>CM076403.1:7930264-8432764 GCA_038363315.1 Mugilogobius chulae
AAAATATGTCAAAAATCCTTGTCTGTTTCTTGTAAGACGCTTGTCTGGTGTCTCGACTTGTGCAAATTGTCTGTCTCCTTGATAAACAACAAAATACTGGGTATATTGAGTTAGTTCATCCATAAACCTGAGGACGGCTGGTTTCATTCCATTGTCAGAATTAAATATTTAATCATTTTAAACATTTACATATTTAATCTTAAATGCTGGTGCAGGTTTGTTCAACAGGCAGCTTTGTTCACTTTATTCACATCTGAACTGTTTAATTTAAAACCTTTTACAGCAGCACTTGTTATGTTCAATTATTGAATTCATTCTGAGCTACAGATTTTTTCACCACGATGAGTTT
The DNA here is from genome assembly GCA_038363315.1 of Mugilogobius chulae. Lineage (NCBI taxonomy): Eukaryota > Metazoa > Chordata > Actinopteri > Gobiiformes > Gobiidae > Mugilogobius > Mugilogobius chulae. The sequence goes on from CM076403.1 coordinate 7,930,614, forward strand.
ACAAGACATTTACACAACTTTCAGAAGCCAGCGCGAGAATTGACTCAGAGTTCCTGATTTTTAAGGAGCAAAATGCTCTATTATTAGAAGTTGAAGGGACACCACAAATTAACTTAAAGATGTACTGTGTAACGTTTTGACCAAAAAGGACAAGATGAAAAGCATGTTTTTGTTATTTAGATTTCTTTGTTGCACTAAATAACACAGACAGGCAGCCTTGTGACTGCAGCTCTTAAAATGTAAAATAAAGAAGAAACATGGCTTCATCACCTGTAAATAAATGTAATGCTCTGTGTCCGTAGTCAGTCAAGTGTTGGAACACTCATTTGTTTAAACTTTTACATTTGACGCCCACAATGCGTCAGTGTAACAGCTCCTTACCTCTAATGACCTTCTGCTCTCCTGTGACGTTTATAAACTGATTTAATCCACTGGCGTTTCATTTTATTGTTGTTGTTTCACTTTATATCCGTGCACATGAAAGAAACACTCTGTGCTCGATCACCTGATGGCGTTCCACAAGTCTGTGTGAGACAATCTTTGCACTTTAAATTGATAAATAGTGCTGTATATCCGTATATAAATAGATATATAACCCAAAATATATATGCAGTCCATGTTTTGATATTTGGTAAACTGTAAAAAATATTGTTAAGTGAAATGAAAGCATGTTAAGCTAGTCTGACAGTTAAGCACATGGAGTTATCTTTGTGTAAGCAGGAAGTGTTGACCTTTACTTGCACTGATAGTTCATCTGTGTTATTTATTATTGTCATGTGTCAGCCTGCTTAAGCAACATAATTATGAATCTGTCATTAGTGTCACCACATGGCTTTGCTCAATGGAGCGGGAGTGAAATTAGACATGAAATATTTAAGATAGTCATCATGTCAGACACTCTCGCACACTGCCAAAAACTGCAGGATGTAGCATTTGAGCGTAGGAAACAGGAAGTTATGGCTATTAAACAAACATCTCTGTGCTTAAAAGAGTTAATGAAGCAATGTGTTTTGGGTTGTAAATTGCTAACAGTATGTAATGAATGTCAAAATGTGATTCCGCTTGTTGTACATAAGCTTCTAATATATCAGAAACTAATAATGGTTTAGTCTAATCGTAGTTTGGTTTATTGTAATAATGAATGTAAGTGGAAGTACAGCACATTAAAAGTGCAAAAAAATTGTATTTTCAAATGATATGCGCACAAATTAGAAAACCAATAATGTGTTCAAATCATTTTATTTTGTCAACATAAAACTTTTGTTCCTTACGTCCCTAATTTCAATACAGCTTAAGAAGGAGAAAAATTAGGCAGCTAGAAAAATACTTGAAAAGTGCAATTTTTCAAAAAAATATATGTAATATGTGTACTGTAGGTAAGTGTTACTGAGTACTCCCTGTAGCCAAATTTCAGAAAAAGAGTTGAGAAAATCCATAAAATGTCCCGAAACTAGAATCCACAGAATAAGTTAAATAAACAAGTAACTAGGTGCTGCAAATCCTAATCCTAAAATCCGACCTGAAAAAGGATTAAAAAAAACACATATGATGTATCTTGCGAGTATCAAATATTACAAGCAATGCTCAGAAAAACAAAACCAAAGAAGCAGATAGAGCCCTAAGGTTAGAAGGCTAACGCCTCTTGTACACTTCTTTCTTGTATATAAGTACCTTGTACACTAACTCCAGTCCTTGCAGTCAGTATTTGCCAAAGTCACGTGGAGATCTGTGAGAATGCTCATATTGTGACTTGAAAGTCGCATCACACCGCTACGACCTCTCTACGGATTCTTTCCACACAACTCGCACAAGTGCGCTCGCGCTGCTCCGAGGTCTAGTACAAGGGCACATTGGTTTTAAGCACTTTCTAAGTCTTACAGGACTCGCAGCGAGTCATGACATGTATCAAACTCACATTCAGTGTACAGCAGGGGTAAGGTTTTATTGGGACAATGTACAATTACTCTTAACACAAGATATCAGATTCTAGCTTTAGCCACTACTGGACATGTTTTAGTGGCAGTGGAATCTGGAGGACCTGGAGGAAACCGAAGGCTTCAGAGCTTATGTGCTGTAACCAAACAGTTTCATTCTAAAAAAAAAATATTTTGTTCTTGTTTTAAACTCCTTTTAAATTAATTGCTAGTTCAGACTTTGTTTTGGACAAAGTTTTAGTCTTGGATTGTGAACCTCTGCTCAGTCTGTCTCAGATGTTCTAATATCTGGGTATTCCTGTCATTTTGTGGTTATACTGTAATCTGGGACTATTTTCGTTGAATAAATGTACTATATTTTCTCAGTCCACCCAGTTTACTTTGAAGTTCGAATCTTTACCATTGTCTCTTTGATTTACGTCTGAAGTCTTTTTTTCCCTTTTCCCACTTCACAGACGCTCGGGGAGGCTTCTGCTTCGCCAGTGTTTTGAATGGACGATGTGCAAACCAGAATTCTCAGCTGCTGACCAAAGTGCAGTGCTGCTGCGACAGTGGACGCTGTTGGTCCGACGGCTCCACGCCCGAAATGTGCCCCATCCGAGGCTCAGGTGAGGACAGAAACTCGAACGAACTGAGCTGTAGATCTCAGCTAAGAGTTTGGACTCTACAGGATGAAGTTTATAGTCTCAACATTTACTGAGCTGGATTTCAAAGTAAAAAACCCTGGGCGCTTAAAGGGTTAAAACTATATATATATATATCAACAGAATTATATGTTAAACATAAACATTGTAAACATTGGCATTTTTTGTCTATGAGGCCAGAGTGGGTAAACTACATTACATGTGCCAGCTCCTGATAACTCTCGCTCTGATTTCTTTCATAAGGCACTAACATGTCAGAGATGTACTTTGGTGACACACCATGGAGAGACTTAAACACAACCAGTGCAAGGACCTGAGCACAGGACTGACGTGACTATGTGCTTGTCTTTCACAGATGAGTATCAGAGATTGTGTCTGCAGCTGCCCGGTGGGACAGGTGATGTTGTACCAGGTCGAATCCCGGGTGGTCCAGATGTTCCCGGGATCTACCCTTACCCAGGTCCAGGACAACCTGTGGGACCAGGACAAATCCCTGTGGGACCTGGACAGACCCCTGTGGGACCCGGACAGACTCCAGTAGGTCCAGGACAGTATCCGGTGGGTCCTGGTCAGATTCCCATCCAAGTGCCACAATACCCACAGTACCATCACTACCTCTGCAGCCTCCACAAGGTACTTTTTGTTTTAGCTCTTTTTACTTGTGTCACTGACAATTTGTAGGTAAAGACATGACTGGTATTACAAAAAAATATCTCAAGGTGTGTGTGTTGAAGCAGTGATGTTCTCTTATTGGAAAAAGTTAAGTCTCTGTACAGCTGCAAGCAATCAGTTTATTTTTGTAAAGACCAATATCACAACAGCAGTTGTCCCTGAGTCAACGAGCAGCAATGTTAGAAAATTAAGCAATGAAACAGCCATTGTTCAATACCAAATAGAATAAAGAAAATTAGAAAAGCAGCAACAACCATTGGTCAAAATGTTGACGCAACAAACAAACAAACAGAGACAAATGCAAAATTACCACAGAGCATTCTCTGTCCTTAGACCCTCCTCAGGAAGGGAAAACTTGAATAAACTCGTCGGGAAAAAAAGAGAACCCTCGAGGAGAACCACAGTAAAGGAGAGATCCATTCCTATGGATGGACAGACTATAGATGTGGCCACAATTGACGCACATTCATTTGCAGATAAAGAGTTTTAGTTTGTTGACCTAGACGTCTATTAGCAGAGGGAAACAATTCATCTGGTAGGACAAGGACAGGCTAATCCTGGAAAGGGATGTGGGGAAGGTATTGAGGAAGTGGGTGGTACAAGTTTCATTTTTAGAAACTTGAAAAAAAAAATTGTGGCAAGATGCACAACATTTCCTTAACCTTTCTGTTTCCACAGTGTTTTATATGTTATAAATAGTCATTAATAGCGTGTATCTTTTCCACAGGCCCTGTCATAATCCAAACCCAGAACATCACAAACATGTGCCAGGCCTATAGGAATCTGTGTCTGAACGGCAGATGCATCCCAGTCCCCAGTGCCATCGGATACAGGTGTGAGTGTAACATGGGCTTCAGGCTGGACGGGCGCGGAGAGTGCATCGGTGAGTCTCTAACAAAATGGAACAAAGGGGGCAATGAGCAGACTTTGGACATTAGAGAAAACTAAAAACTGTAAAAACAAAACAAAAAAACTAATGTTACAATGGCATCGTGTCATGTTAGCAGAATGGTGTGACCTAATGCTTCCATTGAATTTAATTTCACTCCAGCTACTAGGCCGGGGTAATGCAGAACATCAGACAATTCCTCAAAACCAGGAAGTAGAATTGGTCAATCAGTGAACAGAGATGAAGTGTTTTGGCCAAAACCAACCTGAGTTGAGATAGGAAACTGTATATGTTCTCTTCCTCCGATTTCTTGTCAAATGTACACTTAGATTATGATATTGTTCCTCTTAATTTGTAAGTTTACCAAGATGCTATGAATGTATTCGATTTAATCTGTTGTTCCTGTGTTTCAGATGAAGATGAGTGTGAGAGGAGTCCCTGTGTTCATGGAGAATGTGTGAACACTCCAGGTTCTTACATCTGTCAGTGTCCGGCTGGATTTCAAACTACAGCCACCAGGACCGAGTGCAGAGGTACATGTCCACTTTCAAATACTGGGTGGGTGCTATCATGGGTGAAAAGAAACCACAGAGTTCAGTAGCACATCCTTAACGTTGCTTATCTGTAACATTACATTTAGTAAATTCAGTAGAGCCATGGCTGAGCTCCACAGTTTATGGACAGGAAATGTTTTGTGCTGTTGTGTTGCCAGATCTGGACGAGTGCGTGGCAAATGGGCGCATCTGTAACAACGGGCGCTGTGTGAACACTGAGGGCAGCTTCCACTGCGTCTGCAACGCCGGATTTGAGATTTCCACAGACGGAAAGAACTGTCAAGGTCGGTCAAAGTTACTTTTAATTATGAGGCTGATAAACTTTCTCACATGGATTTTGCAGCAATCAAACTAATTAAACAATAAATTCTTTTTAGAGAACAATTCTTGATTTGCAGTTTATAAAGCACTTATAAATTAGCGGAAGATGCCATTCAGTTTAGGTTCAGTGTGGTATCTAGTGTTGCATTAATTCAATAGTGGGAAAAAAATATTTGATCCAGTCCCTGATATTTAGTTGCATCAATTTAACCAATGTACTGGTTGTGCCTTTTATTGGACGTCTTTAGATCCAGAGCACCTCATAATGGTTGACATTTTCTTCATGTGAAGTTGTTATGATAAACATCAGGTACATAACATTCTTGTTACCAATTTTCTAACAAGTTACCTATGTTTAAGAAGGAATAAACAAAGCTTTTTTTTCAGTTTATATCGACAAATGCTTAAAAATAAATAATCTAAATCAGTATTGGAACTGAATAAGCTGTATCGATACATCATTTTGTGGGACAATTACGATGACAAAACTATTATTTCTTTAAATAGATCGTGATGAGGTCGCTGTATCGAACCATTGTGGTGAAAAAGGAGCTGAGTCGAAAGGCAAAACTCTCGATTTGCCTGTCAATCTACGTTCCAACCCTCACCTATAGTCATGAGCTTTGGGGTTAAAAGCGCATGACCATAGGTGAAATGAAAGGACAGGATCACGAATACAAGGTCAAAATGAGTTTCCTTCATAGAGTGGCTGGGTGCTCTATTAGAGATAGGATTAGGAGCTCAGTCACACGGGAGGTACTCGGAGTAGAGCTGCTGCTCCTCAACATTGAGAGAAACCAGCTGAGGTGGCTCAGACATTTGTTTTAGGTGCCTCCTAGACATCTCTCTGGAGAGGTGTATCACGCATGTCCCACCGGAAGGACACCTCGAGGAAGACCCAGGACACGCTGGAGGAACTATGTGTCTCGACGAGCCTGGTAACGCCTCGGGATTCTGCCGGAAGAGCTGAAGGAAGTGTGTGTGGATAGGAACGTCTGGGCCTTCCTACTCAGACTGCTGCCTCTGTGACTTGACTCCGGATAAAGCGGAAGAAATGAATGGATGAATGGATCGCAGCACATTAGTTCCCCTTAAATGCAGAAAGAGACAAGATAAAATTCATTAGGTGACTACTTTTGCAACTCAAGGAAATACCTTATATGAGCATTTAAAGCTTTGCTCGATTTTTGCTTCCTTAAAAATTTAAGTAAACTGAAAGAATTAATTTTGAGCTTCTTATGTCAATCCACATGTTTTATTCATTTACCCAGTGCATTCTGAGCCTCTGAATTAACTGTTTAAGGTGTTTTTCAAAGCTAGGCTAGACCTAGGCTTGACTAATTTCTACCTGAATAGATACATTGACAAGATATCTGCCAGGGAGAAATAGATTTTAAGTTATTGTATTGTTTAAAAAAAAGGGTAAAGTCCTTTTAAGAACACCTTTATTTGTTATGGTTAATAATCACTTACTTGATTACAGAGTTTTTACCATCAGTTACAGCAATAATAATAATTGAAATTGAAAGTAGATTAATTGCACACACTCATGCAAATCCCAAATCCCACCTAACTCCATGTTATTGTACTCAAGTTCAAAAACGTTTAACTGAACATGTCTTCTTCCACAGACCAAGACGAGTGCCTGATGCGAAACATGTGCCTGAACGGCCTGTGCATAAACGAAGACGGGAGCTTCAAGTGCATCTGTAAACCCGGATACCTGCTGGACACGAGCGGACGCATGTGTGTCGGTGGGTCCCTGAACGCATCACCACACTTTATAGACCGTGTACAATCCACAGTCACTGCATCATTGCTCTGGTTTTTGGGCCAAATGTTTTCCTCTGACCTCCATTCTCAGCTCTTGTAACGGCAATATTCTCTGGCATGCTGCGAACACGCCTTTGCACTCTCGTCAAAATCCCCCCGAAAATCTGTTGGAAAACCCCTGAGCGTCCTGGCAGAGCAGCTGTGCATGTGAGGAGAGGGGCCGCCTCGAATTAAAATCTAAAACTAGCCTTCTATAAACTTAAAGTGCATTAGACGGGTTTTCATGCTTTGTTTGGTGGGATAAATGAATCGTAGCAACTTCACTGCACAAAACTCATTTCTTGTCTTGGCTAAAAGAACTAGAATGCTGAATATTTAACTTAACTTTGATTAGTTTTGACAAAATAAGAATTAATTGCTTCAGTAATGCAAGATATTTAACTTGTTACAGTTGGCATTTTTTGGCCATTTTGCTTAAAACTAATTTGCCAATAAGATAAGTAAAATATCTTAATTCACTGGCAACAATTTATTGAATTATTATCAAGTCCAATATCTTAATTTTTAATGAGAAATACACTAAATCCATATTTATGCCAGTAACACAAATTGTTTAAGCATTCATTTAGTCAAATTAAGTTGTTGTCATATTCCAAACCATAAAGCTATTAATTACAAAACTAGATATGCATAATTGGTCTTAAACATAACATTGTTTAAACTGAACTTATAGGTTTACGACATGCATTGTTTTTTTAAAGAAACAAGTTAATTTAGTGCCACAAAGATTTCTAAATGTCAAAACCAGACTTCTATTTAAGTCTATTTTTAGGTTTAATGTTGAACAGTAGGACCTTAAATATTAAAATATACACTATAAAATAATATGATAAAATAAATAATAGAACATCTTTTAGGAGGCAGAATGTGTAACTGGTTGGGGATTGGGTGATTATATCGATATACAGAATCGATCTTAGGCCAATAAAAAAACTGATGATGAAATGTTGGGCAATTTTTTTTTTTTTTTTTTTTTTTTTCAATATCAATAAATAGGATGTGTGGCTGGTTCAAGGTTGATGGTAAATGTACATTTTTTTTTTTTTTTTTTTTTTTTTTTTTTTTTTTTTTTTTTTTTTTTTTTTTTTTTTTTTTTTTTTTTTTTTTTTTTTTTTTTTTTTTTTTTTTTTTTGCAAAATGTTGTGGTCTCAAGTTTGGTTGAAATTATACTTTAAAGCAGGAATGGCGAAACTGGAGGCTGTGGAGGCAAAATAGCCCTTAGTACCAATATGTAAAAAAAAAAAAAAAAAAAAAAAAAAATTTGGCCCTCCAGAGACTTCCTGCTTTTTTTTTTTTTTTTTTTCCTCCACACTCCCCCCCTCGATTTGGCCACCCAGTCAACCCCAATCAGTACTGAAGCCAGTATTATCGAGTTGTGAATTCATAAATATCGCGAGATAAACCATTGAGATGCCAGGTTAGAAGGTCCTGAGCCTGATTCAAATCTCATTAAATTAATGTTAAATATTTAGTACTGTAAATGGTGAAAAAATTTGATTCAACTGAATGCATCAACATGTGATGATTATCATGCTTAAAAAAAAAAAAAAAAAGATTTGACACTCATTCAAAAAAAAAAACTTCGACATGCTCATGTATGAAATAATTTTTTTTTTTTTTTTTTTTTTTTTTTTTTTTTTTTTTTTTTTTTTTTTTTTTTTTTTTTTTTTTTTTTTTTTTTTTTTTTTTTTTTTTTTTTTTTTTTTTTTTTTTTTTTTTTTTTTTTTTTTTTCGCACTTTTTTTTTTTTTTTTTTTTTTTTTTTTTTTGTGCAAAATACATAAGGTCTTTTTTTTTTTTTTTTTTTTTTTTTTTTTTTTTTTTTTTTTTTTTGAAATGCGGACCACTGTGAAAAAAGTTTGGACACCCCTGCATTAAAGAGTGAAAATGGAAATATACAACAGTAAAAAAATTATAGCGGCATTCTTTCATTTTAATTTCCCAAATTATTATATGCCTCAAATTAATTGTTTTTTTTAATTTTTATTAAAGAAAGTTAAGAATAACTTTGTGATCTTGTGAGCCATGCTTTAAATCTGAATATTGGTATCGACATTTATTTAATATCAGTATCGGCCCATTCCTATTGGACAGTTTTGTTGTTTCCACTTGACCACCGTACGTTTGGAGAGAGCAAACTGACTAACATGTCACACTCATTTAAAATGGAAAAATTGTTTGGTTGTCTAGTTAAAGATGTCAACGTTAATGTGGAGCAAGAAAGTCAGAAATTGAGCTAAATTAATGACTGGTTTCAAATATTAAAAACCAAATGCCAACTAAGCTTTGAATCCACGTTTTTTTGATGTGAGGACTTCCGGGTTTTGCGGTCCAAAGTAAACAAACACGAGACGAGGGTGTGGAAACGTGTGCTGATGTATGCAGTCATTTGTGAAATAGGTTTTCTTAAGGGACCTGCGGTTTGAGTGTTTCTCTGGATCCTTCAACACGCTCAGACAAAACAAATCATTACTTCAACACTTTCCCCTGTGCCAACTGTACATTTTGGAGACAGAAAGAAAGGCCTCTGAGCTGAAGCGGGGCAGTGTTCAGGGTCGGGATTCAATTTGTTCCACCGCTGAGTAATTAGTTGAGGATCATTTTTAGGCTTTGAACTGGGGTCGCTTTCACAAAAGAGGTTCGACAGAGTTACATTTGTGTCGACATCCCATGAGAGAGAAAAAAAGTTTGGAAATAGCTTGAAGTACAACTTGGATTCTATGACTTCAGATGATTTGATGCTTCTCCTTCTCCTTAAAAAAATAATTGTTAAACTAAACAATGGCCTGACGCTTCTCACTTTGTGGCCTGAACTTAATTTTAAATAGGATATTTTGTAACTTGTAACGGTGTTGCAAAAATACAATCTGTATTCTGGAATTTAACATAGAAAATTTAAAGGACTTTATACTCAAAGTAGGGACTTGGACTTGGGACTTGACCTAGACTTGTTGCTTTTTGAGGCTTGATTTGGACTGTTTTGTCTTTAACTTCGAACTTGACTCAGACTTGTTGCTCGTTAAGTTAAGACGTGACTCAAACTTGTTGCTTGTTGACTTGAGATTTAACCTGGACTTGTTGCTCATTAACTTGGGACTTGACTTGTCCCATCTCTGGAATTTAAATTTAAATTCTTTAAAACTGCTGTACCTAACTTTTATATTCTTTAAATGGTAAACAAACAGAAGTATTTAACTAATCATAACTCAGAGCCTCCTACTATTTACCAAGATAAGTTTAGAAGCTGTTTTGACAACCTTTGGAAGTCAGAGTGAGTTTAATCATGTTGGTCATGACAGAAAAGTGGATTCCTTATGACAGCAGTAAAAGTTTTTTCGGAAGTCATGTGACGGTGGTAATCTTTCCCAATGGACACATTCTTAGCTGTCTCACTCACTGCCAGAATGTTCATGCGGTTGCCCTGATGCATTGGATGATGTAAATCCAAAAGAAAAATACTTGCTACAAGAATTATTTCCCTTAATGTATTTAGCACCTCTCCTCTGTGTTTCAGACATTGACGAGTGTGAGACTCCAGGGATGTGCATGAACGGACACTGTGTGAACACTGAGGGCTCCTTCAGGTGTGAGTGCATGGCCGGGATGGCTGTGGGCCTGGACGGACGCGTCTGTGTAGGTGAGCTACAGTACATTCAACACTGGGGTCGGACCATTAAAGGACAATAATGAATTAGTATTTTATTATTTTGGTAATGGTAATAGTTATATTTTGTACGAAACAGTGCACTATTGAGCTCATTGTTTCTCAAAGCTAAAGGTTTTATAGACCTTGGAATAGGACATCATAGTTAGTAGGAAGTTTGCAAAAATGTTACTGAAATACATTTGCCAAAACAAAATTATAAAAAAAAGTAAAACACCCGTGGAACAACACAAAAAATTGCTAGATTAATCTGTAGTGTCAGAATACGTTTTGAGTAACCTGTTTTCAGCATTTACAAGAAATTACATTTATTAGTCAACGTGGCAATGTTTGTACATGGTGCAACTGTAAAACAAAAGTAACACCAAAACATGCCAGATACGAGAGCTCAGGTCTGCTGCGTCTGTGGCGCCGCCATCTTAATCTATTGGTTCAACATTAGGTCAACCACAAAGGCTGCTGATGTGTGATGTCCCGAGCTCTATTATCATATAATAAATATTATTATGAATTATTAGAATTATAAAACAATTTTATATAATGTAAATCTGTGTCCCACGTGGGGGAAATTCCAATTCAACAATCAAAGCTTAATAAACTTATTATAATTAGCTTCATTAACTGTAAAAACATACAGTAAGTGTCTTTTGCTGAAGTATTCTCTGATATTTATGGTTTTAATAATTAACCCCTTTGTCAATCACTTGCACAAATCACTGATCTTATACTGACTTAGCAAAAACTCTATAGGAAGTACTGAGACTGAACTGAGCTAGCAAAGTGCACAGAGCCTATTGAGATATTAAATACATTTAAGCACATTTGAGAAATTTCCAAAATGATCTAACAATAATAACACACGTTTTGTTTGTTTAGAGAGATTTATTTCCCCTAAATGTTTGTAACCATCATTGTTAAGTTGTACAAGCCCAAAATGCACATGGACATATTAGCAGTTTTAACAGTTTTGCACAAGACAGACTTTTCCCACATTTCATCGCTGCCTGTGAATGATCATTGTGCTTTGTGTGTTGATTTGTTTGCATTAGTATTGCCAAGATGATTTCAGTGGATAAAAATGCATTAAATTCTCGCTTCTCCCACAGAACAACCATTTACTTGTGCCAGCCTTGTTTATCTTAACCAATCTTGCCTTTTCGGTACAAATTTCTCGCCTCAGTTCTCACACGCTGTTTTGATTTCTGCCTTTTTTTTTTTGGGACAGACACACACATGCGCAGCTCCTGTTACGGCGGGTACAAGCGAGGCCAGTGCGTCCGACCGCTGTTTGGGGCAGTGACCAAGTCTGAGTGCTGTTGTGCCAACCCGGAGTATGCCTACGGAGAGCCCTGTCAGCCCTGCCCGCCGCAAAGCTCTCGTGAGAAAACTCCAGCTAATGCACTCCCACGTCCCCACAAAACACATGAGCTAAAACATACTGGTTATATTAAAATAAGGAATGGTCATTTGTAATGGAAGGAAGTGTGACCAGGTTTAAGTGAATTTAATATTGCTGTAAATGAAAAGGAGCTCAGTGGTTTTTGCCCTAGAGAGTGAAATTATGAGTATTGCCCAGTTTGATGTCTTGACTGGAAACCATTTTAACTCCTTGTGAAAACGCCTGACTAAAATCATCTATACATTTCAAATTGAAGCTGTTGAACTCTTTGGAGCACAAACAAATGAGTGGACTCTTTGTGAAGCTGAGTCTTTGTAGTTTTTTCTCTGATGACAGATTTACTTAAAGGGTACCTATTGCGTGTGTGTTTTTTTTTTTAATGTTTAGTAAGAAACTACAGTAGAACATGTGCAGATCAGTAATTTACCTTTTGTTCATTGTAAAACACAAAGTTGATCTAAAACGGCTAAAACATAAGAACAGCTCTACTGACTTCTTGTTCAAAACTGCAGAACTGATAAGCCCCGCCTCCTCATTTTAAAATGTAAATGTAAAAAGCAACAGATTTTTAAAAATATTTTTTATTGTTGGTAAGTGGATATGGGACAGTATTGAACCATATATGCTTCACTTATTGATCTTTTGAATTATATCAAGTAAATACAGACAAGTGGGAGGGGATAGGTGGTAGGTGAGAACAGGGATTTCTGAGCACTCGAGCTCCAGCTGAAGAACAAGATTACTCAAACATGCATGAATCAATTCAAATATAACTTTGAGTAAACTAATGATAAAGAAACGCCATTATAACAAGGTTAAATCATAGAATAATTAATTTGACATAATAGGTCCCCTTTAAGTGAGAACAAGCTCTGCACAAAGGAGCATCAGATTATAGACAGCAATAGCTGGTATCACTAACCTGGGCCACTTTGACATATTTTGAGTTTTGACAATTCCTCTTTAAAAGCTTAAGCAATTTTTATTAGGCAGTTAAGGGACCTGTAATAAGTAAAATGAATACAAGTTTCTGCAGAGGCCATTTAAAAGTCCCAATACATTTAGTTAAATGTTCTCGGGGTTTTTTTAGGTGCAGCTGATTTATCCCAGAATGACTGACTTAACTATAAATAATAAAAGAATTGGATGATTCCATTTTTCTTTTTATCTTTAGCATCTCCAGGAGCTTTTTAGGATTTTTTTTTTCCAGATGATAGACAAAATCGATTAGTAGATGTCATGATAACACAAAGCCCACAGGTATGCCCTCTACTTAATTGCAAATTAGGTTCTTCTTTTTTGACTCCATAATTATCTTAAAGTGAGGCAATACAGACAAATAGGAAAAATTATTTCTTGTTTTGATATTGAAATACGGCATTTTATGTGAAAACAGCCACAATTGCCCTTATTGGGGCCGAATGATTTAAAAAATTAATAGAACCTCTGACAGGTTTAACTACCGTACTCATTTCCCTTAAACAACTAAGATCATTTTACATTGTACAATCCTTGCAATAGATTATAAATGTACTTCCTGTTAGTAAATGACCTACCAACCAGTCAAAACTCCTCTAAGGTTAAGACTTTTTTCAGCTGAGACAGTAAAAAGTTGTAGAACACATTCATTTTGCTAAATTTATGTTTATGCACTATAAAATAAAAATTTGTCCTTGTCTTCCTAATGTAATCAAGGTCAAGGTTTGTGTCAACTTTAATAATATTGCAAATTAACAACAACCACATGTGCCCAACGTGCTTTACACTGATAAATTCAACAGTATAAAATTAATTATTTCCAACACATTTTCAAGCTTGTCTTCATAAACTTGTTCTTGATTGATGTAAGAATCATCTTTAGTTACAACAGGTCTACCAACTTAAGTTTGGCATTTTGATACAAAGGAATCTGTAGATTTAAAACATTGTATTTTGTTTTTAAGTAATCTAGAGCTAACTCAAAAATAGCATGCAAATTCTTTAATAAGTTAGGTTTAGAATTAAATATCGACTTGTAGAATAATCTGTAGAAGCTTCCTTAGAGACTGTTTTTTATGTCTTTGTGAAAAGAAAATGCATTTGGAGAAATTACAATGGCATGTATACCTCTAATTTCAATTCAATTTATTCTTCAATGTATCATTTATCTACACAATAATTACAATAATTTCTAACAAAAGCAATCTATAACACATGTCTGGATAAAGTGGATTAAGTTAAACAATAAAATCTCTTAAAGAACTGATTGCGAATATGTTTTGTATAATTTCTGTTGCAGCTGAATTCCTGGCTTTGTGTCCCAACGGAGGAGGAATCACTGGAGATGGCAGAGGCAAGAGAAGAAGTTTCCATTTGGATAAAATAATCTGATTTGTATACACTGCATATTGATGATTTCATACATGTTTTGGTTTCAGATATTAACGAGTGTGCACTTGACCCTGACATCTGCCAGAATGGAATCTGTGAGAACATGCTGAGGACTTATAAGTGCACCTGTAATGAAGGATTTGAGGTCGATCTGACGGGCAAAAACTGCATAGGTGAGCATGTATGAGTGATAATCTAACCAAAACAATGGATGGACTTGTTGGAGAAATGTTTTGAAATTAATAGAAATCACTGTATTGAACATTTGTGAAATGTGTTTTTGCATATTTTTGGCAAAGTATAATGACAAATTCAACAATTTGCCTTTAAACTATAGACCCTGTTCATGCCATGTCACGGTGATGTCACAGCTCGAGCGGGAGGCAAAAAAGACGAAAACTCATAGCCGATGCTTTAAAAGTTCGTAGTTTTATCGTGGTTAAAATGTCGTTTTGTTGTGAACTGTGACTAGGACTTTTGTGTCTAACGTTAGCCTGACCTTACCCAGACGTGCAGGTGCAGTTTGATGTTCAAACTGATCTGTTTTATTTAGAATTCTAGCTAAAACTGTACTGTTGTCAATTATTACATTTTTACACACAAGACCCTTATTTTCTACTTTAGCAAAGCCTTTGACGAGAGCTAACAGATTTTCAAAGCTACATGCAACCAATTTCGTTGAACAAAGTTAGTCATAAAATAATTACTATTAAATGTTGTGCCTCTGAAGCACTAATAACGGGAGGTGTGCACATTAGCATATTTAGCATTCGCTTCAAGACATGAACACGAGCCACTACTAGGTTTTCCAAAGTAAAATGGACATGAAACAAATGTAAAAATCACCTCTTCACTCTTGTGAAAGAGTAGATGCTGTTCCAAAACGAACCACACAAGCTCAGACAAAATGCTTCCATCCGTCAGAAGTAATTCACCAAAATCTATGTCGGGTCACACAGAGTAAGTCCTGACAGTTCCAAACAGAATTGGACATTTTTTCTGCTTTTGTGTTTAAAAAAACCCTTCAAAACGAGCTAGTTTACACAGGTTTAGATGGAGGTAACGTCGTCTTTTGCCTCCGGCTAAGCTCCGCCCACCAGAATTTGACACAATGTTTACTAACATGCAAGGGGTCTATAGATACAGTCGGCATCAGAGGCCACGCCCACTAATGATACTCTGTGGGGGAAAGTTTATATTGTTGTTGTTCTCCATTAGGTTGTATACTCACACATTTAAACTATGAATTACTTGCTTAGTAATCAAGAAATATACTAACTAATGCTATTTACTTTTTATGCGTATTATTACTAAATGATTCCCTACAATTATGGATCCAAGGTTTCTTTTTTCAATGCCACCGCTGATAATTTAAAAACACATTTATCACCAATGAGAAATGGATCCAATTATGTTATGTAACTGTTGTATATGCAACAAACAACTGAACAACTTTGTGTGAGTACAATTTCAAAGATGGGTCTCATCAGCTAGTAAAAGTCTTACTGCATCAACTCTGAAGGCCTAACTAGAATATCGTCTGAACCCAAACTTACACTGATATCTGATCCTAGTTTGGATCAGTGCATCTCTACCTACAATTCTACATTCATTATCGCTGTTCTTACTGCATTTGTCTTTCAGATATCGACGAGTGTCTGATGAACCGACATCTGTGTGAAAACGGCCTGTGCAGAAACACTCCGGGCAGCTTCACCTGTCAGTGCCCCAAAGGTTATCGCTTTGACCCGGACACAGACGTCTGTGAAGGTCAGATGAGTTGTTCGAAATATTGCTAGTTTGTTTGTTTATTTATATGTTGTTGTTTTTTTTATCGGGATAAGTATGTTTCATGAGCTCATGTCATGCAATACACAATTCAAGCACTGGCTGATTCTCAATGTCTGTCTTAAGTTGGGTTTTACATATAAACAGTCAAAACACAGTACAGTGCTAGACACACATAATTAGCTCAAATAGTTACACTTAGGACCTGTGATCAAAAAGTTTGTGATCAAGTTTTCTCTTTTCAGTCATTGATTATGAATATTTGAAAAGACAACAATTCACAAGATGTTCAAATATACTCTTCTTTTTCTTTCAGACGTGAATGAGTGTGACTCCAGTCCTTGTATAAATGGAGACTGTGTGAACAGCCTGGGCTCCTTCGTCTGTCTTTGTTCTGTTGGAAGCTCCCTGGACAGCACCAAGTTAGAGTGCATAGGTAAGACAATTAAACAGCACTCAATCCAGTTAGATAAAATAAAAGGCAGAACAAAATAATGACTTTGTTAATTGTTTTTAAAATGATGGTTACATGCAGTGTGTATTTTTGGGGCATTCATTTGAAGCATGAGGTGACTCTTTGCAATCTCTGTTGCAACTTTGGTGCACCAACCCCGTTTTTCTGAAAAACCCTAGTTCTTTTTTTTATATATTTGGCAGTGTTAAGTGCAGAGGTAGGGCTGTCACTGCTTTGCAAGTCTCAAGTAAGTCTCTGTTCTCAAATCTTTATTCTTAAGTCCCAAGTCAAAAAGAGACCAGTTCAAGTCAACTCCCAAGTCTGTATAAGTTTAAGCCTTCTGATTATATTTCTGTCTTTTCAAGTCTGAAATTAGCATTTAAATCTGCATTTCTTGTCGCAAAAAAGAAGTGAGGAGATTCCAGTTTGTTAGTATAAATTACTCAATTTATTTTTTGAGGATGAGCATCAAGTCGTCTAACCTTTCAAGGCTTCAAGCCCAAGTCAAGTCTGAGTCACTGACCTTCAAGTCCAAGACTTTGTCCATTTTATCAAGTCTTAAGTCATCAAAATAGACTCTCAAGTCCGACTCGAGTCCAAGTCACGAACTGCAAGTTCACACTTCTGGTCAAATGTGTTTTGTCTGTGTTTTTGATGCCTTATTTCAATACAAATGATGAACAAAAAAGTCAGGTTTTTGTTTCAATTTGATGAGTGTATTTACACAAGAAAGCTGCACTATGACTGAAGTTGCTTAGTTCTGCTTTGAGTGGAACAAGAGTTTCTTTAGTCAACAACAGCCAATTAAATATAAGGTTTTAGCATTTTTTCCCCACTACAAGTCTGTAATGTAAGATGTGTGTATCATGTTTTTAAATTCTAACAGAGACGACCAAAAGCACATGCTGGCTGAAAATCATCAATAATCGCTGTGAAGTGAACATTAACGGAGCCACACTGAAGTCTCACTGCTGCTCGACGCTGGGAGAGGCCTGGGGCAGCCCCTGCGCCAAGTGTGAGAAAGGTACAGACATCTAAAAATACTGTATATGAAGTCAGCACTATGTATTCTGTGGTGACGTAATGTTTTTGTGATTTTTATAGACCCAATCTGTGGAAAGGGCTACGGCAGAGTCAGAGGGAATACCTGCGAAGGTGAGCTTTTTAACCAGTGCTGTATTTTATATAGAGTTTTTTTGTACGGTGCAAATCAACAAGTTATTATAATGACTGGAGAGAGTTTAGTCATGGTAACCCAGAGCAACAAACATCCAGCTCCAGCAGGCATGTTGTGTTGGAGAAGTCCTCAAGGACGTTGAACCTTTAAATTAAAATTGAAAAAAATTTAAATTGAAAATTTAATATTCTTATTTGTAAATTTATTAATTCTTCTGTTCAACCAAACTAGAGATTTTTATAAATCAGTGGTACAAACATTGCTCCAACACCTACAGCAAACTACTAAAGCTGTTCTTTCTGTTCTATACCCTGTTTTTGCCACCTTAAAACTGTAAACAAACATAAACATTTAGTTTTAATATTTTATTGCTGTCACATGTTTTCTGCTCACTTACCTAATGCATTGTGAGCATTCACCACAATGCATTTTAAATTGTTATTAACCAGTTTTAGAGGCTGTTCTGCCATGTTGGTACGCTAACAGCACTTAGCCAAATGCTAACAGCATACACAAGCAAACCTCCTAGATTTTAGTGGACACACTCTATTATTAGAGATTGATACTTTTACAGCATATCTGTGCTTGGGCAAAACTGATTTTAAGTCATTTTCCTAATGAAAATGGGGTGTGGTGGCTATTTAGTATTAAATATTTTTCTTGAATTTTGAGTTTTGCTTTTCCTAAAGCACATTCAAACACAACACTAATCATTAACAATACGATCAGACATGTCAGTTTGTAATATTCATTTTTTTAATTTATAAAATCATCTTATGAAAAAGGCATTTACCTACTATTTTCAGCATTTCACTTTTGCATCATTTAAGTATTGAAACTTAACTCAACTTTAAATCCAAATAAATTACACAAGATTCATAGAATACATTTCACAATATAGATAAAAGTCTATTTTAACAAAAATACAAGGCCTAGTCTCCAAGGAAAACGTAAATATACAACTAAATGACAAAAACGCAAGATGAGCGTTTTCACGCCTTTTTTCATCAATATGTTACAAAAGCCAAAACTTAAAATAACCATGTTTTCGTACGTTTTTGACATTTTGTTCTATATCTACATTTTCTCCAGAGACTGTGTTGAAAATGCATTATGCAAATTAAAAGTGTGTTGTTTCACTGATTACTGATTCAAGACAAAAGAGACTTTTATTTAATCTGTAGTAAAGACATGTAGAGTTCAGATAAATGCCATTTTAAAAAGACATCGTTAGCTTGCCGTTTCTCTTTGTATTGCAGTGTTTTCTCCTTAATAAAATGTACTTAGCAATACTGTCATTGATAATTTGGTTGAATTCTCATAGACACATTTTCAAAGCTAATATATGATGATGCTCTTCCATTTTTCTCTTTCAGACGTGGACGAGTGTCAGATCTTCCCTGGCGTCTGCATAAACGGCAAATGTGTGAACACTCAGGGGTCTTTCTTCTGTCAGTGTCCCCCTGGAATGACCGTGGACGTGAGCGGCAGGATGTGCATCGGTGGGTGGTCCAGTTATTATCAAATCACTTTACAGTTTATACAGTCGTTCAGTGGTAATTGGAGGATTTAAACATAATAAGGTGATAATGGAGGCTGTGTTTGCACTTCCTGTCCTGATGTAGACTTCTGTTTTAGTCGTGTTTTAGTTTCTGGTTTAGCCTCAAATTAGCTGTGGTCTGCGGGTTTAAATGAATTTGGTGCTTATTGGAGGTTTTTCCACTTCAAGGAAAAGTGAAATTAGAGTATAGAGTCTATTGTTTGCTTAAATCTATTGAAACAACCCGATTAACAACATGTAAAGTGATATTTCTGCCCTTTTTCATGCTAACTTGTTTTGCAAATTAAGAATTCAACTGCTTATTAACCACTTACTTCGCCTCCAAGGTTTGTTTTTTTTAAATTTATGTTTTAGTAAAAATGCACAGATAAATACATGTACTGATGTAGCAACATTGAAATGGGAAACAGTCCACATTTAACTGTTATAATGGCTTTTCAAATCCCATTTTGGATATTTAGTACCAATTTCGTAATTTTAGTAATGTTAGTAATTAGTTAGTAATCTCTAGTCTCTGTTAGATTTGCATTGCTAAACAAAATATCTAAATCAGCACTGAACCAGAATAAAGTGACCGCCCACTTCCTGATTCAACAAGTGTGGGCTCCCATGTTAAATCTCCATAGGGTTTAAAAAAAAAAAAAATTATATTAAAAGCTTGAAATAGTCCTCTGGATTAATTAGATACATTTTTGCTTAAAATCCCTTTCTGCAGCTTTATAAACCAGTTAAAAGTTCTTAAGACATTTTGTCAAATTTTAAGTAATAGATGTGCTTTTTAGACGCTGTGGATCCGAGTTAGCGCATAGCGCATATTTGATTTTTTCGAAAAGCTTATGGAGCAATATACAGTACTTCTGGAACCAGAGCGATCTGCCACTGTTGATCTCCATTAAACAAGGGCTGAACCAGTCTTAGTGAGTCTAAACCATCAGGTCAGGACTGAAGGAGAATTCAAATGAGAGTCAGATCTAAAGTAATTAACCCTACAAACACGATGATGCTGTATGTATATTTGCAATATTTGGAAGATGGGTTGCAAAGTGGATAGCGCTCTCATTCGACTCTCGCGAAGTCCTGACAAAGCCTAGCAAGAAGATCTGGAGATGGATCTTGTGCTGTGGTGCTCACTGCTCCTGAGGGGATGCCCCAGATGCATTGAAGAATGGATCAAATACAGAGGACAGATTTCCCTGTGGGGTCAATAAAGTGTACCTTAACCTTAACCAGATCAGAGTTTGGCCTCTGGGTCTTGAACTGATGAACTTGAGGTCAACTTGAGGATGAATAGAAAGTGATGATGATGTCCAGGGAAGCATGTACTGATCTGAATCTGAAAAATGTTATTCACTAACTGCTTTAAGTATCTCAGGGTGGTATTTATAATATTAAAATAAAGAAAAAATACTTTAGAATAACACAAACAATAATCCTGTGATATTTCCTACAGTGCATTTGCAGCTGAATTTGTTCCAGTGCTTAATTTAGTTTTCTCAACTTTAGCACATGTTTTATTTGTTTGCACACGACGCATGTGGCTTTTTAAAAACATCTATAATTTAATTTTCATGACTAAGAAATTCCCTCTAATTTTGGCTTTTCTGCAAACTTTTGGGTGTGACTGAGTGTGCCTGACAATCTGGCTTATATCTTACCAAAACAAGTGTAAGATTTCCTGTTTTTACTTTGAAACATGGGAAAATCCAAACTAATCTTTATGCAGCCAGTTAAATAGGATTTCTGCAGTGTTAATTACAAGTGTACTTATGGGCCTACTACTCGCACTGCATCTGCTGCTACTAGTACAGCTTTGGCTTTTGGTTTGTTATACCAGGAAATCTCTAGTTAGTTTGTTAATATAGCTAATCTGCATATCTGTGTTGATGTAAAATCTGTTTTTATTTTGTTCTGTTTACACGTTCTTTACCAGAATAATAACCAAAGGCTTTGAGGATCCTGCTTTTTCATGGGAAAATCAATGGAAACTAAACAATAGCCTCTTCTGTGCAACCAGCTTCTGGCAACAATAAAACCAGGCCAATTACCACCAAATCAGTGCAAATTATAAGTGCATTTTACAGCCTTGTTTCTGTGTTGTCACGGAGAAAATCATAAGCATATTTCCTGGTAGTTTTGAATCATATCCTGAAGTTACTGACTTTTTAGTACCTTGTTTCTATTAAAATAACATCTATGATCACCAGGGACCGCGCAATCACATACAATCACATTAACTTTCTGAAATTAATGCCAAGTTTAAATCAATTTGATGCGTTAATTTCTTATTGTCATTTTCATAGTTTAGGATGGGAAAAATAGGAAAATCTAGAAAAAACATAGGAAGTTACTTGGAAAATACCAATACATTTTTTTCTTGCTGTGATTTGGGTGCAATGTATTTATTATTTATTTACAATGGCATGCATGTCTTAGAAATGAAAGGCATTATCCGTATATTCAGAAACAATCTCAAACTCAGTAATTTTGCGGTCTGACCTCGTGGAATGAAGAATGGGTGAAAGCTTGTAGTGTAGAGTGTCACTATCAAAACACTCATAAGGATGTTTTAGCTTAGTAAGCGAGATCAGTCAAGTTACGCAGCAGAGAATGCACATGTGTTTCCCTCGTATCTGGCTTTAGTGAGGCTGGTGATAAGGACCTGGGAATGGGACAGGCTCTCATATGAGTTTAGAGGCACAGGCCAGACCAAAGATTGTCAGAATGAAGTAAAGGTGTTTGTGTTGAACACCATACACACACACGTGACCCCTTTTGCTCCTGCTGCTCCTTGGGCAATGTCGCCCTGGGCAGCTGTGCACCTCACGCATACTAAAATCCACCGCTGTTTATTTATTTATCTGAAAGGAGACGATACAAAAACACTGACCACTGTAACAGTGGGATGCATAGATTAGTGCTTATACCCAAAACTAATTTGCAGCATTTGTCCTAAAAGAGATTTTTACAAAGAGAAACATTCACATGTGTAGCTTCCAGTGCTGCTGCTGACACATCCAAGATTTAGTCTCTTTTTTGAAAAAGCCAGCTTTGTCACAGATTTAGCATGAACCGGTAGACTTAACACCTCTCAAAGAAAAGACTGTTTGGGCTAAAAAGGCACATTACATTCTACTTATGATGCACTGATCAACAACTGTTAACCAAAGCCATTAACACATTTATAAAAAAAAATGTATAAAAAATGTAAGAGAGCTAAAATTCCTAAAAATTGAAAATTATAAAAAGATGTGCTTTAATAAGACTTTACAATGATAGAACCCAATTGATTTTTTTGATCGAACACCTTTATGACAGGACAGTGGCTCCAGAGGACAAATGGGACAGAATCCTACTGTTTAAAAACAGAAGACGGGCATTTTCATTTTACTTTTAAATAATTTTCTTTGCAGTTTTGCATAATTTTTTTTGGCTTAACTTTACCTTATGCTTCCACATGCGTTAATAAACACATTCTAGTTTGTACTGACATGCACCTTGTTGTCCTTGTTCTCCAGACTTGCGTACAGAGCACTGTTACCTGTCCCATGACGATGAGCGCTGTGCAGCCCCTGTCCCAGGAAAGCACCGCGTGGATGCCTGCTGCTGCTCTGTGGGCGTGGCCTGGGGTCCTGAATGTGACGAGTGTCCAGAGAAAGGCAGTCCTCAGTACGCACAGCTCTGTCCCAGGGGCCCCGGATTCTCACACCGAGGAGACTTCATCAACGGGCGGCCATTTTTGAAAGGTAAGCACAGAGTCAGATTTGAAAGCACTGTGCAAGAATATCTAAGTAAACACACATTTTTAAGGTGAGCAGTGCTGTTTCTCTACTTTTCCGACTTGTTTGACTGGGTTCTTGTCTACATCAAGATATATTCATTTAGGTTGGACAAAATTAACATTTCATGATCTCTCTGAGTGGGCTTTGCTTGTTCTTCCCATGTAACTGTTGGTTATCTCTGGGTACTCTGGCTTTCTCCCACCCCCAAAACTTGTTTAGGTCAACTAGCACTGTAAAATGTTCCCCTAGTGAATGAATGAATGAATGAATGAATGAGAGTGAATGGATGTCTGTGTCTATCTGTGCATGTTAGCCTTGTCACGAGTTGGCCACTATCCAGAGTGCTTAAGTCACTAAGATAAGTTTCAGTAACCCCCAACTAGACAGTTGCTTATTGTAGAATATGTTTGGACTTTGTGCGTTGTGGGACAAAATGTCTTATCTTCAATCAACAGGCTAAAAGACATGACAAAATGAGGCCACTGTGGTCTGAACTAACAGCAAAGAATCCAGCTCCAATCAGGAATTAACTTAATTTAACTTTACGTGACTTAGCATACCTTAACTTTTTGTTTTTATCTTACTTTCATGCATTTCCTCTCTCTCTTTCAGACATAAATGAGTGCAGAATGATCAGCACACTTTGCTCTAATGGCAGATGTAGAAACACGATTGGCAGCTTCAGGTGTCGCTGTGACAATGGCTACGCTCTGGACTCTGACGAGAGGAACTGTACAGGTAAGAACTATGCATTCAGTATTTTCATCTGCTTTTGGTCTGTTGAGTTGGTTTCTTTTGGAGTCTTAAAAAAAAAACACCTATGCAATCATTGACCAGATTTTAATCAAACTGAGATCACATTTTTTTTAAAGAATCCATAATATGTTTTTGGCCTTGAAGCTCCTTCTGCAAAAGGTAAAACCCTAGTCCTAACAAATGATTATTTACAAGGAATTGTTTCATTCATCCATTGCCAATAATATCGTTGTAATTTTTACAAATGAAAGAGCACAAAAAACATCTTTTATAGTTTGACCAAACAAATCCCGGGAGGAAACCACTGTTTTAAATGAAAATCATTTTTTTGAACTTGGGAAAAATTGGGAAAAAAATAAGCTAAATGAGATATTTTTGTGTTTAAAGGTGACTAAAGTCTGTCTTGTTTACTTTTTTGAAGAAAAAAAATAAAAATAAAGCATTTAAATGTATTTTTAAGGATCAAAAAACACTAAAAAAGGAAGTGAATAGGGGCATGTTCTAGTTTGTTAATGGTCCTATACACAATTTTTGTTTCCTTCAGAATGTAAACAAACCAAAATAATACATTTTAAATTAGAATTTGAATTAGATTTTTCCTACATCAATCCACTGGTTTTGTTCACTTACCTAATGTATCTTGAGCCTCAGAGTTGTTCACCAATATGTGTTTTAAACCTTTTCACAGCTAGGAGCGAGGCATGCTATCAGCAGTTAGCCACAATCCTAACAACAACAACAGACAAACTTAGTGCAGTTTAGTGAACAAATGGGTCCTTATTAGACCTAGTCAAGATATTGTGGACTAATTTCCACCTGAATAGATACATTAAATTCATTTTAAGTTGCTTTCTTGTAAAAAATCAGGCATAGTCCCTTTAATTTAAGATTACACAGTTTATTTTTTAAGAAGCATCCAATCGTCTCAAATCACAAGTCCAAGTCAAGTCCTAATTCTTAGTCAGTTTTTTCAAGTCAATGAATAAAGCTAATGAATAAACAACTACTATTGACATAAAAGCTACCTACAAACAGGTTGTATTTTCACATCAGCTGCACAAAGCGCTCACATCTGCCTCGGTGTAACCAGTCTTAACCAGCTCCACTCTTTCCGACCCATTCTGCCAACTCTCATTACAGCAAAATGGAAAGGACATCGCCTCCTCGAGCTGGTTTGGTCTAATAAGAACCAGACTTTGAACTTACTGGAACCAATCCACTAAGTTTGGTTAAAGTCGGTGAAGATTGGAGCTTTACTAAAGATTGCAGATTTAATTTTGACTGAAATGACATGGAAGTGGCAATTATGGTTTTGCCAAAGGATATATTAAGCAAATAAATGAACTTTTAACCTCTTTGGGATGTGATTTGTTTTAGCTTCAAAGTCTTTTTTCAAGAACATTTTTTGTATTTGTTTGCCTTCTAATTATATTTTATTCCTTCACTTAATAGCTTTTAATACCAAACCTCTTACTTCACTGTTGTTGATGGAAAATTGCAGTAAAAATAAAGTTTTTACTGCACGTTTTGCATCCATTACTGATTTTATGATTTCGACAGACCTTCTCCAGATGACATGCAAACATTTTACAGCTTTTTAAAGAGTTTTTTTTTCTTTTTGTAGATATCGATGAGTGCAGAATCTCGCCGGATCTTTGTGGTCAAGGCAGATGCGTCAACACTCCTGGAGACTTCGAGTGCGAGTGCTTTGAAGGATATGAAAGCGGCTTTATGATGATGAAAAACTGCATGGGTAAGTGCGAGCCAAGGTTTTAGTTAAGTTGTTTGGCTTTGGCAAATTGGTAACAAATGTAACCATAATAAAAGAAGATGGGTGATTTGACATTTTACAAAGTTATTATTATATTTTTAAATTTTATATTTAGTCCCAGTTTAATCCCAATATCGATTTGATAAATGAGCAAATGTTAGAGGACCAGACACCACTCTTTACCTGGTACCACTCTTTACCGGTTTTATTTGTGTATATATTTGTTTGTTTGTTTGTTTGACAGGGACAATGCAATCAGACATAGTTATAAAGTAAACATTGCAACTAATGTGATGCATACAAGATCTAATTTCAATTCCTGTCCCTGGTTGGACTTTTTTACAATTATCCAATATGCAAAGTACCTTAAAACACTTGTCCCTTAAAATAGTTACATCAGTGCCCAGTTTTGAGTTGTTCCACACTAACTATCTGGAACTTCACTTGCTGAAAGCTGTCAGGAAAAGGTGAGATGTTTAATGAAATATTTGGAAAAAAAGGAAATGTGCTGTGTTTGTGCTAAAACACAATCAAAAGCAGCAGAAATATCCACGGAGCTACTATCTTTGTTTTTGCTGAATTCAGGCTCTACTTTTTGCTAACAACCCTCCACAACCTGCCCTGCTGTGATGTGATTGGGCTTTGGGTTTGGCTTTAGCGTAGGCTTGGACTGCAAACCAATCAACTGGTGGAGGAATCAGATGGATTCTCTCGAGCTTGTGTACACACAAATATCACAAGAATACGTCTGGCTGGCCAGGTTAACGTCCTGGCAAATGTACCCCAAACCACTGATTTGTCCCAGGTTTACACAAGAGATGTCCCAAGTATTTAGATACCTGGGAATTGTAATACAGAAATAGATTCATTTCTTGAGTTAAAATTGAAAGCAATATAAAATTTCATATAATATTGCGAATTTAGTTTTCAAAATATCAAAAACATATTAATATTGAGTATTTTGTTTACAATAAATACTACTACACCAAAAAGCCAATGAAAAAAAGAAAAATGAATTACGGACAAAAAGTTAAAGAAATCACCAAAATGTATGGAATTATTTTTTGGAAGTTTTATGTCAAAGTACAATACTTTAAGGGTAAAAAATTGTTGCCAATCATCTGGAGATTTAATCACATTTTGCAACATCAATGCAACATTAAAGCTTATAACACATTTCTTTTAAATTGTTCTATTGCCTGAATATGATAATCGCATAAGCAAAGAAAATCTCCACCTTATCCTAGCTTTACTAACTAATTGATTACAATAAATTTGCAGAAAGTCTCTATTAAATGGTCTAGTTACTTGACTGTGAAAATGTCCATGTTTAAAACCGCCCTTTGCTGCTTGTTAAACTCCAAATATCTAAGTGCGTATGCTTTGCCAGCCCATAAACATTTGTAAACGTGGGGGAAACCCGGCGCTCACTTCATCCCCCCTCCCATTCCTCCCCCAAACCCAACCCCAGGACCCGACTCCCCCTTTGGGCCGTAAGCTGTGGATGAAGTGCCTCTGCAAAACGCGCCAGGCCAGGAATCCACTGTTTAGACTGGCTGACGTAATCTCGAATTTACACTCATTTGTACAGAGAGGGAAGGAGCGTTTAGCTGTGATTTATTGAAGCCCCCGTGGTGCGTTCAATGACCTGCATTGTTCAGCCCCAGTGTCGCCACAATCACTCTGTAAAACTGCCCCATTTGGCCCAGATAAGATAATTGTGCTGTATTAAGTTGTTGACCTTTAAAACAAGCAGCGTACAATGAGGTACACAGAACCCCTGTCGACTGGGGTTTTAAGTGGTGTGTAAAAATGCACCACAGACTGCACTGTTAAACTCCTGACAATTAGTATGTATACAGTCCTCAGACATAACATTAGAACCACCTGTGCATGTTAGAAAGGTCTATTTTCAGAACTGAGACAACCGAATAATGCAGATTTACTCAGACGTGAGAATGAACAAACCTTTATAAATCATTTACTGTACGTTGCTCTGGAGTATAGGTCGCAAAAGCCAAAAAAAAAAAAAAAAAGCATATATTAGGAGAGAAAAACATCTAAGTCGCACTAGACTATAAGTCGCACTTTTTTGGGGAAACTAATTTTACATAACTCGACATCAAGAACTGACGTCGGACAAGTTTTTCCATCCTGCTCCTGTCGAGCTTTTTTTGTGACATAGAGAGATTGCATAGAGTTCAAGGGCCGCTGACATGAGGCAAAACTACAAGATACATATCAAAACCATGACTAAACTCTCCATAAATCGGATCTTAAAATATCACTAAATCATCTGCAAAAAGTATTGTGTTCATTTAACGTTCAACAAATCGCAATGTGACTGGAGTATAGTTATTTCTTACCTGAAGTTCCACACATCTTTCTGCTAAATGTAGTTTTGTTTTGCCCAAACTTCTCGTGTTATTTCTGTCTATCCATGCATAAAAAACAGTCCTTCATTGATTCCTTTGGAAACTGTCTGCTGCTTCTGCTGTTGATCTGGAGCCCTCAGCTGATACAACACACGAAAACAAGGAATGGCAGGCAGCGAGTTTTGGTTGTGTATCAGTCACCAAGCAATCATAGTCAAGAGAACTAACCCTCTTGAAATAAGATCGAATCAGCTCTCTCTGTCCCGTTATTTTTGTTGAATGGAGCCCAATGCAGTTCTGTGTGGAAGCGTTTTATAAATATCTGCTCTGCACTTATGCAAGTGTCTGCACCTCGCAGGCGTCATTGTTGCAGTCTCCGATGGAACCAGCAGGCGCATGAAGTGGGATTTGTCCCTTGCTGCGCAGAGAGAAATTGAGTCTTGTCGGAACCATAATATTGTTAATAGTTACATACAAATGAATTTTATTCTATATACTGTATAAGTCGCACTCGGAGTTTAAGTAAACACCCCAGACTATGAAAAAAAGTGTGTGACTTATAGGCCCAGAAAATACAGTACACTAACCAAGCCCCTGTTCTAAAGTGACCATTTAGAGGTTTTAGGACAAATGTATTGTTGATATATGGTCATATCCAACTCTTGATACTGGTATTGATTCTCCCAAACCTATATTTATCTTTTGATGATATCTGCCTGAATCGCCACTAGAAACCATTTCAATAAATATTCTGGTTCATGTATGAGTTACATGTGTTCTGTTTGTACTCAATACAGTATCTCTCCTTGAATTTGATTTTCTGCCAAGCTCATGAACTGATAATGTGATGTATTCTTGTGCAGACATTGATGAGTGTGAGAGGAACCCGCTGCTGTGTCGAGGAGGAGACTGTGTGAACACTGAGGGCAGCTTCAGATGTGAATGCCCCGATGGACACGAGATCTCACCGGACGGATCTGCATGTTTGGGTAAGGAAATTACAATGTAAATATGAATGTTTACAAACCGTGAACATGAAGGCTAAATTTGACAAGTCTGGTGTAAATTGTCTATTTCTATCATAAACAAATGCTCTACCATAGCCAACAAATTTCTTCGCTTGATGAGTTTAGAAAAAGCTGAATATTCAAATGTTCAATTGTCAGCTGAGTTGCCAACATTTTGGTAGGGTTTTTACAAGTCAGTGTAATCCATTATTTGCCCAGGTGTGATCCAGAGTAGAAAAAGCTTCAAAGTTGTCATCTGGGCAGCATTTTCATAGATCGAGACGTTTCGACTCTCATACGACACTGGTCGGATGAGAGTCAACACATAGCTATAACAGAGAACCTAATGAATCTAATCGAATTACTGGTCAAGCAACCTTCGAGTGTTATAAGTATATAAAAAAAAACTCTGTTAAGTATAAATACAGCCAGTCTCTCAGGTCACTTCCATCAGACTGAGAAAAAACAAACAAACTGTTGGTAATAATCAAAAAGTCGCAGATCTTTGAAAACACTGTCTAGATGACAACTTTAAAACCTTTTTCTACTTGGATTTTTACTGATTTTAGTACACAATAAAATTGCAGTTTGAAACGGCCTAGCCGTGTGCTGCTGCACATGTATCCAGGAACTTCATTCACTCTTTGAGCTCAGGGCACTGGGCACTGGCTCACATCCCTCCTATCAGTCTGACAGCATTTGCCTGTACTGCCTAAACTGTTTGAAATGCCTTTATTTTGGTAAAGTTTTATTAGACTATTTAGACTTTGTAGCTCACAGCTCGTCTCACTGTTGTTCTTAATGACACGACCATGAGTTTATCTGCGCTGTGTAGGATTTGCATGTTTCTTTCAGACTACAGTAAATTCTCACAGCTCTAAGAAGAATGGCCACTGATTCTAACTTTACCAGTGATTTTTTTTTGTTTATTCTTGTTGTGGCACAGTTCTGGCTCCAACGCAGCATCACCCTTAAGCCTAATCCAGCTGTATTTAGTGGTTGGTAGTGTAATCCTCTGGTTTCTGTGGCGCTCTGTTAAACTGTTTATGGGCACGCTCACTTCTCGATCCTAATACTGTCATTATGGGAGTGGGACTTGGTCTGAAACTTTCTTAATAGCAAATAAATCTGGGAAAAAGTGTGTCATTTTCTCTCTTTTTTAACTGAACTACCCAATTTGACGTCTTCATCTTGTGGTTATGTTTTCTTACTGAGTTCCCTATAACTTTTATATTCTGCCACACTTCGACATAAAAAACTTGCCCAGCAGAGGTTTTGAAAATGCAATGGCAGTATTGTTAATGTTAGCAATGGAAAAATGCAGGAAAAAGGCACACTGCCTTGTTTTTTTTTTTTTTGCTACTCTACTAAGCTTGGTTAATATTGAGTTGTATTTTCATGTAAAAAGACAAAAATAAATAATAAATAGTGGTAGAAAAGCAGATAAACAACAGGAACCACTGACACAGGCTTAGTGTCACCTCAACTAAAGTAATTCCTTTTACGAGCTTAAAAGAGATATTTTTGTGTTTTTTGAAAAGTCATAGCAAAGAAGCTAAGCTCTAAAATCAAATCAATTTTTTTGTATGCCCAATCACACGATCCGTCATCCGAAGGATTCACAGATGGCAAAAGTGTAGGTCCACGGGAGAGACAGGTCCTGACAACAGGCCGCCACTGGAAGTCTAGAACACGCTCCAAAAAGGGGACAGGAACAAAAAAAAAATACATAATAAAGAAATATGAAAAAAGAAATAAAAGTAGTAGAAGGCAAAAAAAAAAATAAAAAAAAAAAAAAAAAAAAAAAAAAAAAAAAAAATTTTCTGCAACTAAGCACTGAATATGTGTTGAAGGCAGATTATAAATGTATACATATAGTAACAATGTGTACTTTTTTGTGTACACTGAACTGAATGTGCAAGCTAACTTTTACATTTTGGTCATTTGGTTGGGTTTATGTTGTCACTTAAGCTACGTAGCATCCACAGTGCTTAGCACCACAGTTGCGCTAAATTAATCAGTATATAAAAATCATGATGCAGAGAGCAGATTTCAACTATATCTATACACTTCATCAGGGAGAGTTTGTTTAAAGAAGTGCACATTTCTGGTGCAATGCTAAATGCTAACAAATTAACTTAAATATGAAGTAGGCAATTTTGATAAAAAATACATTAAATGCCAGATATTTTTTGTTGAAAGCTAGTTCAGCTTGTTGAGTTATGTTATCATTTATAATTACATTATAGGTTAGTATTAGCTTTGAGTCACAAACAGCACATTTTAGAAACATATGGGTTTTCCCTGGTGAAATATTTACTTCATGAAGTTCTGAACATGCTGCAAATGGTTATCTGGCTGTAACTTTGTGTCAATTAAATATTCAATTATTCTAGGGCGTTTCAACTAATTCTCCACGGGGAATGAATGAAACAAGAACAACTATCCACAGGTATTTTCCGACTGGAGCCTAGCCGCAGTGTGAAAAGGGCCTATTGATTAGTTTTTGGTCAAAATACTTAAGAAATGTGTATTCAATAAAGAGGTTACCAAATGCAAAGTGAAACACAAACAGATGAACAAAACTATGTGTTTCTAATTCAGCAGGCAAGCTTATAATGCCTATCATTTTAATCCAAAATCATTGTACTAAACTTATTATTTAGATTTTATTATTATTTTTTTTTTTTCTTAAACATCGTATTTGAGTTGGGAGATGCAATGCTCCGCTCCATAATATTTGCTGCTCTATGACCATCGGAAAATACTTTTAAATTTTTCTTTCAATCCTAGAGATCGGCCTACTGTACACGCGTTTAATTTTTTCTATGTTCTAAATCTGTTTTGTTTTGGCAGATATCAACGAATGTGAGTTGAGCGACAGACTGTGCAGACATGGACAGTGCGTCAACATGATCGGGCGATATCAGTGCACCTGTGACACCGGATACAAGTCCACAGAGGACAGACTCGACTGTGTGGGTGAGTTTTACACAAATTCATGTTCGTTGACTTCATAGTGCAAAGGATTTAGACAATCTTTTAATTTTTCTTTTTAGATATTGATGAGTGCACGATTGAAAACGGCGGCTGTGAGTCGTTCTGCACAAACTCGGAGGAAAGCTACGAGTGCAGTGTGTCGCAGTGGATACGCCCTGATGCCCGACCTCCGCAGCTGCACTGGTCAGTAAACACTCCTTATGTGAATTACAGACTTACAGAAACATTATTACACGGAGAATAGATCATATCAGAATAGATATGATAGATTTAGCATCACACAAATGTGTCTAGTCGTTTTGACCTTTTATATTTGTGATTGAAATATGTTTGAACGTTTGTATGTTAAATTATGCAGTAATGTCTTTATGGAAACATAGCTGCGTAATTAAATCAATTTATCATATACTGTACATATATTTCTTCAAAAATGTATTCATTTTAAAGAAAGTCAGACAAAATTCTCTAATTTCCTAATATATTCTGTTGTCCTTTATCAGAGTTAAGTTGCCAGGCTCAGTTTCATTTCACTTCAGCTAGGTCAGGTATCGCAGAGCTGCAGACGGTTCTCAGAACACAGGAAGTGTAATTGACCAATCATCAAACAGCGATGGGTTGGCCAAAACCAACTCGAGTTGAGATAGCAGACTGTATGTTCTTCTTCTTTGGCCTAGTGTTAAATATTAGAATATGATAATGTTTAAGTTCACCGCTCATACACCTTCTTAAACCAGGTATGTCCAAACTGTGACCCGGGAGCCAAATGGGCTCTTGGACAAAGTTTTGCTAAATTGACCCAAATGATAAAAGTGTTTCTTTTAACTGTCAAATTTGAACAATTCTACAATCATGATCTAAATAACCAATTATTTGTTGCAATGCAAAACTTACATTAATGATCAACATCATAAAAAAATTATGTTGGCTCATCAAAATTAAATCAGTTGCAAAATTTTGAAGGCTTCACTTCATTTCCATCTACTATATGGTCCTCTGCTCTATGTTTTATCAAAATGGGGCCCTCAGTGAAAAGTTTGGACACCCCTGGTTAAAAACAGTGATGATTAAAGCAAAAAAAGTGTCCTCATACTGTGAAGCGACAAAACCAATGGGGTGATGTTAAACAGTTTCCACAATGTAAATGAAACCGACTGATGCATCAACTAACTGTTAGGCAGTTATTTTTTTATTTAAATTTCCTCAATTTCAAATACCAAGACTGTAGATCTGCCGCCATTAATTAGATTAGGTTTTATTTTAGGAATCATTTTTGCTATTGGACTATATCAATAATTGGCGTTTTAAGCTTTAAAGTTGGTAACTAACTTTTTAATTGTAGATCTGTAAACTTTGTGTTCCAATAAAAGTAAGTAAGTAAAGCTTTATTTATAGAGCACCTTTCACAGATAAAAATCACAAAGTGCTTTACAGAATTCAGAAAACATAACATGATAAAAAATAATAACAATATACATATAAATTCATACACACATAATATATATACATATAAATATGTATATACACACATACACATACAATGTAAACATTAACATACACATACGTACATACGTAAACATATCCACATAAAAGTGTAGTATATGTAGTAAAGTATATGATGAATGCAGCACTTGTAGACCACTGAGCATTGTCTAAACTGAGTAATAAAGAAATTTAGGTCTCATCAGAAGCTGAACGCAACGCTCTGATGTTTGAGTGGTTCAACGTTCTGATTATTTAGCTGTAATTGCAACCAAAATAACTACATGTCGATATTAAGCATCTGTCAAAGCATTTCTGAGAGAAAGTTGTCATATCTAAACTTGTTGTTGTTTGCAGTGTGAAAATAAGCTATTCCATTTTTAAATTACATTGATAAAAATATCATTGTACATAAGAACTATTTTACTGGTTGAAGACAAGCTTAAAAAGAAGGTTAAAAAGTCTAAAAGACTGCGGTTTGTTCATGAACATGTATTTAACATTCAAAACAAATACACTTTTGTCAGTGTTCAGCTGTTTAACTGTGACTCTGTGTAAAGTTTGATTTGGACAGGCCTGTAATGTGGAACAACCGTGAATTACCCAGTGTAGATTCTGTGTTGACAGATCGCTGGTCACATGATCCGTGTTCAAAGCCTGCCCCGGGACACAGACAGACAGAATAGGTTACATTAGGTTACTGTGAATCTCCGCGATGAGACGGGAGAGTGTTGATGACTTGGACAGCTCAAAGTTTGGAGATGTTTTTCCAGTGTTTTGATGTGGCTTTTGTTCCTGTAATTAGCGGAGACACATGCGCAGACTAAAACTGGTTTCTCATTCACATACCACATGAGGTCACAGCGACATTTGAGTTAACTGCGTGTCGCCATCAAAGTCTGAACAAATGTTGAGATTTAGGAACAATCTTTTACATTGTTCTGTTTTAGAATAATGCATTTAACGTAGTGGTTTACTCAAATGTATCGTTACAATGCAGACATATGTTTTCAGACTCTTGGATAACAATGAAAAATGGGAAACTGTAGACGAGGTTCTGTTCACATCATGTCATGACATTCTACATTTCAGAATTATTTTATCCAGATGGAGGTCAGCTAAAAGGAAAATATTGTTTAAATGCACTGTAATACAAAATGTGAATGATTTTAGTGATTAGACTCATTCACAACCCAGAAGCATGTGACACAACAAATAACAGGTCAGATCAATAGAGAGGCAACCTTTACCATAATTAGGGATGAGTATCGTTAAGGATTATCAATACTACTACTCTAATCAATACTGTCTTTTATTGTTCTTTATCAATATTTTTATTCACAAAAACAATACATGTTTTTTTCCAAACAAAGATTTAGAATAAAACTAAAAGACAAATAATTACTAGCCAAATAAGTTTATACTATTCATTATAAATATATTTTTGTCGTGTTATTTTGACAATGTTGTCAGCTTTGCAGGATGAATTGAAAAGGTTACAACACATTTCAAATCTGCTTTGTGCTTACTCCGCAAGTGAAGCCACCGTTTGTGTTGAGTAAAGTTTGTGAAGATAGATATGTGGCAGTTTAGGCATTTTACATGTGGCCTGTGTATCATCCTTCCTCGCTGAGGGCTTTCAAAGATAATAGCAGATTACATTTAATTATATAACTTATATCAGTGATTCTTAACCATAGGGCCAGAACCAAAGTTGAGCCATGAGCACCTCCTTGAGGGCTACGCGATCTGTAAATACAGTACATTTGATGAGATTGAGTCCCAGGTTATGTTGCACATGAATATTTGAGGTCAAAAAGGTTAAGAACCCCTGGGCAACTTGATTTCATTTTCTGACTAATGTAACAAACAAAATTATATAGAAATTGTAAAAACCATTTGAATTACAATCTTCCCATAAAAACAAACTAGTTTAAAGCAATGAGTCCCACCCCAGTCTCCGAAGAAAATGTAGATATACTGTACAACGAAATGTCAAAAACATACGCACATTTTCATGCCTTTTTACGTCAATATGTTACAAAAAGCCAAAACGTAAAATAACCATGAATTTTGGTTGAAGCCACGTGGCGACATTTTTTTTTGGGGGGGGTTTAAGGGGTTAAACCAATAACCAATAACATGCATGTTAGGGTAATATCCTCCAGCTACGGTAGTCCTGACCAAGCCTAGCAAGAACATCTGGAGATGGGTCCCCGAGCGCTGCACTGTGGAGATCACTGCTCCTGAGGAGATGTCCAGAGGCATTGAAGGATGGGTTAAATGCAGAGGACAAATTTCCCTACGGGGACAATAAAGTATACCTTAACCTTAACCTTAACCTTAACCTAACCTAGCCCTAGCCCCAGTCCTAAACTTACCCATTTTAGTTACTTGAAACCTAAACTTACTAATTTGTGATCATTTTACATTTTGGCTTTTCATGACATTTATGTAAAAAGGCATGAACACGTGCTTATTGTACATTTTTGACATTTTGTTACATATCTACATTTTCCTCTGAGACTGGATTGAATGATGCCACCTGTACTTTACCACACTGACACTTGCTGTATTGTATCAAGTTATCTTTCACGTCTGTATTTACTGTGATATCTCTAACTTTTCATGTTCTCTCTGTGCAGACATCGACGAGTCGAAGACAGCCCAGACATTTGTGAAGGAGGCCAGTGCACCAACACTCCCGGGACCTACCAGTGTCTGTGCTTCGACGGATTCATGTCCTCTGAGGACATGAAGAGCTGCATCGGTAAACAATCATCTATCACTTTATTTCACAGAGTAAAAAATGAGCAAGATCACTGACCTTTAGATTACATAAACATAACACATAACAGATTATTTTACTTTTACAAAACCTGCACACAGAAGAGATTTGTGCGTTTTGATGTTTTTCTCTTTCTATCGACTTTTTTAACAAAAAATTTAACTTCGTGTCTACTTCCGGTTCAACGCTTCGACAAATCAGATTCCAGATTGATAATGTGTAGAGTTTACACACATCAGTCTGTTTGAGCCGAGTTGATTTAATAACATAAATTGAGCAAAATGAGTGTTTATTTGATTTCTCAAGGAAAAAAGCTGTTTTTTTTAGTGAAGTTTTGCCCAAATTATTACATGGTCGCTTAAGCAACCACTACTGTGAAAGAAAGTAAATTTCCATCCTAAAAAAATGGCTATGCTGCAGAGAAATTTGTGAATGTTTAGTAAAATCTAGGGCTGGGCAGCTATTCACATTTTAATCGCGATTAATGGCATGCTTGAGCTGCAATTACTCGCGATTTTTTAGAGTATGTTTTAGATTCTTCATTTTGTAGATGTAAAATTCTGCACATTTTGTGGTATTTTGGCTTAGATGCATAATTTTAGCACCAAATCATATATTTAAAAATGTCTTTATAGTCCAATGAATAAACTCAGTTTTACATAATAATATGTTCATCAGTTTTGATATGTATATATTTATTTAACTTGCCCAGCCCTCTTAAATCTAACAATCTTAATTTTGGTTCAGTCAAAAATATCAATAAGTCGGATCAGCTTTATGGTAAAAGTGGTTTATTGGTGAGTGAGAATCACATTTGTTACAGGCCTAGCTGTCGTACTTTAGTTGTAACTTCCAAAAGCACTTCACACTTACCATTTCAATACAATGCAGCGGCCTTCTTTATTACAACCAGCAGCTCGGAGCGTGCTAAACCAAACAACATAATGGTGCTGATGCTAAAGGTTACCAAGAAGTGAGTCATGAGAACGACGCTACATCACATCTGAGTGTTTATGTGAGAAAAAAAAAAAAAGATGCTAAAAGTTGTGCTGATTTACTGCACATGAGCACTGAGAGAAACTGAAAGGAATTTGTGACATTTAGAAGTTGCTCCAAAACAAAAACATTTTGACAACAGCTGTTAAAGAGCAAGATCTGAGAGGATGTTTTCTGGGTTGTGTTCTCTTGGTTCTTAGTGGTTGGATCTATCTGATTAAAGGAGCAATGCTCTTTGNTTTGTGCATCTTCGAATATCAATGTTTGTGTAAAAATGCTCATAAATAAGACATTTTTTTTTATTTTTGCACATGCAATTTAGCACCTGGCTTGATAAATCAGGCTCATAGTCCGGAAAATACAGTACTCCAAGCCTCTGTTCTAAAGTGACCATTTAGAGGTTTTAGGACATATGTATTTGTTGATATATGGTCATATCCAACTCTTGATACTGGTATTGATTCTCCCAAACCTATATTTATCTTTTGATGATATCTAATCCTATGTTTCTGCTGAATCGCCACTATGAAACCATTTCAGTTAAATATTCTGGTTCATGTATGAGTTACATGCGTTCTGTATGTACTCAATACAGTATCTCTCCTTGAATTTGATTTTCTGCCAAGCACATGAACTGATAATGTGATGTTTTCTCGTGCAGACATTGATGAGTGTGAGAGGAACCCGCTGCTTGTCGAGGAGGAGACTGTGTGAACACTGAGGGCAGCTTCAGATGTGAATGCCCCGATGGACACGAGATCTCACCGGACGGATCTGCAGTTTGGGTAGGAAATTAAGTGTAAATATGAATGTTTAGAAACCATGAACATGAAGGCTAAATTTGACAAGTCAGGTGTAAATTGTCTATTTCTATCATAAACAAATGCCTACCATAGCCAACAAATTTCTTCGCTTGATGAGTTAGGAAAAAGCTGAATATTCAAATGTTCAATTGTCAGCTGAGTTGCCAACATTTTGGTAGGGTTTTTTACAAGTCAGTGTAATCATTATTTGCCCAGGTGTGATCCAGAGTAGAAAAAAGCTTCAAAGTTGTCATCTGGGCAGCATTTTCATAATCGAGACGTTTCGACTCTCATACGACACTGGTCGATGAGAGTCAACACATAGCTATAACAGAGGACCTAATGAATCTAATCGAATTACTGGTCAAGCAACCTTCGAGTGTTATAAGTATATAAAAAAAAACTCTGTTAAGTATAAATACAGCCAGTCTCTCAGGTCACTTCCATCAGACTGAGAAAAAACAAACAAACTGTTGGTCAATAATCAAAAAGTCGCAGATCTTTGAAAACACTGTCTAGATGACAACTTTAAAACCTTTTTCTACTTGGATTTTTACTGATTTTAGTACACAA
Source organism: Mugilogobius chulae (assembly GCA_038363315.1). Lineage (NCBI taxonomy): Eukaryota > Metazoa > Chordata > Actinopteri > Gobiiformes > Gobiidae > Mugilogobius > Mugilogobius chulae. The sequence goes on from CM076403.1 coordinate 7,969,200, forward strand.
TAAAATTGCAGTTTGAAACGGCCCTAGCCGTGTGCTGCTGCCACATGTATCCAGGAACTTCATTCACTCTTTGAGCTCAGGGCGCTGGGCACTGGCTCACACCCCTCCTATCAGTCTGACAGCATTTGCCTGTACTCCCAAACTGTTTGAAATGCCTTTATTTTGGGATAGTTTTATTTAGACTATTTAGACTTTGTAGCTCACAGCTTCGTCTCACTGTTGTTCTTAATGACACCACCCATGAGTTTATCTGCGCTGTGTAGGATTTGCATGTTTCTTTCAGACTACAGTAAATTCCTCACAGCTCTAAGAAGAATGCCACTGATTCTAACTTTACCAGTGATTTTTTTTTGTTTATTCTTGTTGTGCACAGTTCTGGCTCCAACGCAGCATCACCCTTAAGCCTAATCCAGCTGTATTTAGTGGTTGGTAGTGTAATCCTCTGGTTTCTGTGGCGCTCTGTTAAACTGTTTATGGGCACGCTCACTTCTCGATCCTAATACTGTCATTATGGGAGTGGGACTTGGTCTGAAAACTTTCTTAATAGCAAATAAATCTGGGAAAAAGTGTGTCATTTTCTCTCTTTTTAAGCTGAACTACCCAATTTGACGTCTTCATCTTGTGGTTATGTTTTCTTACTGAGTTCCCTATAACTTTTAATATTCTGCCACACTTCGACATAAAACGTGCCCTGCAGAGGTTTGAAAATGCAATGGCAGTATTGTTAATGTTAGCAATGAGTGGCAAAAATGCAGGAGAGTCAATTATGAAAAAGCACACTGTTTCTTGTTTTTGTAGAATTTTTGTAAAATATGAAAAAGCCGCTACTCTACTAAGCTGTGTTAAATATTGAGTTTGTACTTTTCATGTAAAAAGACAAAAATAAATAATAAATAGTGGTAGAAAAGCAGATAAACAACAGGAACCACTGACACAGGCTTTAGTGTCACTCAACTAAAGTAATTCCTTTTACGAGCTTAAAGAGATATTTTTGTGTTTTTGGATGAAGAACTTATTTGAAAAGTCGTAGCAAAGAAGCTATCTAAGCTCTGAACAGTCTCCGTGACAGAAAAGATACTTTCAGTTTAAATTTTCTGCAACTTTAGCACTGAAGTATGTGTTGAAGGCAGATTATAAATGTATACATATAGTAACAATGTGTACTTTTTTGTGTACACTGAACTGAATGTGCAAGCTAACTTTTACATTTTGGTCATTTGGTTGGGTTTATGTTGTCACTTAAGCTACGTAGCATCACAGTGGCTTAGCACCACAGTTGCGCTAAATTAATCAGTATATAAAAATCATGATGCAGAGAGCAGATTTCAACTATATCTATACACTTCATCAGGGAGAGTTTGTTTAAAGAAGTGCACATTTCTGGTGCAATGCTAAATGCTAACAAATTAACTTAAATATGAAGTAGGCAATTTTGATAAAAAATACATTAAATGCCAGATATTTTTTGTTGAAAGCTAGTTCAGCTTGTTGAGTTATGTTATCATTTATAATTACATTATAGGTTAGTATTAGCTTTGAGTCACAAACAGCACATTTTAGAAACATATGGGTTTTCCCTGGTGAAATATTTACTTCATGAAGTTCTGAACATGCTGCAAATGGTTATCTGGCTGTAACTTTGTGTCAATTAAATATTCAATTATTCTAGGGCGTTTCAACTAATTCTCCACGGGGAATGAATGAAACAAGAACAACTATCCACAGGTATTTTCCGACTGGAGCCTAGCCGCAGTGTGAAAAGGGCCTATTGATTAGTTTTTGGTCAAAATACTTAAGAAATGTGTATTCAATAAAGAGGTTACCAAATGCAAAGTGAAACACAAACAGATGAACAAAACTATGTGTTTCTAATTCAGCAGGCAAGCTTATAATGCCTATCATTTTAATCCAAAAATCATTGTACTAAACTTATTATTTAGATTTTATTATTATTTTTTTTTTTTCTTAAACATCGTATTTGAGTTGGGAGATGCAATGCTCCGCTCCATAATATTTGCTGCTCTATGACCATCGGAAAATACTTTTAAATTTTTCTTTCAATCCTAGAGATCGGCCTACTGTACACGCGTTTAATTTTTTCTATGTTCTAAATCTGTTTTGTTTTGGCAGATATCAACGAATGTGAGTTGAGCGACAGACTGTGCAGACATGGACAGTGCGTCAACATGATCGGGCGATATCAGTGCACCTGTGACACCGGATACAAGTCCACAGAGGACAGACTCGACTGTGTGGGTGAGTTTTACACAAATTCATGTTCGTTGACTTCATAGTGCAAAGGATTTAGACAATCTTTTAATTTTTCTTTTTAGATATTGATGAGTGCACGATTGAAAACGGCGGCTGTGAGTCGTTCTGCACAAACTCGGAGGGAAGCTACGAGTGCAGTTGTCGCAGTGGATACGCCCTGATGCCCGACCTCCGCAGCTGCACTGGTCAGTAAACACTCCTCATGTGAATTACAGACGTACAGAAACATTATTACACTGAGAATAGATCATATCAGAATAGATATGATAGATTTAGCATCAACACAAACGTGTCTAGTCGTTTTGACCTTTATATTTGTGATTGAAATATGTTTGACGTTTGTATGTTAAATTATGCAGTAATGTCTTTATGGAAACTTAGCTGCGTAATTAAATCAATTTATCACATACTGTACATATATTTCTTCAAAAATGTATTCATTTTAAAGAAAGTCAGACAAATTCTCTAATTTCCTAATGTATTCTGTTGTCCTTCATCAGAGTTAAGTTGCCAGGCTCAGTTTCATTTCACTTCAGCTAGGTCAGGTATCGCAGAGCTGCAGACGGTTCTCAGAACACAGGAAGTGTAATTGACCAATCATCAAACAGCGATGGGTTGGCCAAAACCAACTCGAGTTGAGATAGCAGACTGTATGTTCTTCTTCTTTGGCCTAGTGTTAAATATTAGAATATGATAATGTTTAAGTTCACCGCTCATACACCTTCTTAAACCAGGTATGTCCAAACTGTGGCCCGGGAGCCAAATGTGGCTCTTGGACAAAGTCGTGCTAAATCGGCCCAAATGACAAAAGTGTTTCCTTTAACTGTCAAATTTGAACAATTCTACAATCATGATCTAAATAACCAACTATTTGTTGCAATGCAAAACTTAGATTATCAAATCTCATCAAAATTAAATCAATTGCAAAATTTTGAAGGCTTCACTTCATTTCCATCTACTATATGGTCCTCTGCTCTATGTTTTTATCAAAAGGAGGCCCTTAGTGAAAAAGTTTGGACACCCCTGGTTAAGGCGAGATTGATTAAAGCAAAAAAAGTGTCCTCATACTGTGAAGCGAAAAAACCAATGGGATGATGTAAATTTCCTCAATTTCAAATACCAAGACTGTAGATTTGCAGATTAGATTAGGTTTTATTTTAGGAATCATTTTTGCTATTTGGACTATATCATTAATTGGTGTGTTAAGCTTTAAAGTTGGAGTAACTAACTTTTTAAATTGTAGATCTGTAAACTTTGTTTTGCACTAAAAAGTATATGATGAATGCAGCACTTGTGAAAAAAATTGGACCACTGAGCATTGTCTAAACTGAATAGTAAAGAAATTTTGTTCTCATCAGAAGCTGAATGCACCGCTCTGATTGTTTTGAGTGGTTCAACGTTCTGATTATTTAGCTGTAATTGCAACCAAAATAACTACATGTCGATATTAAGCATCAGTCAAAGCATTTCTGAGAGAAAGTTGTCAGATTTAAACTTGTTGTTGTTTGCAGTGTAAAAATAAGGTATTCCATTTTTAAAATGACATTGATAAAAATATCATTATACATAAGAACTATGGTTGAAGAAAAGGCTTAAAAAGAAGGTTAAAAAGTCTAAAAGACTGCAGTTCGTTCATGAACATGTATTTAACATTCAAACAAATACACTTTTGTCAGTGTTCAGCTGTTTAACTGTGACTCTGTGTAAAGTTTGATTGGACAGGCCTGTAATGTGGAACAACCGTGAATTACCCAGTGTAGATTCTGTGTTGACAGATCGCTGGTCACATGATCCGTGTTCAAAGCCTGCCCCGGGACACAGACAGACAGAATAGGTTTACATTAGGTTACTGTGAATCTCCACGATGAGACGGGAGAGTGTTGATGACTTGGACAGCTCAAAGTTTGGAGATGTTTTCCAGTGTTTGATGTGGCTTTTGTTCCTGTAATTAGCGGAGACACATGCGCAGGCTAAAACTGGTTCCTCATTCACACACACCACATGAGGTCACAGTGACATTTGAGCTGACTGCGTGTCGCATCAAAGTCTGAACAGTCTTTTACATTGTTCTGTTTAGAATAATGCATTTAGCGTAGCGGTTTACTCAAATTTATAGTTACAATGCAGACATATGTTTTCAGACTCTTGGATAACAATGTAAAATGGGAAACTGTAGACTAGGTTCTGTTCACATCACGTCACGACATTCTACAATTCAGAATTATTTTATCCAGATGGAGGTCAGCTTAAAGGGATATTGTTTAAATGCACTGTAATACAAAATGTGAATGAGTCTAGTCACAATTTTTCAGTGATTACACTCATTCACAGCCTAGAAGCATGTGACACAACAAAGCCCAGTGGTACAGGTCAGATCAATGGAGAGGCAACATTGTTCATAGTTAAGGATGAGTATCGTTAAGGATATATCAATACTACAATTCAACAACTCTTCAACAACTCTTGATTCTGTCTTTTAATGGTTTAATAAGTTTATTATTATTATTAATATATATATTTTTGCCGTGTTATTTTTACAATGTTGTCAGCTTTACAGGCTGAACTGAAAAGGTTACAATACATTCCAAAACTGCGCTATGCTTGCTCCACAAGTATTCATAGAATAGCCACTGTTTGTGTTTGTGAAGAAGAGATGTGGCAGATTAGGTGTTATTCTCACGACCTATGTGTCATCTTTCCTTGCTGAAGGCTTTTAAAGGTCCTGTCTTTTCTAAAGATAATAACATATTGCATAAAATTATATAACTTAGATCAGGGGTCTTAAACTGGTAGCCTGGGGGAACAAATGCGGCCCCTGAGATGATTTCATGCGACCCTCAGAATGATTTTTGATTTGTTATTGATTGTGGCCCACCAATAGACTGCATATAACAATTGGAATCGAATTTGTGTTTTGGCATTTTGTTTTCAGCTTACTGTTACCAACCTAGTGTCTATAAAGCCTATAATTCTCTGTAATACAGCAAATTACATACATTTTTTTCTGGAAAGGACAGTCTGACCCTAATTACCCACTTTTATTCACCTTTTCTTTAATCACATGAAGGTCTAAGTAGTAGAAAACAATATAAAAGAATGAATGTGAACATATTTTATAAGGTATATAACATAGTCAGAGCTATATTTTAAAATGCGGCCCTTGACAAACTCTGACTTCGATCATTTTGGCCCCAGCTGCACTTAAGTTTGAGACTCCTAACTTAGACCAGTGATTCTTAACTGTAGGGCCAGGGCCCAAAGTTGGGCCATGGGCACCTCCTTGAGGGCCGTGCAATCAGTAAAATACAATACATTTAATAAGTCCCAGGTTACGTTGCTCATGAATATTCAAGCCTCGAGGTCAAAAAGGTTAAGAACCATGACTTAGATGGACAACTTGATTTCATTTTCTGACCAATGTAACAAACAAACTAGTTTAATGTCGAAAACATACAATAAGCACATTTTCATGCCTTTTTACATCAATGTGTTACAAAAAGTCAATACATAAAATAACCACAAATTTTAGTTGAAGCCTTGTGACGAGATTTTCTTAGGGTTTAATGTATAAATCTTAACTTGCCCCAAGCCGCAGTCCTAAAGTTTCTCATTTTAGTAACTTGAAACTTAAACTTACTAATTTGTGGTTATTTTACGTTTTGGCTTTTCATAACATTTATGTAAAAAGGCATGAACATGTGCTTATTGTACATTTTTGACATTTTGTTACATACTTACGTTTTCCTCTGAGACTGAGTTGGATGATTTCCACCTGTACTTTATCACGCTGACACCTGCTGTATTTGTATCAAGTCATCTTTCTTTCACCTTTCACGTCTGTATTTACTGTGATATCTCTAACTTTTCATGTTTTCTCTGTGCAGACATCGACGAGTGCGAAGACAGCCCAGACATTTGTGAAGGAGGCCAGTGCACCAACACTCCCGGGACCTACCAGTGTCTGTGCTTCGACGGATTCATGTCGTCTGAGGACATGAAGAGCTGCATCGGTAAATACTCACTTATCTATTCACTTTAATGTCACAGAGCAAAAAATGAACATTAGAGAACTGGCATTACATTATGTAAACATAACACATTTAGCTGTTGCAAAGGCCAAACAAACAGTTTTAGAAGTCATTTCAACAGACCAATTAATAAAATATTTCACGTGTATACATGTAAGCTTTTTTAAGGTAATTTAGCACATTTTAAGCTATAAAATTAACAACTTTGAATCAGAAACTCACAGGATATTTTGTAGCTTGTTTCTTTAGAGAAATTTTGGCCCAATTTATTACATGGTCGCTCTGGGCAACTACTACTGTGATGTCATCATGTATGAACAGAAAGTAAGTTTTCAATTCTAAAAAAAAAATGGCTGAGCTGAAAAGAAATTTGTGAAGTGTTTACTAAAATCTTAAATTTAACAATCTTAACTTTGTTTTAGTGAAATGAGTTGTTCAACCTGCCAAAGCCTGTTTCCAGCTCGATCAATTGTTTCAGTCAAAATATCAATAAGTCATCCATCAGCTTTATGGTAAAAGTGGTTTATTGGGTGAGTGAGATTCACATTTGTTACTGGCCTAGCTGTCGTACTTTTGTAGTAACTTCCAAAAGCACTTTCACACTTACATTTCAATACAATGCAGCGCCTTCTTTATTACAACCAGCAGCTCAGAGCGTGCTAAACCAAACAACATAATGGTGGTGATGCTAAAGGTTATCCAAGAAGTGAGTCATGAGAACGACGCTACATCACATCTGAGTGTTTATGTGAGAAAAAAAAAAAAAAGATGCTAAAAGTTGTTGCTGATTTACTGCACATGAGGCACTGAGAGAAACTGAAAGGAATTTGTGACATTTAGAAGTTGCTCCAAAACAAAAACATGACAACAGCGAAGAGCAAGATCTGAGAGGGATGTTTTCTGGGGCAGTTTGTTGTCTCTGCTGTGTGAACATTAGAGCTTCAACAAGTTACTCACAAATAATCGATTATTGAAATAATTTTCAACTAAAGTATTAATTGAATAATTGTTAACTAGTCTTTATTTAGGTTTTAAAACATGTCCTGAGCTGTGAAAAATACCAGATTCAAAAGATTCTTGCTCTAAGACTTGCCAGCTTAATTCTTATTTGAAGTGAAGTGATGCTTGTTCCCTTTTTTCAAGTAAGAAAATGCTGATTATTTTAAGAAAACTACATTGAAAAAGTAACTAGTTACTGTTATATATTCCTTTTTTCAGTGACTGCAATGTAACATGTTACTTTAAAAAAGAAGACAGTACATTACTAGTTACAATCTGAGTAACTCAACTTACTTACATGCGTATTTAAAGGAATGGAAGTGATATTCCATTAAAAACGACATTGCAGGATCAAAACTTTAATGCCACTGAAAATGCTGCATAGAAATGTTTCCATGGCGTTTGTTGACTTTATTTAAATGTTAGTAAAATATTATGAGGAAAAGATAACAGTTTTGTGAAGTCACATTCGTATATTAATAGGACTGTAAAGTGTAATGTGTGATTAGCTCAAAGTAACTCAAGGCAATGTAACACGTTCACACTTATATTAAATATTTAGCATTTTTATTGCTGTATTACAGTTTTACTCTGAATGTCGGATTGAGTTGATGGTAGTTTCACATTGCATTGAGTTTCAGAGTGATTATGATCAGTCGATGTAGTAATTGACAAATTAGTCAAAAGCCCAGACAATTTGGACCCGCTGAGGTTTGTTAAGAATATCTCGGCCTAATTATTCAAAGAACATTTCAAGTCTTGCGCATTACTATTAACAATAGTATGTACCCATAAAAAGCAAGAAAAAAAAAAATTATAAATATCAAAAGTAAACCCTCTATGACAGAAATGTGCTATTTTTAATATTCTGTAAAAGATCGCTTTTTTTTTTTTTCCAAGAGGTAGCAGAATCCCATAAATAGTTATGTTCATACATTTAAACAAGGATTATTAATATCTACAAATACAAAAGCACAACTTAGTTCAGTGATGTATGTAAAGAGCACATAAACAGCACTTTATATAAACTTGTTAAGGACAAAACTAACTCCAAACCAGCAGCAGAGTAAAACAGAGTAACACAAACAGGTTTACCCATTGGAAAGAAACAAGTTTGGAATATTTGATAACTTAATAAGCACAATCTGGAAACTTTTGTCCCAAATAAAATCATTCTCACATCTGCTGTTTGTGCCTTCAGCAGGTCTGTGATGTTGTGGTCGTTTTTATGTGGATTCAATCTGCCAAACTTGACTCTTTGGGAAACAAGAGCTAATTGCTCTGGTGGATTTTCCCAATAAAAACACAAAGCACGCATTATTATTTCAAGTGTTTAAACTGTCAATAATACTCAATAAAAACAAGGGCTAGGCAGGGTCGACACAAAAAACTTTTTATTGGAAATGATTTGTTCAGACCAGGTGGTTTTTCTGCTTCGAGTATTTGTATTGTTAACAAGGAAGGCACTGATTCAACTTTTCCAGTTCTGATACTGATTTTTATAACTTGACTTTACCAATAAGACTGAAAATAGTTTCCTTTCTTTGTTAAACGCATCTAATTTAGGATTAGATAGAGCAAAAATGTTGTGTAACTGCAGGTACCTAAATAATGTTTTGAGACTCTGGTCAACATCAGCCACATATACATCTGGGTCAGCTGGGGCAATTGTTAGTTTGTTAAAATAAATAGCCAGGGATGTGCCAGCTAGCACCTCCACCCAATTTAATTTCACTCCAGCTACTACTGAAAACCAGGAAGTACAATCGGCCAGACAATTTCCACAAAAGAGAAATGAAAGTAGCTGATTAATCAACAGTGTTGGCAGTAACTCATTACAAAAGTAACTAGCTACTGTAATATCATCTCCTTTTCAGTAACTAAGTAGTGTAACTCATTACTTATGATAATGTTGACAATATATAGTTACAGTCTGAGTAACTCAAGTTACTTAAATTAATTGCTTTTATATTCTATTGAAAATGACACTTCAGCACCAAAACACCACTGAAATACTGTCTGTTGGCTTAAAGGTGAATACAGTATAAATTAATCAGTAATCAAGTGTAAATGTAACAGGATCAGTGTTGTAAAATGTCTTAACAAATGTGTGATGAGCTCAAAGCAACTCACAGTGTAACTCAGTTACATTTTTGAGAAAGTATTATTGTGATATAAATGTACTACATTTTTCTCCCTGTAACCAGCAATATACTGTATCTTGTATATCAATATTATAGTAACTTACCCAACACTAATCAGGTTACTAAATAAAAGCTCTTCCAAGATATTAACTGAACTGATATGGGACTGACAGAAGAGCAAATCACCAGTGTATAAATATCACATACCCCTGCTTCAAGAGTGCTTTACCTAATTATTGCTTTCTTAAAAATGTAAACAAATAGAAATAATTAATTCATCCATCTCTATGTCCATTTTGATTCAAGTCTCTGTTCATGCTTAATGGGGGGGCATTTTGATTTATTTTTCTCTACCTCATTAGTGGTAAGACAAGAATAATAGTAGTTATTATAAAGTGTTACGATTACTTACCAACACTTTTTATTTAATTTATTTAGTTTATTTCATTCATTATAGCAAACATAAAAAACAATGTTTAGACTTTGTTAACATAAAGTCTTTGAATGAAAAGGAGCAGAAAGAAGTTAAAAACTTATATCTGCCCCCTTTTTTTCAAGAAATCTTTACAGTTCCGACTATTTAATTTTCATTTTATAAACAAGCTGACTTTTCTTTTGCTGTGAATTCCAAAAGGCCTCTGAATACACAGACATCTAAAACCAAATTAAACGAGCTAAAATCAACTCCGAGGTTAATTGAGGGAACTTGGCTTTCCACTGCCGCTGTACTCTGTGTGCTGTACATTATATTCATACATTATCCCCTTGTTTTGTTGTCCAGATGTGAATGAGTGCGATCTGAACCCGAACATCTGCCTGAGCGGAAACTGTGAGAACACCCAGGGCTCCTTCATCTGCCACTGTGACATGGGCTACTCCGTACGCAAAGGATCCACCGGCTGCACAGGTAAAAACAACTGTCAATCCGATTAGAATCCAAGAGCGCAATCAATCCAACAAGTCTTAAACCTTAGAGGCTGTTGCTTTATAACTTTCTATTTAAGTTTGTCAGTTATTTTCATCGTCTTATTGGTAAGCCTTTACTATCTTTTGAGTGACAGGCAGATGTAGCCAATAACAGTGAAGTGAGAACTCTCGAAAGATGCATATAACTCTATTTAGTCAATTTCCCCATTTATTCCCTCCATGAAGATAAAAAAAAACCATAGTATTGCATGTTTAAAACCTTGGTGGTGTGATGGCGATGTGTGAAGTGGAAACCATAAGACTGCTTCTGAAACTTTATTAACAAGGTATTAAAACATTTTCACACATCTCATCAAGTTTTTCATGTATTTGGACTGAAAACAACTTTATTAGTTACTATAGCAAGTATCTTCAATTTAAGCAAAACAAAACCTAAAAATTACTTGCTTAAAATGTAATTTAAGGTCCTATATCTTGAATTTTGCTTTTTTAAAAATCTTAGCTCACTTACTTAATGCATTCTGAGCCTCTGAATTATTCAGCACGATGTGTTTTAATGCTAACAAAAACAGATGAACTTACTGAACAAACGTGCCTTTATTTGGTGTTCAGGACATTGCAGACCAGAGATTACGTTAGCCGGCACCTGCCGGTAAAATGTGCCGTTGACCGGAAAAAATAGACGTCCCGGTCAGCTTGACCGGCAGAAATAATAGGCGAAAAAATAAAAAGTCGAAGAAAAATGAGGAATAATACATGATTTACTGTAGACTTTTTCATGATAATTCCACATTAGTTTGTTCTGTGGTCAGTGCTAGCGCTGCTCGGGTTCAGAAACTAAACGAGGCTCGCGCTGATAGCCTACACGTGACCCTGGCGCTGCTCGCAGATGATTGACAGGTACTCAGAGAAAAGAGCGCGTGCTCGTAGTGCTGCGTAGACCATGCTTTTTTTTTTATTCTCAACTCAAAACAAAATGTTTTACTCGCGTGTGAATACAGTGGCTTAATACGCCAAGTGAAGAGAATTGGTGTATGTAATGAAAGTGCGTCGTTTATGAAGTGGAGAAAAAAAAAGGGAAAGTATAGAGGCAGACGGGGGAAGGCACGCGTCTCTCTTGAAGATTTGCTGATCAGCGTCAGCGAAACAGACGAGTTGCCGCTGGAGACAAACAGGTACAACACTTTATACGTGAAGCCTATCATTAAAACCTCGAGCTGAACTCAGAAATCTGCGGTTTAAAAGTGGGCTGCGTGGTCCCGATGCGCTCCGGGTTGATCTTGGCCCGGGTCCAGTGCGTGCGTTGATCTTGGCCCGGGTCCAGTGCGTGCGTTGTCCCGGGCTCCTGGCTCAAACACACGGGGGATCACGCGGACTAATGCTCTGGTTCAGTCCGCAGACGGGCGCAAATCAAAGCGCGTGTCATCATTATGATAAGTAAAAGTTAAAGACACCTCATTAACAACGACCAATTTTCGCTTTAAAATAGATACTGTTATGCAGGCGAAAGCACGTAAGTTACTGCCAAAATTCACGTGCTGTTGTTTGCATAAGACAATATGTGACCGGTTGTTCTCCTAATTGACCGGAATTTCCAGACCCCGCCGGTCAAAGTGACCGGCATAAAAAAAGTCTAGCCTAACCTCTGTTGCAGACTAATTTCCATCGAAAATAGATAAAGTAGCAAGAGATCTGTGCTAGGGGGAAATTGATTTAAAGTTGATTTATTGTAAAAAATCGTAGAGGGATTATTTTTGATTCTTTTTTTTTTTTTTATCAACATGGAGGATAGAAAGAGTCGCGGCTGAATAACACAAACTGTAGCAGCAACACTAGCCAGCGCTGTTGTTAGCTAACTACAAGAGTTTATCACGTGTGGAACCAAAAGTTATGCTGCTAATTCAACATTTGTGAGTGAAATTTGACTTGACGACTTATACAAGTTACATTCAGGAAAGTGAAAAAACGCAGAGAAAAAACACTATCACTGCTTCAGAACGTAGGTCAGTAGTTCATATCAGATCAAAACAGCCAGCCTGACATCCTGTTTTGTTGTTTTTATCAAAGCGGTTTCTCCAGCCAACTTGACAGATAGCGTATCTTTCTGGTTTCTTTCTGATAGTCCCTTTAATTTTTACTGCAGCACTAGAACTACACAGACTTTTTCAGACACACAAACCTTGTTTCAGTTGTCCATCCATCAGTATCCATCATGTTTGAGATGTATGCGAATCACCAATGCTACAAATGATGAGAAATTTGTTTTCTTTTTGCAACAAAAGGAGCTGTATACTTGAGCAGTGTTATTTGCTGTTGTTTGTCGCTCCCACCTTAGAGCCAGGAGGTCCTGAGTTTGACTTTCGGAACATTTCTGTTTGGAGTTTCCTTGTTCTTACTATGTCAGAGTAGATTTCCTTTAAGTTTCCTAAAAATAAAAACCTGTATAATAGGTTCCTCCCCTATAACTCTTCCCGCCTCAATGGTACTTTTCCTGGTTAAATAAAAGTCAATTAAACTATCGTGTCCTGGAAATTCTAACACCACAGCTGACAGTAAGTCCACTCAGTCAGTTCCTCAGAAGCTCTTGTAGAATTAGTCACAATTCGCCTGAACAGAAACACAAAGATCAGAGACCAAAACAGCAGCAGCGAAGCCCATGAGATCATCAAATCCTCTGTCAAACTCATGCATCTCTGAGGATCTTTGTTTAGAGTCTTGTTGCTCTTTGACTGAGGTCAGCTAAACATGACGTGATGTTTGGACGAGCTGCGAGCGCGTCACCACCTGTGCGGCCAAAACACACACACTTTACCTCATGAACCTCACTAATTATTCTGTCTGGTCCAGGAAAAAGAACAAATGATTCAGATAGCTTGTAAAATCCAGGTTAAGTTTGTGTGCTTATTTGTCGCAATCAAAGCATTCGTTTTGGTATTATTCTTTTTGTTTTTTTTTCAAAACGTCGTTCTTGACATTTGTAGACTGTGTAGTAGAGAAATGTGTAGAAGTTCAAAAGTGTTCTGTAGTTATTTATTGTGCAAATAACAACAACTTGGGTTCTGGGTCTACATCAATTAGTAAATAGACTTAATACGTTCAAGTAAAGACACGACCAGGATATCGGCTGAACCAAGATCAAGGGATCGATATCCGATACTATCACCTATCATTCCTCGTACCATGCATCTTTTGTGATACAAGTTTGTCCTAATGACATGGCAAGACAAACAGCAGTAATAACAGTTCTAGAAGTGAAAAGAAAATAGCCCAGTCTCCGGAGAAAACGCAGATATAACCAAATGTCAAAAATGTACAATTAGTACGTTTTCATGCTTTTTTTACGTCAATATGTTACAAAAAGCCGCGGTTGAAGCCACGTGACCACATTTTCTTTGGATTCAACTGGTAAATCTTAACCTACCACAAGCCCCAGTCCTGAACTTATCAATTTTAGTAACTTGAAGCCTACACTTACCTAAAGAAAATGTCGCCATGAGGCTTCAACTAAAATTCATGCTTATTTTACATTTTGGCTTTTCGTAACATATCGACGTAAAAAAAGGCATGAAGTCGTCCTTATTGTTTTTGACATTTCTACATTTTCTCTGGAGGCTGGTGTTGAAGGAAAAGTGAGGCCTTCTGGTTGTAGAAAAACAAAGATGCTACAGTTTACATGCTCTGATTTAGATTGGTTGTGTTCTAAATTAGAAGTTCCCAGCTTACCTGATGAGCAGGTTTTGGAGAAGGGTCTAGCTGCTGCTGATGGGCAGTGATATGCTTCATGTCTGGTTTGATTAAATACTCAATTATCTGACCCTAACCATACCCAGCTTAACATTATGTCACTGGAATACGCTCCAGTCCAATGGCAGCAAACCTCCTGTCCATACATACAGTGTTTCTATTACCACTTTCATTGTTCACTTTCTCATTGTTTGGGTTGTTAAAGCTGAAAAGATGCATGATTGGCCTTTGGTTTGATTTCTGCCAAGATTTGAGTATACTGTTTAAACAGATGGTACCTCTCTTGTTATTTAAAAGTTCTCACTTGCACACCTTTTTCAGACCATTCACACTTTGAGATGGTTTTAAGATAAAGTTTGGACAGACAGTTGTAAAATCGAATTAATGATTGAGAGATTACTCAAATGAACTGATTGTGCCTTCCAATTAGCTGCTATAAGCTCAGAAAAAAAGGTTTAACTTCACAACAATATTGACATAAACGTGTTAAAACCTTCTTCGTGACATTATAAAAACGACAACCTTAAAACTGGTTGATGACTTAGTGTCTATGGTGATTTTAGCATGTTTTGACTTATTTGACAATTGACAAAAAATGTAGCCCTTATTTCAAAAACAGAACAATTTTTTAATATTTATTTTCAAGTTACTGAACAACAGAGTCTTTAAATGTTGTTGTGCAGTTTGTACAATGACAATAAAAGAGTAATTGTTGCCATTAAAATGTGTTCACAAGTGCACTAGTACATTTTAAAGGACAATATCTACAACAAATATCTATATGTTAAGTATTTGTTCTATTGTTTATTTTACAATTCTGTCTGTCCTTTATTATAATTTCCTGCAAGTCACAACTCAGAGATGCTCTTCCAAATGCCATTAAACTTCACATACAGTATATTCCTTGTCTTGCGAGAGCCTGAGCCTGCACTTAACCAGGCAGATCTGATTCACAGCTTTGGTATTTGAACTGCAAATACCAAAGAATCAGGACGCTAATGCCTCTCAGACCGGCAGGATGTCTTCTTACGGGCCAGAGAACAAAACCTGCCACTCTTTGGAAAGGCCAGACTTCCAGTGCATTCACGTGAAAAATGTACTAATATTATTTGTCACTGGGAAATGGGTTTATGAGATCGTGTTGGTATGTGCTTGTGCTACTTCCCACATGTGCTGGAGACAGATTTAAGCCAGCTGTTGTAAAGAAAATGTAAAGCGTTTTTTTTATACGTCGATGCAATCCACATCTACGTCAGTTTAAATGTGGAAGTGCATTAGGCATTTATACTGTGTGTGCCTAAATGTACACAACCAAGATTTCTGATTATATAAAAATATGGAGAAGTTTAATATCAACTCATTTTCTCTTTTGGGCCATTATGTGCACTGCAAAAAAGGAAAATATAATTTAGATCAAATGACTTGAATTAAGCATATTAGTCTAATTTTAAGATTTTTTCACTTCATAAGACCAAGTCTTAGTAAGATTATTTGACTTGTTTTAAGATATTCTTTCCTGATTTATCTTATCTAGATATAAAAACTTATTTTAAGCAAATTTGTATCTGTTTTAAGCCATATTTGCTTGAATTAGGAAAACGTGCTTAAAAATCTTGTCAAAAATACTTGAAACTAGCATCTTCTGCTCAAAACAATTAGGTTAGTCAAATTTTCTTTTTGCACTGGCAGATTATTTCTCTTAAAATAAGACATTTTTAACCTCAAAATAAGCAAAATTCCCTTTTTTTTTTTTTTTTTTTGAAAGTGCGGAGAATTTGCATGTCATGCCATTAATTTAAAACATGTGCAAAGTTTATTCAAAACCTTACCTTGCTGCATTCACATAATATTACAACATTTTACAAGCAAAGAATATGTTAGACAGATTGAAGGCAGCTAAATTACTAAAAGTGAATGGGTCTAGTCACTAGGTTGGAAATGTGCAAATTTACATTTACTTGGACCTGAATACAATTTTAATAACAAGAAAAACTAGCTCCATCTGCACATTTTAGAATATGAAATATAGAAAAAGGCAAAAGACTCTGCACATCAATGATGAGACAGGTGCGTAGGATAAATGGGATTAACCCTGAAACTGTAGCCAAGAAGGGCTCCTTGCTAACATTGTAACATTTCGGCCCTTCAGCTTTCTCAGTAAATAGTGAAATGAGTTTAAGGAGGCAATAAAATGCACGATACATGGCTCTTTACACTCATTTCACTATTTGCCTGAAGAAGGCCGAATGGTTGAAACGTTGCACTGTTAATAAAATTATTTTTGCAAGGATTGACCACTTCTTTGTGACAGAAAATGAACGCTACCTATTAAATGATGATGGTACATTCGATTGCCCAGCAGCAATAACTCTTTGTTGTGATAATCTATGCTTGGGAAACCAAATACGGCTCCACCAAATGTTGTTACTCAGTCTTGTTGAATTGGCTCAACTGACCAAAACTCTGCAAATTTGACAAATTCCGTTATTGTTGTCTAAATAAAAACGTTCCACTCCTTGCTTGTTATCATGACAAAAACGTACATTAAAGTGGAACTGTGCAACTTTCAGTCAGTGAAAAATCAAATGCATAACCCTATTGCAATAGAAAGTTTAGAATTGGACTTGTAGTAAGTTTGCATGAAATTACTTGACAAGAACTAACACACATTAAAAATAGCAAAAAGAATGTATAAACTTAAAATATTTTCTCACACAAAGCTGACTTTTTGTGATTTTTGTGATAAACTGTTATTGTACTTTGGTTTAGCAGGTATAATGCAATTTAGAGACAATTTAATTGACCTTTGTTTAACCAGGAAACTCCCTTGAGATTCAGAATCTCTTTTTCAGGGGAGCCCTGGGGGAACACTGTGTAAAGCAATTTGGTGTTCATTTATTAATAACCACTTGAAATATCAACCAATTCAATTCATTAGATGGAGCATTGCAGAAGCAAGAAAATGATGAAGTTAGCCAAAATGATGAAGCCAAATTCTCTTAAATGTAATTATTGTAGTTATTTCATGCATCTTGTCGTCTCTCCTCGTGTGCCACATTGAGCTGTTTCACGACACTTCTTGACACCAGATGTAACCGCTGACACACGTCTCGCATGTGACTGCTTTATTTCCATTTCCACTTGACTTTTTCACGACTGCGACTTAATCAGAGGCTTAAGAAATGATCTCAGACGCTGCCTATAATCCACCTGCGTTCATTTGCACACAGCCTCATATTAACCCCCTGATCAAATGTCTCGAAAGGAAAGCCGTAAACCAGCGTCTTATCTGTAATTGAACCCAAATCACCACCTTTGCCCAGACAGCAGCAGGAGGGCAGGAGGAGGGCGTCTCTCCAGCAATAAATCACAATTACTGGATAAACACATCAACGCTACAGCGAGAGCTCTGGAAGAAAAAATGTAATTTCAGCGACTTAATAATCTCACAGACTTTAGCTTTAGCTGCCAAGTCAACTCTTTCAAGTCTTTTGGTCCAAGTCAAGTCCCAAGTCTTTCACATCAAGTCCAAGTTAGGTTTCAAGTCTTTCGCTTCAAGTCTAAGCCAAGTCTCATGTCTTGAGGTCCCAAGTTCGAGGCAAGTCTCTTGTCTTAGGTTCCAAGTCTAAGTCTATTCCTCAAGTCACTAATTTCAAGACAAATTTCACTTCAAATCAAAGTAAAAAAAAAAAAAAAAAAATTATCCCAAGTCAACTTTCAAGTATGTTGGTCTTAAGTCAAGTCCCAAGTCTTTCACTTCAAGTTCAAGTTAATTATCAAGTCTTGCACTCGAAGTCCAAGTCAAGTCTTGAGTCTTTTGATCCCAAGACCAAGTCAAGTCCCAAGTCTTTCACTTCAAGTCCAAGTCAGGTTTCAAGTCTAAGTCAAGAGTCAAGTCTTTCACTTCAAGTCTGAGTAAATTCTCGAGTCTTTCACTTCAAGTCCAAGCCAAGTCTCAAATCTTTAGGTCCCAAGTTTTTTCACGTCTAGTCTTTAGGTCCCAAGTCTAAGTCTATGCCTCAAGTCACTAATTTTCAAAATCAATTGAGTCTTACCCTTCAAACCAAAGACAAAACAAAAAAAACAATACAAAACTTTAGGTCCCAAGTCAAGTCTCAAGTCTTTTACTTCAAGCCCATTCAAGTCTCACGTCTTTAGGTCCCACGTCAAGTCTCTAGGTCCCAAGTCCAAGTCAAGTCTAAAGTTTTTAGGTCCCAAGTTTGAGTCAGTCACTTCTAGTTCAAGTCTAAAATCTTTCACTTCAAGTCTGAGTCAGGTCTCAAATCTTTCACTTCAAGTCCAAACCAAGTCTCAAGTCTTTAGGTCCCAAGTTGAAGTCAGGTCTAAAGTCTTTAGGTCTCAAGTCCAAGTTCAGTCTCAAGTTTTTAGTGCCCAAGTCGTAAGTGTTTCACTTCAAGTCCAAACCCAGTCTCAAGTCTTTCACTTAGTTCAAGTCAAGTTTTATGTCTTTAGGTCCCAAGTCAAGTCCCAACTCTTTCCCCACATGTCCAAGTCATTTCTCAAGTCCCAGTTTCTACATACAAAGTGTGCCAATTTAGCTTTTTAAACAGGTATAAAACAAATAGGACAATTTCAAAATATTCATGACTGCACCAAAACACCACATTCACCTCTCACAGATGGGTATTTTTCCCAAATCGTGCAGCCCCACGCCATCATTTCATAGCTAAAATATAATTGTTGAAAACATTTCAAACTGGAGTCTCAGATAGCTCCTGCTGTAGATTTTGCTTTCCAGGCTTTCTATTTAGGAACATTCTAATGGCTTCACCATTTAGCGATGCTTATTTGTAGACTTTGTAGACTTTATATTTGAGACAGATTTTTATTTCCAACATCAACATAAGAGATGGTGGGAGACTAAACTTGAGCAGCAGTTTACAAAAGCCAAAAAAAGTCGCCTGGTCTGTGGGCGCAGAGAACAAGCCCAGAAATACCCTTCAAATGCTGTAGACAGATCAAGGCCTAAAATATTACTGTCCATTTTGGCTCACGGTTCACTGCACAAATCCATATGTGTGGATAGGATTGGACATGGGTGACATAGTTAAAAATGCATATGTGTCATGAAATTCTGGCTGTCTGGGTCACAAATTGAAATTCAAGAGTCATGTTGAAGAACTGTGCAAATCAAACCATATGATATAGTGTATTTTCTGAGATTGCTGCCAACTACCATGTGATCTCCTACTGCGCATTTATAAGGCCTACATCAGATTCTGTTTTAAGTATTGCTCAGTGTTGTTCTGTGGAGCAGCAAATTGCTATTGAAGCACTGTCTGACAACTTTGCAAACCCTGTGCAATTTTGCTCTGTCATGTTTTGTATTAAAGATGTGTTGTGGGCTTTCACCAGCAGCTCTAGAACTATATTGGCCCACACTAAAAGTTCTAATCTACAGCTAGCTATAGACATGTTTCCATTAGCTCTGCTCCCTCAGCCTGCTTCACTTTGGAGCGGTTTGGGCTGCTTGTCTTAATGATGGTGAATTCACATATAACACATGCTTTTTCAGATAAAAACATTTAATTGCTTTCTATCTCTCTAACTATATCTATTTCTAGCTCTTTAACGATCTCAGTGATTCACAAAAGATGTGTAAAAATTCCATGTTTGTGGCGCTGTGATGCTAGATGGGCTCATATGAATTTTGCTGTAGTTCATTCTGCTTTAAAATCTACAGCACAAATCACAAGATCACAAATTTACAAATATATTTATCTAGAGAAAAAATTTTAATATGTAATTGCAAATACCAATATTAGCTTTTTTTGTTTTTATTTTTTAGTTTGTTGGCAAATTTGATGTTTTCAGGACAAACTAAGACTGGTATATGTGCACAGAGAGAAAATAGAGAACTTCCTCTAAAATTATTGATGCCAAATATTGACCTTTTTTTGGATATCACTCAGCTATCCACAAAAAAAACGGATATTGATATATTGCCCATCTCTAGTGTAAATAAGAAGCTTCTTCTGATTTATTGTCACCTTTTTGCATTTATTTCACTATTTAGCAAAGTCTCTGCTACTGTATGCTGCATTTTAACCTTGTTTTATTGAATGCATTGAAGCTGGATTATGGTGAATACGTTATGTAGAGGATTTACATCTTTAGAAATATATATCTATTGCCTCTTATTCTTAGAGTCCACACTTTTCCGCCACCACTTAAATCAACCCTTTTCTCAAATGCAGACAGAAACTGTCCAATAAATAGAGTGGGAAGTAGAAGATTTGTTTAAGCAAATACGTACAAAACAGAAAAGCACTTATTATTTTATTAACTTGTTCATTTAGTCTCTTCAAGAATCAGTTTGTTGACATCATAATTTAAGTCTGTATCAAAAGACAAAACAAAAAAATGTAACACCATGACAAGTCATTTTGCTGTTCCTCTAATTGATCTGTTTTTTTTTTTTTTATCGCACAGATATAAATGAATGTGAAATCGGGGCTCATAACTGCGACAGACAGGCCACCTGCACCAACACAGCGGGCAGCTTCAAGTGCCAGTGTGCCCCGGGATGGGTCGGCAACGGACTCAAGTGCTCAGGTAAATGCTGCCAAACTTAAACAAAAGATAAAATTAGCTTGTTCATGGAGGCTCAAAGGTTGCTGTGACTCTGTGCAAGACAATATAGCCACCTTTTGTTCCTTGTTCCACGCAAGACATGAATTTCAAGTTAAATTTGCTTTTTTATGGAGGTGGACCATTGTTCTTTTTTCAAACTGTTTTGGTCTTGTTTGAGGACATTACAATGGCGTAAAAACATTTACAAAAGGCAAATTCACACAACCATTAGAGGAAAGTCCAGATACATCTACTCTGGAGTAAAATGTTGAAAATGTCGAACAATAGCTGTTTTGGGCTGTGTGTATGAATTTGCTTAATTGCAGATTTCAAGCACAGCAAGCTGATGGAAAAGCAGGAAGAGAAAGGAGAGGCTTAGAGTGGAGAGCTGCAGTGTGATTGGTTTGAGTGGATAACACACGCTGATGTTTTAATAGAATCTTGCTAAAACTGTCTAATTTGCCTCATTTGCACTAAAATTGACACAAAAAATTACTTGGAATAGAAAGCAATGCCTTACTTTACTTGTTGGTTTATTATGATGAAGACATTATTTTACCTTTGTTTCCATCTTGCATATACCATATTAGAGCGTTTGACTTGTGTTTCCAGATCTGGACGAGTGCTCAACGGGACGCACATGTGTAACAACAACGCAGACTGCTTCAACACTCCTGGCTCGTACCGCTGTGCCTGTAAAGACGGCTTCTCCGGGGACGGTTTCTACTGCACAGGTCCGGAATCACTCACAGTTCTACTTTTGAAACAGTTTTTAACAGTATTTCTTTGGATTAATTGTGATCTCTTTATTCCATTTGAACAGACAGCGATGAGTGTCAGGAGAACAGAAACTTGTGTGAAAACGGCCACTGTCTGAAGAGCCTGGAGGATACAAATGTGAATGTGACATGGGCTTCATCACCACTGAGGATGGAAAGCTTGTGAAGGTAAGACACATTAAACCTCAAGAGTAATTATTTGAATGTAAAAAGAACAAAATATCATGTTTGATTACATATGATTTGTAATAATTCTTCAATGCAATGCGTGAAGTTAGTTTCAAGCTTAATTTCCTTTCATGCTAGTTTGTGGACAATCTTTGGAGACCCTGGACCCAATTGGGAATTATTATTGTTATAAGTTATTATATCTATGTCAACGAAAAGAGAAGTCATGGAATGAGGTTTAATGGTGTCTTTTTAGATGCAAATATATGTTTGATTCAGAGAGAAAGTTTGAGATCTTTCAGCCTAACCAGTAATTTTTTACTCAATTATGCTGTAGTGTTCATTACATACCAGACACACAGCAGTCTGATTGTTCATAATTTGAAAACAAATTGGTATTACATGAGCTGGGCAATATTGTGATAAAAATCGAATCGTGAGCTCACTGGAAATCGTCAAACCATGATTTCACATTTCTCTATTTAATTCATATGTTTGTTAAAATACAGACATATGTTTCCAATCTACTTCTCCTACCTCAGAGTTGCCAAGTTTGTTCCTTTATAATGTCTGTTTTTAATATGTCTTATGACGTTTGAAGGTCATGTGTTGAGATCTTTTGTGCTGCAGTTTCAAGTCAAGCTCCAGGTGAATTTTAGAAAATTTTCAGCTTTGATTTACAAAATATCTATTATGACTGAAACATGATTTTTATCATATTTTCATAAGCTGTTATTAGTGATAGAAATGCCAAAATTGTATTATCACACAGTCTTCTAATTAATCGGTTGCTTAAATAACTTTATTTATGGCTGAGGTCGCTTGTCTTTGGATTTTTTTCAAAGGCTTCGTCACAATTTTCTTGAAAATCTGGCACACTGGTCAGTCTTTGTTCTGCTGAGTGAGTGATAGCCGGATTTAACCAATACAGTAGGAACTTTTAGAAAAAGCGGGTGATGTATTTACCTCAAAGGCAATAAGACAATATTCTACAAGAATTGTTATAAAATCAAATGTGATCTGTCTCCAGGAAAATGTGGTAATATTTTTTTTCCATATCGCCCAGCCCTAATTCATAATTTATAGCAAGCTTATTAGAATGAAAATGTATAAAGGGTTTGCTGCAACTCAGTTAATAAAGTTTTATACATTTCAAGAGATACATACTCTTATTCTTGTGAAGTTATTTTAAGAAGGTGTTGAAAGTCTTGTACAGCGACCACCTGATTGATTTCTTTGAGCTAAAGCATTTCTGACCGGACTCTCTCACTTTCTCACATTAACAACTTGTCCAGCGATAAGACTTTGGCTCAGGGTGAATGAACCGTCTGACTCTATCACAGTCTTAAAATAACTTTAAACTCCAGACAAGTGCAGCAATGGGGGGAAATAATCGCCATGAACTTTTTAGATAGATTAGACCTTTTTGATTTAGTTGTCACATTATGAATTTTTATTTTAAAGTATTAAACAATATAAGCTAGAGCAATTATATTTAGTTTATTATAGTAGTTATTATTATTAGAGACTAGTTTGTTTTGTTACAATACCTTTGCACTTGTGCGCAATAAGATTTTAGTTGTAGAGAAGTGGTTACCAACCCATTTTTCTCAAAACCCTCCTGCTTAGGGACTTATCGAGTGCCCTGTATTAAACAGTAGCTCCCAAAAATAATAATATGATCAAAATTATAACTAAACATTCAACTCTTGTGATGTTTTTTTTTCCTGTCTGAGTCCACCAGGTTAGGAAATGCTGTTGAAGTGTAGAGGGTCAGAATAATGTTATGCACACAAAAACTTAGTAAATGCTTAGGTTTTTCTATTTTTTGCAGGTCATTCTTTATAACTGTAATGGTTTATAAATAGTTTATGGGTTTATGCTAGTTTTATATATAGTTCCTCTGAATCAGACTTTGAAATGTTCAATTGTAACAGGCCTAGTATTGTAAGAATACTATTTTCTTTCTATACTTTTACTTTACTTTTGTAGTTGAGTAGCCAGTCAGTTTAATTTCACTCCAGCTCTAGGTTAGGTATCACGGGACTGCAGACAGCTCCCAGAAAGCAGAAGTACGGTTGTCCAATCAGCGAGAAGGAGCAGGAGCCAAAACCAACCTGAGTTGAAATAGCAGACTATATTTCTCCTCCTTATGTCAAATATTAACTTAGAATATGTTATTGTACCTTTTAATTTCCAATTTTATCACATAGAAACTGACATATGTGCTTATCCTCTCCTTCCTGGACTACAAATAGACCAAAAATCAGTGATTGGTTAAATCAAAAAAGTCAACGCTTACTGTGAAGTAAACAAATGATTCGATGTCAAACAGTTTGCACAAAGTAAATGCATCAGGCCAGTAGTTGAGTACTGTTTTATTAGAAAAAATAATAATAGTTAAAAAAAAATAGTTTGTTAGTCCATTGCTAAGACTGTACATCATGTACCCATTTATTGCCTTTCTTCAGAAAAATATATCTTTGGATAGTGGGACACATGTTTTAACATTTAAATGTTTTTTGTTTAGTTGGTATCCCTGAATAGGGTTGTGTCAAAATAAATAAATTGTTAGCTTGTGATTCTGACTTTACTAAATTTAAGTAATTAACTAGCATATTTTAGTCAGCAGCTTTATCAGCCAATCAGGTCGCGGTTACATTGACAGTACCAACCTGTTTTTGTGCCTAGAAACATCTAACATGTAATATGTGTGAGCAGCCAGTAAGACTATTATTATACTGTTATACTTATTATACTGTATATACAAGAAGTCCAGAGTTTAAATATGGATTTCTCTACAATAACTGGTTTCAATATGAAAATATTTGTTTACCTGAAGTTTAGAAGTTTTCAATTTGAGGGAAGAAAATCAAATCAAAAATATAGATTCGTCCATATTTATTTAATGATATGCTGATTCTTTTCCTATCTCGCCCAGTTTTACTCTTAAGTACATTTTTGGCAGCTCTTCTCACCTATGATAATGACTTGAATTTATGACGATGGAAAAGGGCAGTTTCTAATCCTAACCTCATTTGTCCTCATTGTTTTGTCTGTCTGAGTATTTTTGGCTCAGACGTGTCACAGTTTAACAAAGCTCACTTCTGCAGCGCGATGCCAACTTTCCACTGTGATCCCATGATCCTCTAATAATCCCTCACAGCTGGATTCTTCTCTATTCTGTCATATTCATCAAAGTATACTTACTTTATCCTATATTCTTGTTTTTCCAGATATCGATGAATGCACCTTTGCAGATATCTGTGTGAACGGCCGCTGCAGGAACATCCCAGGACTGTTCAGATGTGACTGTAATATTGGTTATGAGCTGGACCGAAGCGGAGGCAATTGCACAGGTAAATATAATATAGTTATATAACCCCACCTCCTTATTATTTAATGAAGAGGTGGGGCTTACCAGTTCTGAAGTTTTGCACAATCTGTCTATTTCTAAGCTGTGTTTTACTTCAATTATGTGTTTTACAAAAAACAAAATGTATATTACTAATCTACATATAATATAGTTTATTCCTGAATATATAGAATAAAATAGCAATAGGTCCTTTTTAAAGTGGCACTGTATAACTTTCTGAAAGTGAAAATTCAACTGCACAGTTCTGTAGAAATAGAAAGATAAAATCATCCTTTAGAAGATTCATTTTGGAGAGAAAAATGTCCTATGTCATATAGTCAATAAAGTTCAGTTAGAGGATCTGATTTTCCATAATTAAAAAAAAAAACAGGAGGAGCGCCTCCACTTGGCTAAATAATGGTTCATTTTGTGGCTGTACAAGCCCACTAAAAGCCTCTAAATTTTTTTTTTAAGTTTATTTTTAGTCAAAAAGTTACATGGTGTACTCTTAATTAAAGTCAAGTATCAAATCTCTTTTCACAGAGTCTCTTTTCATTTTTAATATGACTATATGTTACTGCGACTAGTTAGTTAACCCTTTAAGCGCTAGCATTGTTCATTTGAAATACAATCCAATAAATATTTTGCCTTGAGAATCCAAACTGATATCTCTCTCTGTATTACTTTAACCACTGGTACTGAGTTGAATTTGAGAATTTCCAAGTTACTGAAACTTTCTATCTATTTCTATCAGAATTTCTAATTTATTTCTATTTATGTATTCATCTAAGGTTAGCCCCTTGACATGATTTATCTGTTTTCATTTTTAGGTTTTCATTAGGCATTTACCTTTTTTTCATTTTCAATTCCAAATCCCAGTCTATTCCTGACATTTGTAATTGTAATTTTTATACAGTTAGACATGTAAAGACTCTCCTATTTAAATGTCTTAGCTAAAAATAATTTTGTTGCTGTTTTAAATTCTTAGTAAACAAAAGTGATGCTTGACCAGGGCAGTTTTTTAAGTGTATTAATTTAAACTCCTCTTAACTGTTCTTTGTTTGCACAGATATAAACGAGTGTGCGGACCCGACCATCTGCATCAATGGAATGTGTGTGAACATCCCCGGGAGCTACCTCTGTAACTGTCCTCCAGACTTTGAGCTCAATCCCACCAGAGTCGGCTGTGTCGGTGAGTGTCCAGTATTGTAGTAACGTGTAAGTGTGATTTACAATAATGGTTTGCAATCTTTTTTGCCTGGAGTACCTTCCAAACCTCTTATCATACTCAAAGTACCCCATAACGCAGATACTGAGCAAATAAATTAGTTTACTTTTGAAATTATTGACAATTATGGCAATGATGTTTTATTGTTTTAATGACACTGATACCCCAATTACTGTAAAGTTGGCTTAAATTGACTTTAAGCAAAAAAATAAAATATACTCTCTAATAAGTCCTTGTACCCCCGGTTGAAATGTACTGCTTTAGGATAAAATTTCTTACATCTAATCAGAAAGAAATTAGATCAAATGCTTTATACTGCATATACATAGCTTTTTTTTTTTTCGTTCATCGTTTTTGGTAATCGATCACATGTGGTAGTTAAATCATCCAAAAAAATATAGATTTTCTTGTAGAATTTAGCATACTTAAAGACACGTGTCAAACACAAGGCCGGACGCGGTCCTCCAGGTCTTAAAAGGTTTGCTTTATTCTTATATTAACGCCTGGATTATTCTGGGTGTCTTAACCTAAAGGAATGTTTTGTAAGTCATTTTTCAGACTAATGCGGATATTCATTCATTCATTCATTCATTCATCATTGTAACTTAATAATATACCAAAATCAAATACAGAGACTATTATTTGTAGTATGACAAAGAGTAGTAAGGTTAATTCAACCTGGACAGACTCAAACAGACAAAAGGATGCGATTAATTAGAATATTTATTAATACAGGTTTGGCGCTTAGGCCCTGGCAGGAAAACGAAGTAGGCGATAAATGATTGGCTGATAGAGTAGGAGAATTCCCTCGAGCCTAGACACTGGTGGTGGTGAGAGGGAAGATGTCTTCTGAGGTGGTGCTGGGGAGGTGGAGGGTTGTGAGACGCGATGAGGAGCAACTGCTTGCATGAGCTGTCAGCAAACTGAGGAATTCCGGCTGCTCTTTTGAATTTATGCTCCGATAGGCTGAAGGGAGCAAGGAGGAGATGAGAGCTGCAGGTGATTGGCTGAGCTGTGATTGGATACAGGATGACGTCGGAGGAGCTGATTGATGAGCGTGGCAAAGCCGAAATAGTCTGCCAGGCTGAATATTCGCTTCTTAGCTCCATTTTTAGTTACAACCGGCCTTTTGAGGACAACCAATTTGGCCCTTTGTCAAAATAAGGTACAAAAAAGATTTTTTTTAAAGAAAAAATCAAATAAAAAAGTTATGTAAGATAAATTCTGATATTTTTTGTCATTTGCCATTTTTTAACAGCAGAACTACAAAAAATAGGGTTAAATGCCGTCTGTAAATCCAACCCGATCTCACTGAAATATGTATGTATACCACGTAATTTGCGTCAGTTAATTTCTATTGTGGATCTAAAGATGTGTCATAATTCATGAACATTAACAAAATCCTAATCTTAACCAGCTCCAGACCTAAACCTACCCCTTTTGTAACTTTAGACCTAAACTTAGCCGTTCACCCAAACAAAATGTCCCCATGTGGCTTCAATCAAAACATCTGTCTATAGGACACTGAGAAACGTGCTCATGACACACTATTAACATGTCGTACTGTAGATACGCATTTCAGTGAGACGGTGTTGGTAAATCTACTTTCTTTGACTTCTCTCACAGACACGCGGTCTGGCAGCTGTTTCCTGGAGATCCGTTCCCGCGGCGACGGTTCCGATAACTTGCCTGCTCCAATGAGATCGGAGTGGGCGTGTCCAAGGCGTCCTGCTGCTGCTCTCACGGCCGAGGCTGGGGAAACCCGTGTGAATCCTGCCCTTCCGTCAACTCCAGTAAGACCAACACACTTTTTCATTCATTTAGTCATCAGAAGATCACAGAAGATTGTAGAACATGTGAAGTGCATTTCCTAAACCAATTTTCATCCAAATCAATAAAGAAGAGACTTGGATGAAGCGAGATGTCTTTTTAATGAGCCAAAGTCATGCCAGTCTTGCATAATTTGCTCAGCTTGTTCTGGAAACGGTTTGAATTTTCACACGACAGGTTTACAAGTGTTTTCTTGTTTGGCATGTGAGAAATTGTGGTGGGAACAATTGTAGTTTTACATCATAATGACAAACATCTTTGTCTATGTTGTCAATACACACAATTTCATTCAAAAGTCTAAAGTCAAAGAACAACCAAAAAAAGTGCTGGCATTAGTTTTGCATAAGTTATACCTAATCATCATAGATATACCTCTGTCACATCAGTTCAATTATTCACCAATAGCCATGATGTTACTATCCAGCTGCACAAAAAACGCCTCCAAAAGCAGGAATTATCCACTCTGATGTATCAGCCGGTTTCATTTCACTCTGTGGAAACTGTCTGACGTCTCAGCATTGGAGCTTGTTTGTTCAATGGTAGGCGAGTCTTTTTTCGCATTAATTAATCACTGCCGTTTGTTTGTTACAAGAAGTTACATGTCTACTGTTACTAACACATTGGTTGTAGTCCTGGAAATACAGCATAAACATGGACGTTGGTGATCATTGGTGTTTCCACAGAGTGAAATGAAACTGTCTGATTTCTGTTCGCTGATGGGTTGATTGTCTCTCAAACTGGATTCAAGCAGCAACAAACACTGAAATTCCTGACCTAGTTGATTTATCATCTGTGTTTACAAAAGTACTTGCACTTTGAGATCACTTACTTTGCATTTACCTAATCATCCTCTGGATGCTTTTAATCATTCACTACACACAAAGTATGCCAAGAGGTCTCAGTTATACTCAGTTGCAATGAAGATGAAGAATCACCATGCATTGTATTATTACAGCACTTTTCAAGAAACCCACAGACCCTTCACAGTATGCATTATTCATTCACTCCACACTTGATGATGATAAGCTACTATTGTAGCCACAGCTGCCCTGGGACAGAAGTGAGGCCACCACTTTTATGTCATGGATTCCTCTAACAACCACCACCAACCATTCACACACACACTAGATCTACACAAGGCAATGTGGATGGAGTGTCTCAAAAACACCACGACAATTTTTCCTCTATTCATCTCATCTGAGGCTCTCATCCAAGTACTGCGTAGACCCAACCAGCTTAACTTCTGGGATTTGATGGGATCCGGCTTTGACAAGCTAGTATCATGATTAGCCCCGTTCATTGTCGGATGTTATCTGTCCACATTAATCGTGGTCTTCCTCTGCTCATACAGAAAATGTGGCCAAAATCACTCCGTTTCTTTTCTGAATATTCTTGACAGTCTTCATTGTCAGTTTGTCCTCTGACTTTCTTGTTGGTCATTTGACCATCCACGTATCCTAACCTACAACCTTCTATAACTCCGCATCTCCAATGCTCTCAGGCACTCCATCATTTGTTTTATAAAAGTCAGTGTTTCTGATCCATACAGTAATCTGTTGACCATGCAAAATCAGTGTAGCATTCTTATCCTGGTCTTTAAACAGATCAGAGTCCCTACTTCAGACATTTGGAGAAAAGATCTTCTCTTGAATTCTTTGTCCCGTTTGCCATCTGTAGTGACTTTACGACCTAAATAGATACAGCTTGAAACTATCTACAGTAGTACAGTATGACAGTATCTAATAATATTATTTTTTAATCAGTGTTCTTGAAAATTATTCCAATATGTGAACATGTCAATACAATACTAAAGGCTTATTTTCCATCTATATTCGAGAAAGATTTATTGAGGTCATGTGCAAACGCAGATATCCATACTTGTATACTTGTCATATTATCAAACACTGCACACCACATGTATTCTCTCAGTAACAGAACAAAATGACCTCCTTCTGTCAATACAAACACAAAGGCTGTTCTTGTCCTACAATGACTGTGGCTTTTTGTTGTCGGTAAAAACAAAAAAAAGTTTCTGCAAATTGTTGAGTAATTGTCCCAGATGGAGCAAGACAGTGTAGGACTGACTCATCCGATTCTGTGTTCTCGATTTCTCTGTGTGTGTGACATGAGCCAGACTTTTTGCTTTGTACTTCTGTGGAACTGCAGTAATGTCCGGTTCAGAGGGCCGCTGACAAATCTGAAATCTGGGAAATCTTAACGCTGGACAAGACTGAAGGACAAAAATTATTCATCAATCATCAAGTTTTTGAAGCTCTTATATCTTGCAGTATCATACTAACCATGAAAATATTTGTTCTGTGTTTGGTATTCAAAAATTTAAACCTGGTAAGACATAATTCACATATTGTTATCAGTGTCGTAATGTTCCCTCAACAATCCTAAGCCAACTTCAACTTTATGTGTCTGAACATGGTGCCACCTAAGTGCCCCCACTCCATTTCATGTCATTTCAGCTACTAGGTTAGTAATCGCAGAACTCCAGACGATTCTCAAAAACCAGGAAGTATAGTCAGTGAATCAACAAAGAGATATGAGATAAGTGGTGTGTTGGCCTAAACCAACCCGAGTTTATATATCAGACTATAGATGTTAACTTGAAAAGATCACTGCCACACATATTTACGCTCTACTTCCTGGCCCGTTGAGGGTGATGCTGATAGACGTATTTCCCTCCATTAGAGCAGAAGTACTGGCTGTTTACTCATCCAAATCTGAAGCCATGGATCTCGACTAGAGAAAGGGGTTTGTCTCCTTCAGGTGCTGGTGAGTCTTGCCCCAAGTCGAAGAGTTGAAGAATCTCGGGAAGGATGAAACATGAGATTGACAAGTGCAGCGTCAGCAGTGATGAGGTCGCTGTATCAGACTGTTGTGGGGAAGAAGGAACTGGGTGCTCTCTTGGAGATAGGGTGAGGAGCTCAGTCACATGGGAGGAACCTGGAGTAGAGCTGCTGCTGAGGTGGCAACTGAGGTGGCTGGGGCATCTGTTCGGACACCTCCCTGATGAGGTGTTCTGGCATGTCCTACCTGGAGGAGACACAGGAGACTTTGGAGGGATATTATGTCTCTGGCCTGGCCTGGGAACACCGCGACATCCTCTCTGAAGAGCTGGAAGAAGTGTGTGGACAGGGAAGTCAACTGCCTCCGTGATCCAACCTCAGATAAAGCGGAAGATGGTGGATAGTTCTATATTGACTCTTTCAGCTGTTGAACATACAAAGATGCACATAAAGACCTTTATGAGATTGTGGACGATAAAGATGTCTGTGCTTTTCTCTCAACTGGATTGTTGTAACACTTTTACCAATCAGCTACAAACAAATGCTCAACATGATGTTTCAACTTTTACCAACTAACCAGCGAGACACATTCAGCTCCTTTTTCAGGTTTTCAACCAACAGCAGTATTTTGACACAAAGTGCTGCTTTTATTTCTCACTGTTGGTTATTCATTTTGCCTGAATAAAATTGGGGTATATCAGCTTTAAACAGCAGAGTGTGCAAGTCTTTATTTTGGTGATTTGAGAATTGATTTGATAAAATGGACTTTGAAGCTCCGTGACTTGAGACGACTTGATGTTTCTCCTCAAAAATAGTGTAATTTTTCATGAACAAATTGGTGCATATCCCTTTTTTGTGACCATAAATTATTTTTAAATGGGAAAATTGATCAAATGATATAAAGACTTGAAAATGCTTGAAACTAAGCACAGAGGATTCGGGCTGGTGGGGCAATGACTTGGGACTTGACTTGGACTTGTCTCCCTTTTTCCTTGAACTCGACTGAGACTTGAAGCCAAAGACCTGAGACTTGCAAAACAGTTTCTTAGTTCCATCTCTGTTAAATAGTTTATTCTTAAGTATAAATATAAATAACTCATATTTTCTTGCAGCTGAGTACAAGACGCTGTGTCCTGGAGGAGAGGGCTTCCGGCCAAACCCATCACGGTGATCCTGGAGGACATAAACGAGTGCCAGGAGCTGCCCGGGCTGTGTCAGGGCGGACAGTGCATCAACACGTTTGGGAGCTTCCAGTGCGAGTGTCCACGGGCTACACCCTAAACCCGGACACCAGAGTCTGTGAAGGTAAGAGGCGCTGCATCTAAAAGAACCAGTCTTTACTACAGAAGGACATGAGGTGAAAATAGTAAAGAGGTTTTGCTTCTCTGAGATATGAAGAATAAAAAAGCAATGTCTTCTGATCTTTCTGAAAAGCTAAAAACACCAGGGAGGGAAAGAAACAAACTGTACATTTTCTATTTTCTATCACAATGAACAATATGGTGAAGAGGATAAATTAAGCTAAGAATGTAAAACTTTTTTTGTAATTTATTCCCATATTGTAAAGATAAGGAAGTATGACTTAGGGGAAAAAATGTCTGGAATTAGATATAAATGTATTAATTACATTTATTGATACTTAAAGAAAATTGACTGAGGCAGTTTTAGTTTTTGAACTCGGCCTATTAGATCTGACTTGAAATTAACATAATCATTCTTATACATTTTTAGACCCAAAGCTTTACTAATTCAGTCTTAAAATTAGAAATAATTAAATCCTTCTGTGCTAGCCATTTTTCTGTGTTGTCTTTTCCTTCGTAAATACATGCATGTTGTAATGTATATTTTCATTTTACTGAGTATTAAATAAATTAATTAATTAATTAATAGAAGTTGAACTTGCAGGAAAAAGCATGATGATAAAACCACTACTGAAGTTCCATTGTCTGAAATTAATTTCTTCAACGTTTTAAAACAAGAAATAACCTTTGCCAAAATATACTACATTCATGCATTTCAGAATTTAAATTATGTTGCAGCAGCTCTTTATGCAATTACAACAAACTATAAATGAATCTACACGTACAAAAAGAAAGAAAGTATAATCAATAATCAAATACTATAATTTGGATAGATGAGGGCCCAAGTATGATCGTTGGTGCGACAAATTCTCATTTGTTGCACCAACAAATGAGAATTTGTTGGTAAAATATAGACAATTTAATCATCTATTTCAGAGCAACACTTATTCAAAATACATTTACTGTACTAAAATGTAAGACCTTTGTAAGACTATTTAATCTCACGTAAGTCAAATTTGATGACATTGTGTGCATACAATAATTATATACAATTTCTGTAGCAATAATGATGTGTTTTATTACAAGAAAATACTGATTAATTTGAATTTTTTTTGAAAAACTAGTGCAATAGTCTTAAACTGTATCAGACTTATGCATTTTACACATTTTTGCCAAAATGTCTTCATAGTTTACGGTTTATGTATAAATTTACCACACTATAACAAATATAAGAAGAACGAAAACTCAGGATGATTATTTTAGAAAAAAATTGTAAAATTCTAAAGTTTTAAGACAGTAAACTTGACACTGTTACTCTCAAAAGCCAGGATCTGTACTAATGTATTCCTTTGAATCATATGTGACCTTTATTTATTACTGTTTCTTTATTGTATCTAGGTTAGGACACATTTGTCATTTCTGTTCGACTGTTTTGATATGGACTTGTCACACGGTTAGGAAAGAGAGCACAAGCCAACACATGGTAAAAGTAAAATATGCTTGTGGTCATGTTTTGTATCGTCTAAAAACGCAGAGAGAGTGATGACTTATTATTACCCTCCTTCTTCTGTCCTGGGACATTTGGGAGAAGAGGAAATTGAATCCAGGCATCGAGGAAGCGCAGCGAAAACAAAACAACCAAATATTACACCACGCTTCTCGTATGAATAGTTAACTAAACTTAAGCTGTGCGTTTGGTGTGAGGGAAATGTGAATATTTGAGGAGTTACGTAAGGATGATCTGCAGAGATGAAAATGCTGCCCTAGTTACAAAACTGTTTGGACTTCTGTAATACTTATGGTAATCTTGTGTATGATTGTTTATGTCATTCACTTTTGCGAAAATGGTTAAAGATAACATTTTATTTAAACTTTAAATATTAACAAGTCCGTTGATTTTGTCCTCAGAAAATGTAAAATTAAAGTCTCATGCCTAATTCTTGCTTCCTTAAAAATGTAAACAAACCAGAATAATTCATTTTAAACTTCTTGCATGAGTCTACATGTTTGGTCACTTACCTAATACATTCTTTGTCAACAAATTGTTTATCATAATTTTTTTTACAGATGCTAAGAGCGAGACATGTCAGTATACTAACAGCAGTTAGCCACAATGCTAACAATAACAGACAAACTTAGTGGAGTTTGGGGAATAAACGGGATATTATCAGAAGTAGTCAAGACATTGCAGACTAGTGTCCACCTGAGTAGATACATAAACAAGATATCTGATATAGTCCCTTTAACTGTGAGCAACAGATTTTTTGGGGAAAAGTGATTAGACGATGTTTTTAAGCCGTCTATGTTTTACCCGGTAATTCATTTTTTACATTAAATTGAAGCTAACTCCCTTAACTCCACCTACAAACACATTTCAAATAAAACAAGCTGCTCGAAAAGCATGAGAAGAAGGTGAATGGAGGGTCCAAGGGTGGAGAGCAGCAGTGTGGTTGGTTTGACAGCAGGTGTTTTGTGTGGGCATTACACCCTGATGTCTAGAAATGACTCAGTTTGCACTAAAATCGCCAAAAAAAGAACAGTAGACAATGCTATCTAAACACCATATAACTTTACTTTAATCTCAAGTAAATACAGACATGTGGACGGCCGGGTCTAAGTGGGAGGTGGAAAACTGCAATTTTTTGACCACTCAAGCATCAGCTGCAGGACAAAACTCAAGCATGAATGAATCAATCTGAATAGAACTGTGAGTAAGCTATTCACGAGAGAACACTGATATAGCAGAGTTATCAATATCCTTTGAAAGGGATGGTGGGGTCTTCAGATGTTATTGCTTGCAAAATTGTATTTACTGAAGTAAAAAAATCTTTTCTATAAACACTAGAAAAGTTCTTTTCTAATCTATAGTACATTTTTTCATTTTGCGTTTAATATTTTGTTTTACAAAAAAAGCTGCTGCTGCTGCTTTTTAGAGTCCTTACTTTTGATGACCCACAAGAAATGTGTACCCTCTACCACTGCACTCCAACGCACATAAACGTGTTTTTTTTTTTTTCATTTAACACAACACAAATCAATGCACACTCCTTTCCCAGAACTTTACAATTTCATTATGTAGGGCTTGTAACGCTTTGAATGATGTACAGAAGCTTCAAACAGAAATGTCACATAATAAAATATCACTTTTATTTTTTTATATACATCTTTTTGTCCTGATTTGCCCCCTGTCACAAAATAATACCTGGTGTATCTGGAAATCGCCTTAAATTGCTCTTTCTCCAGGCGACAGGCCAGCACAGTTTAACTTTTACACAGTTGTCATTTGTAATCAAGAGCGTTTATCTTCCTGAAACAAAAACTGGAATACCATTTAGCCTACATAAACCAAAAACATATGCAGCTTATATTTGAGTAGTTTACGACTGCAATGTAGCAATCTCAAATCTCCCTTTGATATGAAATACGTCTTGTCTTGACCTCATGTGATCCAGGCATAAATTAAGCCTTTGTTCTTTGTTGTAATGTGATAAATTTATAGTGTTTTAGTATAAAGTTTAATGGTTTACCTGTGTTTTTCAGATGTGGATGAGTGCGAGAACCCTGGCATCTGCGGCCCGGGACAGTGCTACAACACCATCGGGAATTACACCTGCATCTGCCCCACGGACTACATGCAGGTCAACGGAGGAAACAACTGCATGGGTGAGACTAAGAGCTGGGCAAGGAGCTGTCAATCATAAACAATTAAGATCAAAATACACTGTATTTTCCGGACTATAGGGGTGCAATCACAATACACTTTTGATTCAGATCAGGATTCGTTTGCCTGGATAGTTCGGTTTGATTGGATAATTGTGAACGTGCAAACAAACTGATCTGGTGCAAAATTCTAAATCTGGTCCGGTTGGAGAACTCGGCTTGGTTGAATCGAGCCCTGGAGCAGTGCATTTGTTTTGTGAACGCAAACGAATTTAATAGCGAAACAAAACCAGGAAGTGAACACTGACGTGATCCACGTAGACCGTGAGACACCACGTGGAGGACTCAGAATCACAAACAATGAAGTAAAATTAATTGTGATCACACGACCGTTTAAAATTTTAGATGGAAGCAAATACAGAAAATACCCACAGCTCACATGAAGGAGAAAATGGTCTATATTCATCCAATAAGTAGTTATAAAGCTAAGTGAGCAGATGACAGACCTTTCAGAGCCAGATTTACTCAAATAGATGAACGTTTTGTTACGTTTTACGCTTGGCATTTGGAACAAAATGCCCAGCTCTCGTCTTCTGAAGTAAAAGTTCATGTTTTCACTCTGATATGTCGTCTGTCACTCACTCTGGTCCCGTTATTGTAGAGAAGATGTGATAGTTCCATAAAAACAAAAATATGAAGTCCAGCAGCGTGTTTGTTTTAGCAGAGAAGCCGATGTCCTCTTTGCTGGTTACGTAACGTGTTTCTGTCCCACAACGCCTCTACAGATGAAAGGCAAATGTGTCTCTACTGTGCTGGTTCGATGGGTATTGTGAACGTGAACTGGGCCAGTTTAGAGAGAGATACAACATTGCAATTTGGATCCTAATCGAGCCGAGTCCGTTTGTATTGTGAATGCAGCCTAAGATACTTCATTCATACTTAGAGAAAGAATAAACAAACCCACTGTTATTTGATGTTTTAATGCCTGTCTTTTAAACACCACAGACATGAGGAAGAGCTACTGCTACAGGAACTTTTACTCGTACAACCGCACGTGTGATGGAGAACTCACATTCAACATGACAAAGAAGATGTGCTGCTGTTCCTACAACATCGGCCGGGCCTGGAACAAACCGTGTGAGCAGTGCCCCGTTCCCAGCACCGGTGAGTCTCAAGATCACCTCTGACATTCAGGAATTATGTTTATTTTGGACAATGAAATACACCAGCAATTGCCTGGGGTCTCATTTATAAAACCTGCATACGTACAAAAATGTTTCATACAACATTTTCCACTTTGAGTTTGTGATGGATAAAAAATACAACTTGACATAAAGAAATGAGCTAGAACAATGGAATATTTATTACTTTTTTTTTAAATACAGACACTCAATATGTTTTACTTATTCCATTTTAGGGTTACATTGGATCTTGTTTCTTCTTGTTTTTCTTTCTTTTAATTTTGATAAGGTGGTGATCGGTATTTGTAAATTTAAAATGTTTTTATTAACGTTATTTGATAATGATGTATTTCTAATTCAATGTTTGCAGAGGAGTTTGCCGTTCTTTGTGGCAGTGAAAGACCTGGATTTTACATTGACATCACAACTGGACGTGTCATCGGTGAGAAGTTTCTCTTTTATTTTAAAGCAACTCTAT
This sequence comes from Mugilogobius chulae, assembly GCA_038363315.1. NCBI lineage: Eukaryota > Metazoa > Chordata > Actinopteri > Gobiiformes > Gobiidae > Mugilogobius > Mugilogobius chulae. The sequence continues at coordinate 8,006,685 of CM076403.1, forward strand.
GGTCTTGAAGTTTTATTGTCTGATCCCATTAAAAGAGAAAGTTAAATTCATGCTTTAGAACATTCATCATAGAAATAGATGTTTTTAATTCCATTCTGTGGAATATAAGTTGGAAAGTAACAATATTTCCATACCAGCAGGTTGAGGCTCTTCTACATGTCACAAGACAGAGGCCATTCCTAGTTATGCTTCTAAATTTGCGGAAAAAACTACAATTAATTTAGACAATTAAGGTTGCACTGTGAAATGTGGGCTCGGTATCCAAGACAAGGCGATTCCAAGATAATATACTGAGTCCAAGACCGAGTCTAAATGTGCTGGAGTCTGAGACAAGACCAAAACCTTAAAAAAGGAGCATGCAGTTTGATGACTGTTTCATTGTTTGATTTTCTAATATTGCTGTTTGCTAAATCAAAAATCTCGTGAAGTTCTCAGAGACAACTGTTGTTAGGGCTGTACAAAAATAAATTGATTTGATGATTTGATTTGACTTGTGTACTGTATGTATGCATAGTTCTAGAAATGAAGAACAATTGAGACACACAAAACATCAAGTGCAAAATAGTAACCAGAACACTTCTTTTGTAGAATGACCAGAATTGTCAGATGTAAAACCATATCCGGCTGTACCAGGATGAGATGTTGATCATAACACATTTTAAACCTGTCCCTCGTCTGTGTGCTGTGGTCAGACATCGATGAATGCAGAGAAATCCCTGGAGTCTGTGAAAATGGAGTCTGCATAAACATGATCGGCAGCTTCAGGTGTGAGTGTCCTCTGGGATTCATCTACAACGACAAACTGCTCATCTGCGAAGGTAAGACGACAATGATTTTTAAACATTTTGCACATAGATTATAATTCAGACTGATTCAGATGTTTTAATAGAGAGGATCATAGCCAAACTTATGTCAGTGAAGGTATTTATGTACAAGTCCAGACTTTGGAGAAAGAAATTGAAATATTTAAGTAACATCATGTAACTTTCTGGAGGTGAAAAGTATTGGAAAGTGTTTTGTTTACTTTGGAACATGTTCATAGAAAGAGAGATGAATAGGTTTTATGCCATCATGTAAAAAATGCAGCTAAAAGAACAACATATGAAAACATACAGCCCCACTCACAGTAAGAACATGGCCTTTATCCTATGTTTAGAGCAGTAAAAACATTCATTCTCATACTTTTATTCAAGTCTACTTTTTGGCTAAAAGTTACATTGTAAGCTTTAAATGACAAAAAGACGTTTATTTCTGGGCTAGTGTTTGCTTATTTCTTGTCCTGTTTTGACATCTGCGGTCACCCTGAGAGTCACATGGAGTCACTTCCAGATGGTGGGCAAGAGCCAGTTTTTCCAGTTAAAGCTTTGTACTTTGCTGACTTTTGCAAAGGTCTTTTCACTAGGGTTGTCATCTTTTAGTTGTTTAGTCAATTAATCGGTCGATTTTCAGTCTGGTGATTAACTTTTGCGTTACAACAAAAACTGCAAACAATATTTAATTTACCGGCTCTCCCTCTGTATTCAATAAATTTCGCCTATACACTGCTGTGATGCCACTTGAATGGAACAATTAAATATTATCAAACTCTGTCTCTTCAGACATCGACGAGTGCCAGAACGGTCCGGTTTGCCAGCAGAACGCCGCCTGTTTGAACATGCCGGGCAGCTACAGGTGTGAATGTAAACCTGGATATCGCTTCACTCCCACCGGACAGTGTCTGGGTAAGTGTTAGTATTTGGAAAATTACCCTTTTTGGCCCTTAGAGTGCATCTTCTGTTTTCACTCCTCGTATTTTCTCTTGTTCAGAAGTGCTGTTTTAGACTTTGCTCATTTCTAGACTGTGTTTGGCCAAAGTTTATGTCAGAAAAAGCAGCTGTGTACGCACATTTATAAAACAAAATTCACAAGTTTACCTATCAAGATATATATTTTTTATTGCGTTTTATCACCAACAATATAATGTCGCCTTTTCATGACCATATAGAGGGATTATTGGTCATTTCTGCTCTACTGGGCATGTCAATGCAGAAAGACACAGTACCTATCAAGTTGGCTGGGAAAACTTCGTTGATAAAAACACAGAACAGGACGCGAGCTAGCTTTTTCGAGCAGGTATCAATAGATCTGACATACCTCTGAATTTGATACAGTGTTTTTGGTGATAAACTGTTGTAAATATGTGCAATGCTTAGGAAATTTTAAATACATGTTTTTTCGCACTATTGAGGCACTATTAATTGTCTATCAACACTGGCAATGCGTGTGCATCCAGTTAGCAAAAGAGCTGCGGCTGATTGACCTAAGCTCTAGCAGCAACACTAGCCAGCGCTGTTGTCGACTAACTATAAGAGTTTATCACTGTGTGAAGTTATGCTGCTAAATCAACATTTGTGAATGAAATTGTCTTTACGACTCCTACGTTACATTCAGGTAAGTGAAAAAACGGTGAGAAAAACACCGTCTCAAGCTTCAGGAGCCAGACGGCCGTCATAGCAGTTAAAACCTGATCCAAACAGCTAGCTCGCGTCCTGTTTACTTGTTTTATCAAATAAGTTTCTCCAGCCAACTAGACAAACAGCAATAATCAATAATCTTTCTGCAGGGACAGAAAGATGCAATACAGCGGAAAGTGACATCGAACGATAATCTCTCTATTGAGAGCACCTGAATATAAGTCAATGAAAAACAATAATTTAGCAGCATTATTGTATAAACCAGAATTCAACGCTTGCAAAAAAAACATACTAGTTTAACCTGTCATAGATGCTTTAAACCCAAACTCTTTTTTTTCCTTGCACTGTCCCAAAATGGAACTAATTCATGTGAAATATCTTGAAACCCAACTTTGGACATCTTTTAAATATCAGCTGGCTAAGATATTACATTTTGCATTATTTTTCTTTTCATCGGCTTGATATCCTTTTGGAGTTTTCCAGATGATCAATCATTATTTTGATTGATTAATTTCCAGTCCAAGGATCTATTTGTGGGCTTTAGTAAGAACAGAATGTACTCCGCACCACTCTCCTCCGTAACAGCATTGATTCAAAGCTGTGAAGTCTTTAATGGAGAGATTATAGAGAATTAGTGAAGTTCATGACAGGATTAAGGGCAAAGTCCGAGGAAGAAACAGCCAATATACGTCTGTCTTCACACGGATGATACTCGCCAAAGCTGAACATGATACGCTAAATCTCTCTGGATGTTTCACACACTGTCAAAACAACGATAAGCTGCAATTGATAATGAAATCGTCTGGTGTTTTATAATCTTTATTGAAGAGTGTCTACTTTTGATCTTTGTCAAAATATATTCAAACATAATTCCACCTCAAAGAAGATACAGTGTGCTCAATCCTGAATCTTATCTCCTTATTTAGCTTTTGTTTAGCAACTTTTATGACCACAAAAACACTGCTAGCATGTTGAGCTAGCCTCCACTAACTAAACTTGAATTGTAGTCAAGACTGATTGTGCAAATCATCTCTATTTGACTTAAGATTTAGTTTGGCTTAAGATTTAAGATCTTTCATTGATTTTTTTTGTTGTTGTTTGTTATGCGACACAGCATCTCACTGCATTGGTGGCTATGCTAGGAACAGTTTATATTTAAAAGTTTTTACTTTGCAAATTTGGGTAAGGTTAGGGTTTGGGTTAGAAGGGTTAGGTTGAAAATACTTAAAAATGTTTTTTTGTTTAAAGACATATTGCAGGCTAGCCAGCTATGTGCTACCTCAGATCCACAGCGCAGTTGTTTTCAGTCAAAAAAGCACATCTACAATTTAAATTATGCAAATTAACTTTGTAGTTTATAAAGCTGTAGAAATGGATTTTAAACAAAAATGTAAGTCTTATGCTCCTGACTCGCCACATTAGCTTCGAAACCCCTATGGGAATTTCACATGGGACAACAAGCTTGTTGAACCAGGAAGTGGGCGGTCACTGTTGAACTCCATTAATTGTAAGCTTCCTACATCAGAATACATGTTTTGCTCACTTACCTACACTATTATGAGTCTCTGAATTGTCTGTCACATTGGGTTTTGAGCTTTTTTCACAGCTGTTAGGAACAAGACGTGCCGATATGCTAACAGCAGTTAGTCACAATGCTAACAATATCAGACAAACTTAATGGAATTTGATAAGCAAACGGGGCATTATTAGACGTAGTCAGGACATTGCAGACTAATTCTACTTCCACTGGGGAGAAAGTGTTTTTAAGGGATTTTACTGTAAAAAGTTGAGTATAGTCGCTTTAAGTTAGGGATTTGTGAAAAGTATGTAAACCGAGTTTAGCCATAACTGTGTTGAGAAAAAAAAGATGCTTGAAGACGACCACATTCAAGCAGAAAAAACCCTGCTTAAGACATTTACAGACACATTTGAGCAAATTCAACATAAATATTGTTACTTTTTCCTCTCTTTTCTCAGATCGTAATGAATGCAATGAAAACCCTGGAGTTTGTAACCCGGGCCAGTGCATCGACACTGTGGGAAGTTATCGCTGCGTCTGCCCCAACGGCTACAAGACCACCGAGACCAGTCCATGTGTGTGGGTGAGTCCTGCATACTAACTCCTCCTCATGTTTGTTCTGGGACATTTTAGATTTATGTGAAGCAATATTAAAAAGTGAATGTGTTCCCTCAGACATGGACGAGTGTGAGAGACAGCCGTGTGGAAATGGCACCTGTAAAAAACGGTGGGCTCGTACAACTGTCTGTGCTACCCCGGCTTCGTCAACTCACACAACAGCGACTGCGTTGGTATGTGCGCTTTTATTAAGATGAAAAGAAAACATTTTTTATGCAGTGTCAGTGTTAAAGGTGTGCTGTGTAACTTTCTGGAGGCGAAAAATCAACAGACACTTCAAAAGGAATAGAAACCCATATTTTTGAACATTGTTAATAGTTATACCATAATGTGAAAAAGTATAACAAAAGAAAATTCTCATATGGAAACAAACTGAAATCCAAATAATAGCCAGCTTGTTTAAAGTAAAGACGCATTTTTGTTTAGTCAAAGTTTTCTTGCATTTTGATGCAAGCCATATTATCTATTCATTCATTTTTGTTGACTTCATCTGAGGTTGGGTCACAGTCCGAGCAGAGAGGCCAAGACTTGCCTTTCCACACACACTTACTCCAGCCTTTCCATGGGAATCCTGAGGCCTTCATTGGTCTACTTCCCGTGAAACATGTCTGGTGTCAAAACAAACTAATCTTCTTATTGAAATGTTTATTGTTAGCCTTTCTATTCTGGCAATTTATTGCATTTTAAATTGTTGTTGCTAACCCTGACCCTAGTCTCAATCCTAAACTTAACTAGAGAATTGTGCCAAGCTTAACCAAATAAACCCTTTCCATTTCACAATGGTTTAAGTAATATTTCACAAAAACAATGAAGAAAGCCCATCTCGAGAAGTTTGCCAACGCACAGAAAACCAGAACACTCCTCAGGGAGATGTCCAGGAGCATCTGAAACAGATGCTCAAGCTACTCAGCTGGGTTCTCTCAACAGAGACCCAAGGCACCCTGCAGAGGAAACCCATTTCTCTTGCATTCCCGATCTTGCTCTTTCGTGCCTTTACCTAAACTTCATGACCATAGATGAAAGTTGAAACATCGATAGACCAGTAAATTGAAAGCTTTGCCCTTTTCAGCTCCTTCTTCATCACAACAGTCCACTACAGAGATGCATCAACAGCACCAATTTAACTGTTAATTTTGCGTTTTATCTTTCCATCACTCGTGCACACCAAATTGTCTTAGAAAACATGCAAGTTTCCTGTATAATAGGTTGCTACATCACAACAACCACATTGTTAACCGTATACTGTCCTATCTTCTCATATCTGCTTCTCTTAGATGTAGACGAGTGCTCGACTCAGAGGGGCCTGTGTAGGAACGGTCAGTGCGTGAACACAGTCGGAGGATATTTCTGCGTCTGTAACGATGGTTATGAACTCACTTTGGACGGCAGGGCGTGCTCAGGTAAGACGACGAAAGGACATATTCTCTACTACATTTCTCTTTATTTACTCATGAATCATACAAATTGTGTTGTGTTGTCAGATATCAATGAGTGTCTGGTGAATCCTGGGACGTGTGGCGCTGGAACCTGTTTGAATTTGGACGGCTCGTACAGGTGCATCTGTCCTCCGGGATACTTCCTCCATGAAGAAACGTGTGAAGGTAGAAACATACCACTGACACAGACACCTCTGCTGGTCACAGATGTACTTTACCACTGCTGGAAAAGAATGAATAATAAAATGATGCTGGTAATCCTAAATTACACTCTAATTCAAGATATTACTTTATATCCGTACAACACACCATCTCTCTCTCTCTTCTTCTTCATCTCTCCTCTTCCCTCTCTAGCTGTTTCTTTTCACTCTCTTTCCCTCCTTCCTCTCTCCACACACCTTCCTCTCTCTCTCTCTCTCTCTCTCTCCTTATCACTTTCTTTCTGTCTCTCTCTCTATGTGTTTTTCTCTCTCTCTCTTCTCTCTCTTTTTTTTCTCTGCCTCTCATTTTTCTCTCTCTCTCTTTCTGACTCTTTTTTTCTCTCTCCCTGGCCTGTCTCTCTCTCCAGCTGTCTCTGTCTCACTTTCTTCTTTCTCAGTCTCTCCTCCATCCCCCTCTCGCTCTCTCTCTCTTTCTTCTCTCTCTACTCTCCTTCTCACTTTCTTCCTTTCTTCTTCCTTCTGTCTACTTTCTCTCTCACGCTTTCTTTCTTTATCTCTGCCCCATCTCTCTCTAACAAGCTCGCTTTCTTCTTTTCTCTTTGTCTCTCTCTCTCGGTCTCTCTCCCTGCTTTCTTTTTCTCTTTGTGTCTCTCTCTTTCACTCCTCTCTCTGCACATCTCTCTTCCCTCCTTCCATTTCTCTCTCTCTACACTCTTTCTCATGTTCCTCCATTTTTCTCTGTCTCTCCGTGTGTCTGTCTCTCTTTCTCCCTATTTTTCTTTCTCTCTGCCTCTCCCTCTCTCTCTGTCTCTCTCTCACACTCACCCTCCCTCTCTCTGCCCCATCTCTCTTCCTTCTTCCCACTCTCCTCTCTTTCTACTGACTCAGTTTCTCTCTGTCTCTTCTCTCATTCTTCTCTTTATCTCTCTCTCTTTTTACTCTCTGCCCCATCTCTTTCTCCCCTTCCCCCTTTTCGCCCCTTTCAACTCTCTCTCTCTCTCTTCTCTGCCTGTCTTTCTCAAGCCCTCCCACTCCCTCTCTCTCTCTCTTTCACGTGGGCCCATGGGTTGTTTATTCTGTGATGAAGAGATTTTCGACAGACTTCAACACATTCCTGTCTCAGAGTCTGTTCTGAGAAACAGGAGGAGCTGCTGCTTTCTAGGACACTGTTACCTGAGCTTCCACTGACCCCCAACATTTTAAATTCCCCTTAGTGTTCAATAATTGCTTCATTTATAATAAAAGTAGTTGAAAAGCCCTTATAATGTCCTATTGTCCTTGTGTACCTGCCCTCATGTGTTTTGGATAAGCGCCCCTCCTGCTTTATCGCGTTACTCTGACACAACGGGACGACCTCACTGCAGTAGCCATGACGACACGTGTTTGTTTTAGTGATTCACTGAAGGGTTGGTCCAATTAGCAGTGGATTTGACCTAATACTGTCAACAGCGATGGTGTGATGCAGGACAAATGGATGTCACCTCGAGAGTATGCAAGACAAACTACGTCATAAATCCTGATCACAAACCACTTATTTTCTTTTGACAGAGCAATGTGAAACAAATTACACTGGTCGTATTTCACAGTTAATTGTATGTTAGTTGTTTACAAAAGCAGTACTAAAACAACTATAAAAGTCTAATGCTCTGCTACTCCTTCCTCTTCTTTTGACTTTTATGAGCAATAAAGTTTCTCACTTTTCAAATTATTAGGTCTAAAACTATGAGTTTATGCCAGACACGTGATCTTGTCATTCAACAATTCCAGTCAAAATTTCAGGTGCAAGCGTATAAACATTAGTCTTTGAATATGGAAGCACGTACATGGACAAACAACATAATCTGCTATTGTTGTCATTGTCGTGTTTATTTTAAGTTAAATATCAGCTCAACGTTTGTAAAAACACAATATTTAAATAAAAAATAAAAGTTATGAAGCTTTCTTAATGGACTTTATTGATCTCATGCGATTGGTGATCCAAGGGTACAACTGACAGAGAACATTGAACAGATGTGCAGTTAAAAAAAAAAAAAAAAAAAAAAAAAAAAAAAACATTGATATCAGAAATGATTAAAAGTGTTCTATAATGAACATTTGCTAATTTCTCACCTAATAATGAACCTTTTTAGGTTTCAATTTTTGTGATATGTGTTTCATTTCGATACATATACAACTAACTAACCATAGAATGTGCCTACGTACCTATGTTGTTATTTTCCTTAGTTGGTCACAAATGCCAGAAGCCGTGAGTGCAGATTCCATGGTTTACTCAAAAGTGTAGATAAACCATACACACTTTGAATAGGCCAAGTAATGAAGTATGTTTTTTTGTTTACTACAATATTAGTAAATAGAAGAAATAAAAAAAAAAAAAAAAATAAAAACCAAAGAAGAAAAAACTTACTATAGACAGCTAAAAAAAAAAAAAAAAAAAAGCAAAATTTGAAGTAGCCCAAAATTTTTACTGTTTAAAAGTACATGACATCTTCAATGTACACATTTTAATATGTATTTTGGTTTGCTACAGCAAGTTTTGCACAAACTGCTTTTTAATGAACAGCATTTGTGATAAGCGTAGATATCAAATAATGATTATTAGAAACTTCTACCAACTCAACATGGTGCATGTGTATCGTTTTAGTGCTAAATATTACATATGTTTAGAATTCCACAGCCATAGCCTCCTCAATACTCTTGATGACTTGTCACTATAGAGCTTTAACGTTATCTGTATTTCAAATTGATTCTTCTTTCTTTAACTATTATTTGTGCGTCTATTTATATTAACTCTTTGCTTATGTGATGTTTATGTTTTAAAATGTTGACTGCGTCTGAATGTCCGTAGACGAAACATTTGAAGTAATCTAATCTAATCTGATGATTTTGAGATTTTTTTTTACATTGCCAGTTAAAAGTCCATGTAAAGTCTCCATTATTAGCGCAAACTGTCCTCTGAGACGTCATAGTAAAGATATCACTTGGCTGGCAACATTTGTGAAAAGTACAAAAAGTAAACTCTTGTTGCTTCTACAACCAGACACATTATTGATATGTCACATACAGTATGTTTGCATGAATGATTAAAGGATAACAAATGATCTAACAATAAAAATAGTTCATCATCACTGATTGTACTTTAACCTTTTTAATGTTTAAGTTTTTCACATTTCTTGTTGTGTTTCAGATATTGACGAGTGCTCCCAGTCTCCAGAAATGTGTTTGTTTGGGACTTGCTCCAACACCGAGGGCAGCTTCACCTGTATCTGCCCCGACGGCTTCAAACTCTCCACCTCCGGACGCAGATGTCTCGGTAAGTTTTAGTCAGAATGAGAGCAGGAGATATCGTACACATGGTCAGTGATGACATCTGTCCAATTGCTACAAATTTTATTGTTATGAATGGAGAAAGATCAAAGTGATGATTTGATTATTGTTTCTTTAGTTGTGCGATAAGCATTTGGAAGAACAAACCAAGTGTTAAACGTGCTAAAGCAGAATTAAGTAACATTCTTTACTGGTTAAATGCCTTTGTAAGTCTCCGTGGTGATGGTACCTATGTATTTTGGGTCCTTTGAAATATGTCAGCTCTCTGAGTTGTCTCCGGTAGAAGCTACAGCAACTGCAACCTTCCTCCCTCTCCCCCTTTGCAACACAGTCACGACCCGAATTTCTGTCTCGAGAGAACCTTTTATATTTAGCAGTGTAAAATGTATTCAGATGTGTTTTTGCTGCCTTATTTCAATCTTAAATTAGACAAGAATGAGGAAATAATACATAATCTTGCGTTTTGATTCAGTCAGCTAGTTTAATATATCATTATGTAACACGTCACCAACACAGAATCAAGGCAAGACCATTTTACCTGCAAAAAATTTACAAACGGCTTAGGGGCATAGTTTTATTGTCCAAGGTAAGAACATATTAAAGAGTTTTCAAAATTTAACCAACAGAAGCCTGTCTTAAGTTTAAATTAAAGTTATCCCAGAAACTGTTTTCTGTCAACAAAAATAATAGAGACATTTTAAACATTAACCTAAAATGACCCTTCATGTTTTAAGTGAAGAACGTACAGACGGTGGACACAAGTTTCAGAGTTGGAATGTTTAGTTTTAGCTGGTAAAACCAATTTGAGAATATAAATATGTGAAAATGTAATTAATTTAACATGCAGTACCTTTGAATGTATTGCTCAGTATAAACGATTTTGATTTTTCAGTGATTTGCCAGCTCTGCTTGTATTCCAATTTGCATCACAAATATTAAAAATATTTATTATAAGAATAGCACTGTCCTGTTCAGCAGCCTTAAACTACCTCAGCTCCACACAGAGGTTATGTTTTAGTTGTGAAGTGCGACAGTAAATTCAGAGTAATAGTTTAGTCTGTGTGTGAGTGCGAGTGGAGACTGAGCAGCCAGAGCTACACTTCCAGCTGGATCCAAGTGACCGGTGACCCACAGGACATGCCTTTTCCATTGCCTTATCCTGGTGTTGGGTTTTTTAAAGGGGTCGGGGGCGCGGCTGCTGTCAGAGGGAGTTTCCCCTTTAGCCTCTTCACAAGTGTCATGACATCATTGAGTTAGTGCATTTACGGCTTTCTCTCGTGAGGTAAGGGTCAGTGCAGCGGTTTGGGTGGAGAGTGCCGACATGTGTGCAAGATCCAGTTAAGTGGGACAATGTTTAATGTTGAGTTTTGGTGACGTCAGAAACTGGAACTGAGAATACATTTATTTTGGTTCATTGGTGACATTGTAGAGAAATATGTTTCACAGCAAAGCGTTCACTTTAGGGATGCAACTAACAAATATTTTGGTAATCCATTATTCTTTTGATTAATCGACTAGTTGCTTAGAACTTAAAAGTCCCAAAAACAGGCAGGTCCAAACTCAGCCCTCAGACCTCCTCAAGAATTGACCTAAACAACAAGTAATGCATTTGTAATGTATTTTACTATATTTTTAAACCTGAAAATTTGTCTTGCGGCTAATGATAATTTAACATTTTCATTGCATGTCCACTTTTATAGACCGGAGCTGCCCTCTATTAATTCTGTGTTTTGACATGTGACTATTTTAGTTGCACTTGAAAATTGGCCTGGACAAGTAATTGAAAAATTGACAGATTAAAATTGAGTCAAATGTAAATGGTCAATTATTTGGTTGTGCGATTTTAAATTGAAAGATTGACAAGTAATCTTTTAACAGTAAAAACACATGGCTTGGAGCAGAAGTCAAACTTGTTTTTATTTATTTTTTTATATTTAAAAAATTCTTCACAAATGCCAATCTTGTTCAAAGAAAATTCAAACTAAGCCAAATTCAGTCTTTATATAAAGGCCTCAAAACATGCTCTAAATAAAGAAGAACTTCAGATTGAAAAACAATCATAATGTGCAATCTAAATAGTGTAAATGCAGTGTTTTTGATATAAACACTAGATTGCCTGTAAATCTACATCTAGAACCTTCTCTTTACATTTTACAAAAAGTTTTGTGTTTGAGTAGGACTGGGCAATCTGGAAAATGTAAAATTGTATTTTCAAATTTTAAGCAAACTAAAAATAAGAGAACACTACAAGGAGGTTGACTTAGAGCTAAGAGGTGATTTTATATTATATATCCCTTAAATTTGTTTAAATTGTATGTCCCTTAAATTTAAAGTTTAGATCTGGTTACTAGTTACTCCAGGTTAAGATTTGGTTATTACTAGCAATAAAAACAGACTGTAGCATTAGTTATTGTTACTACAGAAACAAATCTAGTCTCTGAATATTTGGCACAACCTCGTGTCTAAAGCGGTGACGTATTGTGCAACTACAACCGGCCCAGAAGCAGTGGTCCTCAATAAATTCTGGCCCTCTGGAAAATAAAGTTGAATAGCCCTGGTTTAAGTCATTATTCATTTTTTAAGGCCAGTTAAGGTGTAGATATTGTAAACTGTTACCGAAATCAATTTTTGGAGTTTGAGTTTTTTGCAAAACTCCAACCCCACACAGTATAAACCAACCTGTCTAAACACCTTCACGTGTCCCTCTGAAGTCCGCACAGTTGAAGTGAGACTCGCACCAGATGCTTTGAGCTAATTCTTGTGTGACAGAAACTCAAACACAGCTAAGCATGTGCTGGAGCGAACACTTAACTTCCACCAGACCACTGCCGACCAGCTGAGCACAGAGGCCCATAAATCTCCGCTTAAAAACGGCTGACAAATCATGTTTTTATGGAGCTCTGTAACGCGACACTGCTGAGTTTCCCCTGCTCTGGCCCAGGTGTTGGTTTTTGTCCAGGTGCGGAGAGCTACAGTGAGCGCTCGGATTATTTGTACAGTATTTAGTGAAGGCTGGACTCGACATGTGGTGCTCATTACGGCAAAAAGCAACTTCACTGCAAAAAAAAGTACCTTATATTCATTCACTGGCTTTGTATTCTGTCCTTATGCTGCAGTGGTTTATAACAATTAGGAATGGGACAATTCTGTTTTGTCTCCATTCGATTCTTGTCTTGATTCATGGGTCAGAATTAAGATGTGTTTTCGATTTTGTTTCATCTCACAAGAACAAGCAACTTTTTGGGTAAATTTGCTATTAAAACATGGCTTTTTAATGTAGCTTTGGGAGTATTAAGTCATGAGTTTAAGATAATGTCTAAAAAGTCTATGTTTCAATCATTCCATGTCAATTTTTGTGAAAGAAAAAGAGATTAAATGACAAAGCTCACTTCAATAAGAATATAATAACAATACGCTGCTGTTTACTTCCTCTGACTGGGAAATGACAGTGGAACAACCCTCTAACTGCACAAAAATGACAAATCAGAGCCATAAAAGACACATGAGGATCAAACTCCATCAGGGTTGAAATAAAACACCATTATCGAGGAGGATAAAGGATAGCTTATTTTAAAAAAAACTTGCATTCAGAAATTGATCTGGATTTGAGCTGTTTTAGCAGAATAAAATTATTATATTTTTAATTGTCTATCACTGCTTGTTATGCTTTACTTTGAAATTATAGTGTCACTTAATCCATTAAACAGCTAAAAATAAAAAATACACATCAGTTGTATGCATTTTTTGGTATTACTGTTATTGACGCTACCCAACTTTGACCGGTCCTAGACTGGTTTCTGACAAATTTGACTTCAAAACGGTTTGTACAGTCATGGCAAAAATCTGAAAAATATGGAAAGTTCTGTTCTATAAATATAACTTCAATGTGTCAAAATGTCAAATTCTAGAATCAAGTAAGTTTTTTTTTTTTTTTTTTTTTTTTTTTTTTTTTTTTTTTTTTTTTTTTTTTTTTTTTTTTTTTTTTTTTTTTTTTTTTTTTTTTAACTAGTCTTGAAATACATTTTTTTACAGTGTTAATGCAAAAAAAAAAAAAAAAAAAAAAAAAAAAAAAAAAAAAAAAAAAAAAAAAAAAAAAAAAAAAAAAAATCTTGGCAAATTGCGAGCGCTGAGTAGAAATAATTAGTGGACCGGTTTTTCCTCAGAAGTGCAAAATACTTAATAATTGTTTACTTTGAAAATGTGGGAAAGTGACTGTGATTAATTTGTGGCGAGAGTAATTTCTGGCATTTTCCTGGATCTTCGGTCAATTCTCAGAAGCAAACAAGAAATAGTGCTTTCCCGATGTGTTATTTGTAGAGTGGAACAAAAATAACAGGAAAGAAAGATGTCTGACACTGTTTGGACTCATGTATTTAATATTAAGAGACAAAGTAAAGCAAATAAAACAAGATTAAATGCTGTTTGTTAGACTAATATTAGTAACAATGTCATGTGTTATGATTTAATATACGGTTTATGACAGATGTGTACAACCAATGCCAACCACTGAAAGTCAAAGATAGAATACAAAATCATAGCTTAATAAGGAATAATAAATGAAGTGAATGGTCTCAGTAAGGCTCTGAATGAGTGACAGGTGATTTCAGCCAATCACAGAGAAACAGAAGAAGAAAATGACTATTTCTTGACTCTTTCACCTTTTGCCTTTTTGCTCATTTTAAACCATTTTCACAGCTTCACAAAAAAACGTTGTGCAACTAGAACATGTTGTACATCAAAAAAGACCTACAAGTGTGTACTTTTACTTAATACAAGAATTGTTATTCTATGTGTATCTGTTCCCTTTGTACAGGCATTTGAAATTCCTTGTTTTCATTAGATTTCAGCATTTGACAGCAAACTTTTGAGATAACATCCTTTTTCTAATAAAAACTGATAAAAGAATATGAGCTACTACAATGAAATAAGGTCTTTCGAATAAAAATACAAGGTGAACAAGATTAAAACTGAGGTCTGATGAGTGTCTTTTTCATCTTTATATCAATGTTTTTTAGACAAACAAACATGTTCACATTAAACTGTCTTTATATGAGCGCAACAATAGGATTTGTAAATAGTGTTTGGATGTGCATGAAGTAGTTTTATGAAATGCATGACTAGATGAGAGAATGATCTAACTATTTTTTAACATAAATATGTACATTTTATTGGCATGCATATTGGCATTTTTAACAACAACTTGCCCTGGTACAAGCATCTCTCCTCTTTTGTATAGAATAATGTTTTTGTGTACTGTCCCTGATAAATAAACAAATAAACCAATCTTAAACCAACAAAAGCTGTGCTACAGACGAGAAGGCAGCACAGCAGTTTTCTACTTCTCTAGGCATTAAATGAGGGAGCTGTAAAAATTGTAATATTAAATATTCATGTTTACATTTTTAAAATGACAAAAAGCACTTTTAACTTCATACGGTAGTTCTGACCAAGTCATAGCAAAAACATCTGGATGGGTCCCGGGGCTGCTGCACTGTGGCGCTCACTGCTCCTGAGGATTAGCCTTTAGCATCATTGAAAAATGCAGAGGACAAATTTACATTGAAACAATAAAGTGTACCTTAAATTCAACCAAGAAAAAATATGTCATGTGGCTGGTCTCATCAAAAATATGTATGACTAAGAAGTTTTCCACTATCACACAGCTAGCATGATCCTGTTCTTTGTTCCTTTTAAGTAATGTCTTCTTCTCTGTCTTTTGTTTTATTTGCTTGTTTGTTCAGATGTGCGTGTGAACTACTGCTACACTAAGTTTGAGAACAGCCGCTGCACTGCTCCAAAAGCCCAGAACACGTCCAAAGCTGAATGTTGCTGCACCGCGATGGCCGGACAAGGCTGGGGAAATCCATGTGAGCTCTGCCCCACCAAAGCAGACAAAGGTACAGGCTGCATTAAGACATTTTAGTGCTCCAGATTACATAAGAATTGCTTGTTTTTGTTTTGTGATTGGGTAAATACAACATTATTTCATTACCTAAACGTGGAAACAAGTTGAGTCTAATAATGGAGCTGTAGTGCTCACTGGACATCAGCTCATTTATATTCTCAAAGGAACAGATTTTGTAAAGGATTCAAGGGCTCAAAGTTTGTCTTACAAAAAATATATTGATTTTGACATATTTTTCTGTTGTTTTCCAGAGTCTTACCTGCTTCTGTGTCCCAATGAGGGCTACCAACAAGGACCAGATCACCCTGTAGGTATGTGTCACAGTTTTTATGTTGGTCCAAAGGCCACACATTTGTTTATACACGTTTAAATTACAGTTACATGAATACGCGTTTCATTTAAATTCAGTCAAATATTTCAGTCCTACTCTGTGCTGCATCATTTTATGCTAGTCTGGGTTTTGGGGGCGTGGTTTGTTCTTGGGAGTATAAAGATTTTCATTCTTTCTGTATGTTGGCTTTATGAAATACATCAAATTTGTTCTAGTATTCGAGCGTCATTTCTATTCCGTATATTAACCGTGAGTGTTTTGCCTTCACAGATATTGACGAGTGCCTGAATAACCCATGCGTGAACGGTCAGTGCATCAACACAGACGGTTCATTCCGCTGTGAGTGTCCGATGGGCTTCAGCTTGGACACCACCGGGGTCACCTGTGAAGGTAAGGCGCAGCCAGTTCTACAATCATTGGGTCTCATTTATGAACGCATTCAAGAAAACTCACGATGTGTTCATAAGAAGTCAAATTCCTTCTTAACAGCTTTACGCCAAATTCACCAAACTCCGGCTACGAATGGTTATTTACATAAAAATGAATAATGCATGAAGGAAGCTACTTCCTTATATGGCAAATATGGGCCGCCGCAGGACTTCCCCTGGAGCAAAGTGAAAGAGACAAACAAGGAAGTATAACGCGCGTCTGACGACACTTCAGTGTCTTTTTAAAAATGTCCAAACACACATGAACACACTCAGAGGAAATGTATTAAAGTCACAGATGTCCTGAATCAACGCTGAGCTTTTGCAGCTTATATCGCTTTTTGTGTCGCGTTACAACGCACGTACAATTACGTAGAAATTAGCACAGCAGCAGATTTATTGTTCTTACGAGTGCTCCTGAGTGTTCTTAGGATTTGTTCTTACAGACAAACTTTATCAGTTAAGATTTTGTTAATGCCAGAAATGTTTCTAAGACCCCTATAAAAACAAATTTGTTTGTAAAAACATGTCATGAATGAGGCCTATTCCCTGCTGCATTATATTTAATGGTTAAAAGTTATATCACAAAAAATTGGGTAACACTTTAAAGTACTGCCCGCTAGTTAATAGGTAACTACGGGGGTACTTACTGGTACTTACTGGTACTTCTGGTGTTAGTACCAGTGGTAGTTACTGGTAACTACAGTGGTACTTAGAGTCACAAGTACTGGTAACTAAAGTGACAGTTACCAGTATATTTAGTATTAACTACAGTGGTAGTTACTAGTACTTAATTGACAGTTACTAAAATAGCGCCCACTAGTTAATAGGTAACTACAGGGGTACTTACTGGTACTTCTGGTGTTAGTACCAGTGGTACTTACTGGTAACTACAGTGGTACTTGTAGTGGTACTTACAGTCACAAGTACTGGTAACTAAAGTGACAGTTACCGGCTAGTTAAGTATTAATTATAGTGATAGTTACTGGTACTTTTGTGGAATGATAATTAGGGATTATGGTGGCATCATTTGTACTAATAAGTGGTACTTATACGGGTACCTCTAGTGATACTTAATTGTGTTCTATTAGTGATGCTACACAAACAAGGTAAAGACTGTTATGAAACAAGTTTATTACTGCAAATACTGTGTATAATACAGATTATGATAAAAATCAAACACTGGGCAATCTAATACAAAGAGACACCTCTTTATTATGCTCACAGCCACAACAGATATGAAACACATTAACAATTTACAAAATGTTTATCGATAAACCCCCAAAAATATTTGCATACTACAGCTGGTTGAGCTTTAAACAGTAGTTACTAGTAAATAATGTATTGAGCACTAGCTCAATTACAGTAAAAGTTGGTAGTAGTTCCAAAAAAAAAAAAAAACACTGACAGCTGGTCTTGTACAGTTTAATACAGTGGTACTTCACTGGTAGTTACTGCATTAATTAACTGTTAATTAACACTGACAGCGGGTCGTATTTTAAAGTGGACAAGGTGGTACTTCACTGTCAGTTACTACATTAATTTACTGTTAATTAATACCGACAGCGGGTCGTACTTTAAAGTGGACAAGTGGTACTTCACTGTCAGTTACTATAGTAATTGATAGCTAACTAACACTGACAGCGGCTCGTATTTTAAAGTGGATAAGGTGGTACTTCACTGTCAGTTACTATAGTGATTGATAGCTAACTAACACTGACAGCGGGTCATACTTTAAAGTGGACAAGGTGGTACTTCACTGTCAGTTACTACAGTAATTGATAGTGTAACGGGTATGGTCTTACACATGTCCTGAGCGGGAGTCGAACCCGGGTCTCCCAGGCGCCGGTCAACCTGACAAACGCATTGAGCTAAAGGGAACGCTCCCCTTGGCCCAGTTTGTTTGTGGGTTCTTATACCTGAGGGAGTGAGTTTACTATAGTAACTGACAGTGAAGTACCACATTGTCCACTTTAAAATACGACCCGCTGTCAGTGTTAGTTAGCTATCAATTACTATAGTAACTGACAGTGAAGTACCACCTTGTCCACTTTAAAATACGACCCGCTGTCAGTGTTAGTTAGCTATCAATTACTATAGTAACTGACAGTGAACTACCACTGTAGTTAATACTAAATATACTGGTAACTGTCACTTTAGTTACCAGTACTTGTGACTCTAAGTACCACTACAAGTACCACTGTAGTTACCAGTAACTACCACTGGTACTAACACCAGAAGTACCAGTAAGTACCAGTAAGTACCCCCGTACCTATTAACTAGCGGGCGGTACTTTAAAGTGTTACCAAAAATTGCCTTTTTTGTATGTAGTCAAACATACTTTACAGTTGTGTGTCTCCAAAGCCGATAAAGATCTGGTCACCATTGATGTCATTAAGGGGAGCTTAACAGCTTTTAGCCTCAATTAAAGTGGTTTACTGTACAATTCTCTATGATTCAAATATTTTCAAGTGCGGTTGCAACAGAAAGTCTTTGTAATTTTCAAGTATGCTCAGTGTTAAAAGCTTAAACAGGGCTAAGACAATAGCTGTAGCTTACAATTTGGAGAACAAATGAGCTTAAACTGATAAATGAGATACAGCATAAAGCACGTCTTGTATTACCCAATAGTGACATCATAAGGCAGAACAGAGTGTTTTAAATTCAAGTGAAGACCACTGACCAAACACTCATGGTATGCTTTTTGAGTGGATAAAAAATGAATGTAATATGAGTAATATGAATGGGTTTGATGTTTCTCTCTCTACAGACACCAATGAGTGTGCTGTTGGTTATCCTTGTGGAAACGGCACCTGCACAAACGTGATTGGTGGATTCGAGTGTGCGTGTGACGATGGATTTGAGCCCGGCCCCATGATGACCTGTGAAGGTGCAAGAAATATTGTTTTAGATGTAGTTTTTTATTTTTGAGTGTCTAAATTGACGTAACTTATTTTGTATTTCTGTGTAGACATCAATGAATGTGCCCAGAACCCACTGCTGTGTGCTTTCCGCTGTGTTAACGTCATCGGCTCGTACGAGTGTAAATGTCCCACTGGTTACGTCCTACGAGAGGACAAGAGGATGTGTAAAGGTAAGACAAAGTTTTAGTCAATCTGAAAATCCAAATACTACAGTACAATAGCTAGGATGTTTCCCTGTGGGCTGTACGACCCTTGGGCCGGGAGTCTCTTTGGTTCATAGAGAGATAGAAAGAGAAGCAGAAATAGATAGAGACAGAGACAGATGCGCCATACAGGCAGCATAAATGTGTACAGTAGGCAGAAGTTGAAACGCATGTCTAAAGCTTGATGTGCCATTCACAGCACACAGCTTGTAATCAAAGACTCTGGACAACTTCAAAACATGTTCTAAATACCATAAGCTACTAGCCAGTTTTTGTTTTGTATCAATCTGACTTTTACACTCTTGGTGAAGCGTGGCACATTTCTGTTTAATTGTCTTAGAGAGACACAAAATCTGAGAAAGTTTCAGACCCAAAAGTTTTCTGTCTGCGTAAGTAAGTAAGTGCACGTGAGTGAGAAGAGGTCAGGAGGAGAGTGTTGTTTACTCACAATTGTGTTGTGAATAAAACTACCACTGGAGAATGGAATGTACATAGAAGTGGACCTAATATAGGAACTTAAATGTTCTGAGTTTGTAACCATGTTAGAGCAGTGTTCTCTCATCATTACTTTATTCAAAGTTGTATTTCAATTGATTCCTGCATGTTTGGGTAATCTTGTATTGCCCTGCAACTGATGCTCAAGTGCTCAGAAAATCCTTGTTTTCATCTACCACCTATCTCCGCCTATTTGTCTGTATTTACAAATAAAACATGAAAGGTTCAAAATTGTTGTGAAGCCTTATTCAAACAAAATAAATTACAAGAGGCTTATCAGTTCTGCAATGAACAAAAATGACTAATCTTTTGTGTTTCAGGTTTTTTTACTGAATACATAGAAAAAACACTATGTTCCACAGAATTCCTACTATAAGCGGTCTTGCTCTTCCACAAATCTGATCTGTAATGTCTGTCTGATGATGACTCACTCAATTTCATCTTATTGTAGAACATTCCCTGCAATCCTATAAAATGTCTGTGGACACACGTTAGATAGCGCACTTTTAAAGACTACTCCACACACTCACAGATGCTTCAGCACACCTCCTGGAACAAGTCCCGAGTAACATATACAGCCGGCCTCTTCATTGACGTTACATAACAGAGATCGCCGAGCTAATGCTGTCTTAAAACGCCTTTTGGACCGGCCTCTGTTTACACTGGGTCTCGTTTAGATCTCTCTGTCTCCATAGAAACGTCGTGTTTGGAGACAGCCGGGACCTCTCAGTGTCAGAATAGTCATTGTTTATTTTATATCTCTCTAAACAGACCACCATCTCGCTACGTTTTCGGCCCGCGCGACCTCGGACAGCCTGGGTTATGTCACTTGCATTTACATAACATGAAGTGCATTGAGTTTTAATGGCCGACTCCAGCTCGTGGCGTCTAGACGATTCTTAAGTTGCAAAGGGCTCATTAGTTATTCTTTTTTGTCAACCTTCTGACAAGAGTCCACGATCGAGCTCCTGGGCAAATAAAGCATGCAAAGAAAGCTATAATAAACTTATTTTACAGCCAAATCAGCCATTTTGGGGATGGGTCAGGAGGAGTTTGTACTCTAAATCCACAAATGAAAGGCAAAAAAAGTAATTGTTTTGAAAGATTAAGTCTTAAGTCTTTTGGTCCAAGTCAAGTCTCAAATCAAAGAGAGACAAGTCCAAGTTAAGTCTCATGTCAGTGCCTCACATGTCCAAATTCATAGTTTTATAAATTTCTCCTAAATGAAAGTTTTGGTGACAAATAAAAAATGTGAGGAGAGACTTGTTCGAGTTTGTTCGGGATGTACAGAGTTTGTTTTTTTGAGGAGAAGCATCAAGTCGTCTCAAGTCACAGACCTTCAAGTCCAAGTCAAGTCACCAGTCTTAGTCTGTTTTAAGTGTCAAGTCTGACTCGAGTCACATCTCTACTAAATATTGCTAAATGTAATTAACCTTTTGCTTATGTCTTTCCTCAATGCACAGTCCGAAACAGCAGATTCACAAAGACTTAATCTGTTATACTCCAAAAGGTCAGCTTAGCCACTTAGTCAGCTTAGTTAGTTGAATGATGGGGTTTCATTCATACAGTTGAACAAACAAATACTGCAGACTGTGTTTTTCATTCAGACTTAAAATACCCTGTTTCACCTTCTGATATCATCAAATGGTAATGATAGAACTAAAGGCTGGAGACGTCTGTATTACACTTTGCACTTGTCATGTATTAAGAGCTGCCATGAGGATTCCTTCACTTTGGTATCAACAAAGTTAAATATTAAAAGGTCTCCCTGTATTGCTTTTCTACCTTGCACTCCAAATTATTTTATCTCTTAACTCACCAGAGTGTTTTCTCCTTAAATAACTAGCTTTACCTATTGTACGTTTGTCTTTTAGACCAGAACGAGTGTGAGGACGGCATCGACGACTGTGCAGGTCGAGGAATGGCCTGTAAGAACCTGATTGGGACGTACATGTGCATCTGTGCTCCTGGGTACACGCGACAACCTGGTGGAGACGGATGCATCGGTGAGGGAATTCAGTCATATTATTTATACATTTATACAATAACAGTAAGATGAAGAGAAACATTAGAGATCAGTCTTTGTAATGTGTTTAGTGATCACATCCTTATGTCAAAATAATGGTTGATTAGCTGTATCAGGTTGTTATCTTTATCTAATCAACAATTTAGCTTACACATTTCTGATTTCTATAAAGTCAAATTCATTATAAATAATTGTTGTTGTTGCAGACTTGAACGAGTGTGTGGTGAAACCCGGCATCTGTAGAAACGGCCGCTGTGAAAACACTGTGGGAAGTTACCGCTGCAAATGTGACCAAGGTTTCATCGCCAACTCCGCCCAGACAGAGTGCATTGGTACGTACGAATATAGAACAAATACTTACAAATATCACTAAAGATTGGTTCATCTAAAAGGTTTTTGTGTCAACAATTTTTCTTTGTATTTATTGAAACATAGCTACTTTTATCTTACCTTATTGCTTCTATTTGTGCAGTATCTAAAATTAAAACATTGTAGTTGAAGTTGATTTGTCAAGAGAGATTATCCAACAGAGATTTTTTTTTTTTGTAATATTTTTTCCTGACTTTATTTTTTCGTAAATGTCGTGCACAAAATTATGTATTCATATTTAACTTTTTGACTATTCTCATTCTTAAAGTTAGAACTCAAATTTTGCTTGTAATTGATGTAAATGTTGGACTTTGTCATCATTCAGTAGATTCTTTTGATGCATTGACAAATAGAGCTCAGGATGAGATCAGGAAATCCGCCATGTTTGCTGCTGATGTGCAAAAAGTTTAACTGACACAGTGTAACTTACTTGGGGTAAACAATCAATCAAACATAATGCCATTAAAATATAAAGTTGATGCATTAGTTTAGAGCATTTTAATACATCAGTTTCATGCCACATTGTTGATTATTATAGCTTAAGAAACAACATCTCCATGGAAACAAGGCCCTCTAGGACACAATCGAGTCAATTTTAGTGAGAGGCTAGCCTGCTCAGACCAATTATACACTAACAAAACAAAAACATCCAAGTAGCACTTTAAACATTTATTATACTGGAGAATATTTATGAATGAACAATGGGTTTTATATTGTATTTAGCATCTTAAAATCTCAGTTGATTTAGCATTAGGCTAACTGAAAATACTTCTGACGAGGTCTCAGAGGCAGACGTGTGATATTATGTCTGTGTGTGGGAAAAGGGGCACATTTTTTGGGCAGATTGTAGGGTTGAGAGTGGACCTTTTTACCCAGAGCGACCTTGCATACCTACATCATTTCCTGTCTGACTTTTCTTTATCTCGGACCTGATACGACAAGGTGGTAAACTTGGTGAGAACGCCATTGACACGCTGGAATCTTTGACTTGGAGAAACTCTATCTCTCCTCGCAGACTTTTGGTGGTTGAGCTTATCTGAGTCTGTCTAGACCTGGTTTAGACCTGCTTCTAGTATCAGGGTGGACCTCATGTCTCTTCTCACTCCTTCACATCCGTCAGATAAACAGATCTTCTAAGGTCTTACATGGGTCAAAAGAGACTAGGTGTACGTTTTGACTAGCACACGTACCACATCTAAACTGGGATTGAACTAGGAGTAATTTCCAAATCAATCCAGGACTAGACCAAAACCAAGTCTACATCAGGAATAAGTCATCGGGCACACTAGATAATTTTAGATCTGATTTTTAGTCTGGTTTGTCCCTCTATTCCTTCATGAACTCATGGTCCAGTAACATGTTCAGTGCGAATTGGTGTTATAACCATTTGTCACTGTTTGCAGGGCATCGTAAGGCTGCACAATTTATTGTATCAAAATGTAAGAAGCACAACTGGAAAAGCGCATTTTCTTTCACAATCAGCCTAATATTCTGTGATTTTCTGCGTTAATCTTAGTTTAGATCCATTCAAAAATATTCCAAAATGCATAATTCTGTCAGTGACTCAGAAATCACAAATATATTTGAATATATTTTTAGCTTTAGCAAGGTATAAGAACACATTACAACAGCCAATTAGATCAGCCAGACAGTGCCAGGCTCCACTGCCTTGTGACAGCTCATTAACTCAAACTGAAAACATTTTGCATTTTCTTTTGAAATGGTGAGACAATTAATTGTTGTGAACTTATGTTTGTGACCTGCGCTTTTTATTGACTCATTTTTTCAAATCCCAAAAAATTTTAATAACCTCTTAGGGTACAAATGATTAATATTAATGATTATAATTTGTTTCTTTCTTATTGATTGTTGTCAATTTTTATTTAATTTGTTTTTAGCATTTCCAAGAACTTTTGGTAATGTTTTCTGGAAGATAGACTAAACATTGTTCTAATCTTTGCGATTTAACACAAAAAAAAACAATCAAAATTCTTCTTCCAAAGTCTGCCTTTGCTTCAAATCTCATTTTTTTACTGACAGAGGATTAGCTGTTGAGCTCCTGATTACAATAATACACCACAACTAAATGAAAATTTGTGATAGAATCCAATTGAATAGCTCAGCCCTACTTATAATACAGTAATCTTGCTATTCTCTATTCAACAATTACAAACGTCATTGGGATCAAACCAAATCTCTCCGGAGCTTATCTGAATCTGCAGTCAGGCCCTCAGACCTGTTTCCACCACCTCATTTAAACCCTGTCTGTTTTGTCACCTCCTCAGATAACCGCGAGGGCTTCTGCTTCACCGAGGTCCTGACCACGCTCTGCCAGATGACCTCCAGTAACAGGGTCCAGGTCACCAAGTCTGAGTGCTGCTGCGACGGAGGCCGAGGCTGGGGCAACAACTGTGAGCTGTGCCCTCTGCCTGGAACCACGCACTACAAGAAGATGTGTCCTCAGGGCCCGGCTACACCACGGACGGCAGAGGTACAAGTCAACCTGAGGGCACACTTCTCTATGCTTTTATGAATCTGCAAAAAAAAAAAAAAATCATATCTAGCTTGGGTTAAAATGATGCAAGTTCACTTTCAGATATGTTCTGCTGCTTGTTTTAATCGGCCCTTTGGAACATTTTGAGAAGAAGTGTTATTCTTTATATTTATTTCTTTGATGTGTCTGTACTTCTTAACAAATATCACAATAATTAGAAAATAACACAAAATAATAGATGAAATAGCATACATTCTATTGAAATGTGCTTGCAGTAGTGAGAATTTGTAATCCAAATGATCAAGGTTTGGTCCTTTGACAAAGATTGAAATATGGCGCAGGAAAAAATAATTACCCACGCTTGCCCTACAGGGATATGAGTTATGATTATATTTGAGTTATTTTCAGGTGTCTTTGCGTTTACTGTCTGAACCCGATCGAGCCCAAACCAAGCCTGTCTCGCCCTCTCATCAAAATTGGTACAATAGTGATGCTCTGTTTGCACGGTCAGCAGGTGAGCTGACAGCA
Organism: Mugilogobius chulae; assembly: GCA_038363315.1. NCBI lineage: Eukaryota > Metazoa > Chordata > Actinopteri > Gobiiformes > Gobiidae > Mugilogobius > Mugilogobius chulae. The sequence continues at coordinate 8,031,899 of CM076403.1, forward strand.
TATAGGCAGGGCGATTAATTTTTGTCATATCTCGTTAACAATATTTGGATGATATTCTGTCAATCCAACTTAAATGTGTTTAAAAAAAACTGTCTTCCAATATATGCTTGAGGTTTAATTATCAGACACATTTTAAATTTCATATTGACAAAGCCAATTTTATAGTTGTCCAAAATTAGGACAACACAATCTCAAACAATCCCCTCATCCCTCGCCAATCTCTAAACTTTTTTTCTAACCGCTTCAAAACATTCAAGATGGCGGACGTAGCTGATGGATTATTTTCTTCGACCCTTGCTTCGATTTTGAACAACTAGGAACATATCAATTCTTTAAAACTTGAGCAGCAAATCGTGTTGAGAGCTTTTATACAGAAAAAAAATCTTTGCGCTACATATGTACAATAACATCTGGTTTAGCGTGTCGCTGTAACTTCTGGGTTTTCTGTGATTGGTTGACTCAGCGCTCAGAAAGCCTGCCCTCGAAATTGAAACTCATCGCTCTGATTCCAGACCCTCACGTCTTTCTAAAGTGGTCTGTCAAAGCGTGTAGAGACTGACTGGTTAAGGCAAGTCTCCCATCCAACTACTGCCCAGGCTTAACTTGCTTAGCTTCTGAGATCTGATGGGATTAATCTTTATCAAGCTGGTATGGAAAGATAAAGAGTAGACTGCTGTTGTTTTGCATTGTGCTATGTCAGTTATCCGCGGGGCGCACATGTTCAGCGTGGCTCTATGTCTTCAACTTGAGCTGTCTTTTTTTGTAATTACTTTATTATATACTAGAACATCTTTACTGTTTTGGTTCCTCTATTATTTCTACTATTACTTTTTATTTTGAAGTAGCATTATTCTGACTTGATTGCAGGTTTTGGGCAGCCAAATAATTATTCAGTAATGAACAACATCTCACAGTAATCTACCACATAATAATTTCATATTATTTACTACCATGGTGCCACTTGGGAACACAGAGGAAATATAAGATTAAGACCCAAGAAAATACTATAATTATGTAGTGTATGAATCATGTGGCCTTGATGAGAAAACCACAGTCTATTTTTACCAAACGCTGCTTTGTATGTAAACATAGCAGCGATAAATTCTTCCACATGTGATATACAACTTTCAGACATTTGGGAGTTGTAACGGAAATGCCCCATAAATTATGACTCAAACTATTCCAACTGAAGACCTTTCCCCTTCTGCACGTTTAAGTTTGAAGGTGTAATTCTTCCTGTTTCTCTCAGATATTGACGAGTGCCGTGTGATGGGAAACCTGTGCAAGAACGGCCAGTGCAAAAACACGTTGGGCTCCTACAGCTGCATCTGTAAACAGGGCTACACTCTGGACATCAGCGGCACGCAGTGTGTGGGTAAGAGACCAGGACTGGACCAAGGGCTAAACCAGGACTCAACCAAAGCTGGACCAGGATTAAACCAAGACTGAACCAAGGACTGAAGCAGGACTGGATCAGGACTGAACCAGAGCTGGACAAGAACTAAAGCAGGACTGGACCAAGGACTAAACCAGGACTCAACCAGACATGGACCAGGATTAAACGAAGACTGAACAAAAATTGGAGCAGGACTAGACACGAACTGGAGTAGGACTGGACTAGGATTAAACCAAGACTGAACCAAGGACTGGAGCAGGACTGCACTAGGACTGGATTAGGATTGAACTAGGAGTGTATCAGGACTAGAGCAGGACTGGACAAGGATTAAACCAAGACTGAACCAGGACTGGAGAAAAACTGGACAAGAACTGGACTAGGACTGGACTGAGACTGAACTAGGACTGAACAAGGACTGGAGCAGAACTGAACCAGGATTGAACTAGAACTGAATCAGGTCTGAACCAGAACTCAACCAGAGTTGGACCAGGATCAAACCAAAACTGAACCAAGGACTGGAACAGGACTAAACCAGGACTGGAGCATGACTGGACTAGGCCTGGAGCAGGACTGGATCAGTACTAGACCAGGACTGGACAAGGATTGGAGCAGAATTGGTGCAGGACTGGACCAGGGCTGGACAAGAACTTGACCAGGACTGAAGCTGGACTGACCAGGACTAGACTAGGACTGGACCAAGGCCGGACAAGAACTGGACGGGGACTGGACAAGGACTGGACTAGAGCTGGACAAGAACTGGACTAAGGCTGGACAAGGACTGGAGCAGGACTGGATCAGGGCTGAACCAGGACTTAACCAAGATTGAACCAAGGACTGAACCAAGGACTGAACCATAACTCAACCAGAACTGAATCAAATCTGAACCGGGATTAAACCAGAACTCGACAAGGGCTCAACCAGGACTAGATGAGGACTAAACCAGAACAAAAAATGTACTGGACCAGAACTAAACCAGAACTCAATGAGGATTGAACCAGAGCTGAACCAGAACTCAGACAAATAATTATAGGATTGTGAGAGCAGGAAGTAGATTTACAGATATACTCTACATAATGACTTCCTGTTTTGTAACTTGAAAATCATGTATCCAGCTTTAATATAAAATTCCGAGATTGAACTGAAGCCAGGACTAACTCAAGACCGTCTTAAGTAAAACAGGAGGACTAAAGCAGGACATTTGGACACCTGCAGCAGATGGGACCGGGATCAGTGAGTGGGCAGGACCTGAGCACTTAAACTTTATGGAGTCTTTTACGTCCCGTTCCTCCCTGTGTCGATCCTGTGTCTCATAAACAAACCTCAGAGTTTGTGGGTGGACCTGCCGCAGATCCTCATGAGGAATGTCTGGCCTTCACATCAAAGCAGTGTCTCACTCTCTCCCCTTTCTCTTCCCCCTCTCTCCCCACTTTCTCTCCTCGTTTCTCTTCTTTCATCTACCTTCTGTGCCTCTCTCTGTCTCTCCTCACTTTCTCTCTGTCCCATCTGACCTCTTTTCCCTATCCTCACGTTCTCACACTCTCCCCTGTCTTTCTCCTCTCTTGTGTATCACCTTTTCTTCTCTCTCTCTCTCTCTCTCTCTCTCTCTCTTTCTCTCTCTCTTCCATCTCTTGCGCTCTCTCTTTTCTCTCTCCCTTTATTTTTCTTTCACTTTCTCCTCTCTCTTCCTCTCTGTCCTCCCCTCTCTCTCTTTTGCTCTCTCTCACACTCATTCCTTTGTCACTTGCTTTCTTCTTTTATCTCTCTCTTTTACTCACTCTCTTTCTGCCCCACTCTCTCTCTCTCTTTCACTCTCTCTCCCTCCTTCTTTATCTCTCTCCTTCTCTTTCTCTCTCTCCCTTTTTCACCCTCTCTTTCTCTTCCCCTGTCTCTCTCCTTCTCTCTCTTACTCCCTCTCTCTCTCTCCCCCGCTCTTGTCCCTCTTTCTCTCTCTCTCCCTCTCCCCCGTCTCTCTCTCTCTTTCTCTCTCTCTCTCTCCCCCACTCTTATCCCTCTTCCCTCTCTCTCTCCCTCTCTCTCTCTCCCCTGCCCTTGTCCCTCTTCACTCTCTCTCCCTCTCTCTTTCTCTCTCTCTCTCTCCTCTCCCCTTTTCCCCCTCTCTCTCTCTCTCTCTCTCTCACTTTCTCCCCCTGTCCCTCTCTGTCCCTCTCTCTTTCTCTCTCTCTCTAGATGTGGACGAGTGCATCCAGGCTCCCAAACCCTGTAACTTCATCTGTAAAAACACAGAGGGAGGGTTTCAGTGCTCATGTCCTCGCGGTTACATCCTTCAGGAGGACGGCAAGAGCTGCAGAGGTGAACTCACAACACACACCTGCACAAACTCTCACATATTAAGTATTTTAAACCTCCAGTGTATATGTTATGTCAGCACACTTGTTTCTTGTTTTACATTAAATTACATTGCAACGACACTAGAGAATTCTCTTGACTTGTCTTGTGCTGTTATAGTCTGTCTAAGGCCGCACTCACTCTAGCACAAACGAACCGTACCGAGGCACGGATGGTCCCTAAAGCGTGATTCTTTGTCCAGTGTGAGTGCAAACGAAGCGTGCTGAAGCGAATCTGACTCTGCCACGGCTGGACTTTAGCATAGGCTACAAGACAATTGTGAGGGCTGATGTTTCTCACAAGAAGAAATACAAAATTAAACTCTGCATCAAACTTTGTGGAGTTGACCAGAGAGAAAAGTTCAGAAATCTCGTGTCTCCTGTTGCTTTTGCTGCTTTATGCAATTTTTAATCCAAAGCCTGACGGATTAGCGCGCATCACGGGCAAAACTCGGGTCTCCCTCATTATATTAAAGATATAACAGCCCCGGCTGGACTTATTTTCCCCGTTACAGCATTAGCGTTTCACTGCGACATGTAAAAAAACAGCTCCAGGGGATGCCGTCAACAGCCTATGGCAATTGTGCCAGACAAAGTCAGACAAGGCACAGTTAAAAAGCAAAGCTTTATGCATATTTTAGGCATATCTTTGGCTAAATCAAAATGTTTCTAATAAAAAGCATCATACATATAACAAAAGACTTAAAGAACACTATGATCTGTAGTTCCTGTTAGAATGGACTCGGACAGCAGTGGTTTCTGGTGGGACACAGAGCATCTGGAGCTGTCTCTGTGTCGGCCATGTTTGTGAGTCCAAACAACTGTTGTTCATATTTCAGACGCTCTTTCATCTTTATTTACACAAGACTTAACTTTCCATTTGTTCCTCTTTGTACTGCCACAGTGTCGTTCTCAGGTCACTGACAACAAATCCAAACATGGATTTGTTTATTGTTGTTTTGAGGTCATAAAAATATCTCTGTGATATTTTTAGATCTTTTGTAAGCTACAAAATTTGCTCCACTGGTTTAGACATAAACAGGAAGTAGAATGAATTCATATTTGTCTATTTTTTTTCATTTATTAAAGGTGCATCTCATTAGAAATCAGCTCGTGCTCTACCAGGCCAAGATACAAATCAGATCTGTGGAGAGGCTTGCTCACTCTCTATAATAAAACATGTTTTAAAGGTATTCTTCCCCAATAGAAACACGAACAGTGACATAAATACTAGATACATGTTTAATGCCATACAAGGGAACTTTCTAGGCAAAGCAATAACATCACTGTGGAGAAGTTACAAAGTACAACTTCAATGTTTTATTACCATTATTACCATTCTATTTGTATTAAAACTCTTGTAATGTAAATTGTGGATGAAAAAATGTGTCTAGTTCTATTAGTGTATTGGTGTGCATATTGAACAAAATGATGATCACTGCTTTATACAGTATTCAATATCCTTTAACTTGTATTAGACTTGTCCTATAATACTTACGTTTTCTTCCCCAGATCTGGATGAATGTTCGACGAAGCAGCACAACTGTCAGTTCCTGTGCGTTAACACAATCGGAGGTTTCACGTGTAAATGTCCTCCCGGCTTCACTCAGCACCACACGGCCTGCATCGGTGAGAACAACTTCACTACAACTCTTGCTTTTTGTCACTTTATGTTTGAGTCTAATGTTTCAGATGTAATATTATTAAAACATGTCTAAAGCAGCTCTTCTAGTCTGAACGCTTAGTCTGCATAGAACAATTCTGTAGATGAGCTTACAATATTAATTTGCCAGGTAATAAACATACAGTATTTCAGTGTACACTTTGTGCCCTTTCGCTCTTCATCTGATCGCTTCCTCTCTTTCACAGACAACAATGAATGTGCCTCTGACCCGAATCTGTGCGGCTCCAACGGCGTTTGCCAGAACACTCCCGGCAGCTTTAACTGTGACTGTCAGCGAGGGTTCACTCTGGACTCCAATGGACAGAGTTGTGAAGGTCTACAACAGATTTACTAAAAGTTAACAGAAATAATGCTTGAACTGTCTACTACAAGCCTGTCAATTTACAATATACATGTTCAGTGCTATTCTCAAATGGACTTATCAAAATGAATAGATTGAATGATAGAAATTTAGAATAAAATCCATCTTCTCCTTCGATTCAGTGGTGTAATTATTTCAATTATGAATGTCAGTCACATGACCTTAAATAAATGTTTTTGTCTCGTGTTTAGACATGGACGAGTGCGACGGGAACCACAGGTGTCAGCACGGATGTCAGAACCTGGTGGGAGGATATCGCTGCAGCTGTCCTCAGGGTTACCTCCAGCACTACCAGTGGAACCAGTGTGTGGGTGAGTACCACTCTCATATTAGGCCAGAGAGAAAATAATACTGTATATGAGCTAATACTAATAACTTTTGTTTTAGTTTAAATTATGCTCAGCTCCTAAACTCCACCCACAAACACATTTCAAACAGCAAACTCATTGAAAAGCGTTGGGAAAGAGCAAAGGCGGGGCTTAGAGTGGAGAGCAGGAGTGTGATTAGTTTGACAGCTGGTGTCTACAATTAGTGCTTAGTTTTGAGAGGATAATACAGGCTGATGTCACACAGAGTCTAGAAATGACACTGGCTTTTGCAGTGAAACTCAGCTAATTTATGACTATTTTGACCTGAAACTTTTTAATTTGCTCAGTTTGCACTAAAATTGCCATACAATGACTCAGAACAGTAGACAATGCAACCTAAAACATCATACACAGGGTCTAAGCACAAAAGATTTGCATTGCAATCTACATGTTTCATACGTAATTAAATTGTCTTATTGGAAAATAAATAATGCATATTATAGGTAAGGTAAGGTATACTTTATTGTCCCTGTAGGGAAATTTGTCCTCTGCATTTGACCCATCCTTCAATGCCTCTGGGGCATCTCCTCAGGAGCAGTGATCGCCACAGTGCAGCGCTCGGGGACCCATCTCCAGATGTTCTTGCTAGGCTTGGTCAGGACTACTGTAGATGGAGATATTACAATAACATAACAATAATACAATGAATAGAAAAAAACAGGACAAATAACACAATATTGAATTACATATTATTACATATACCATGTGCCCATAGTGCAGCAGCTTACGATTAAAATCAAGTCAATTTTGTTCACCACGCAGTACATCAGAATATCTATCCTTCTCCTCCCAATGGGACAAGCCCAGAACAGCTACCCAGGGCGGCGTCCAGGAGGCATTTGAAACAGAAGCCCTAGCCACCTCAATTGGCTTCTCTCGACATGAAGAGTAGAGGCTCTACTCCGAGTTCCTCCCATGCAGAGGAAACATTTTGACTGCTTATGTCTGCGACCTTGTTCTTTCAGTCATTACCCAAAGTTTATAACTATTAGGTGAGGTTTGAAATGTGGATTCGACCAAGAAGATCCTGCTTCTTCACCACCACATCAGGGCAAAGCACATCAGCTTATTATAACGCAAATTTACATTATGCGAAGTCAGACCACACCTGGATGTACAATTAATGTAAAAGTGCCCATCTCTTGTTCCGTCAGGCTTTTGCTTACCGTTCGTGTGAAAAACTGATAGTCCAGAATATAAAGAAGCTACCTGGATGTCAAAACATACTGACTCTTAAAACTTTTGTCTGTTGACACAATAAAATAAGATTTATAACTACAATTACCCTCATAATGATCATAAAAGTTATAAAAAAATGCCCTGTTGCGATACTATTTATGATGCAAATAAAAATACCCCACACTACAATCACTTTTAATCCTAGTACTTCCCAGTATTGTTGTTGCCCTTTAGCTGCATTGACGTGTGCTTTTGTTTACTTCCTGCGTCTTTGTCCCAGATGAGAACGAGTGCCTGAACGCGCAGATCTGCGGAGGGGCTTCGTGCCACAACACTCTGGGCAGTTTCCGCTGCCTCTGTCCCACCGGCTTCAACTACGAGCAGACGTCCGGAGGCTGCAGCGACGTCAACGAGTGCTCCACCTCACAAAACCCCTGCAAGTTCGGCTGCTCCAACACGGACGGGGGCTACCTCTGCGGCTGCCCCACCGGATACTTCAGAGCGGGACAAGGGTACGAGCGGAGTAGAAATTAGGCCTGAAGATTACTGTCAATGTTGTAAAAGAATATTCTTACTCAACTAAGTGATGTTTAATTGATTATGAAGCTACAAACCAAAATCATTGTAATCTTTTTTTATTCAATTTTATTATCAGAGCATTAACACTGTACATGGTTTTGTTCATATAATTTATACACAAGTTTATCAAATATTTAGTCATTTATCTTTATGTTTTAGTCCCCTTTTGGGATAAATATCCTTTATGACTAGCTCTAGCTTACTTTTGTTTTAGACCTGATTTAGTCTTTTTTTTTAAAACCATTTTGAGCTCCAATTTAGGCCTAAAATAGTCCAAGTTTTGATTTGTGTAGAACTTCTGATCACCATAAAAAGATAATAAAGAATTATTTTAAGTATTGCATTTAAGCATTTTAAACAGTTTACATTTGTTGATGATTTTCAATTAAACCCATATATTACATTGCATTAGGAAATTGTGTAATGTTAGTATATATAATTTAATATAAAAGTCGGCATGACTATCTGCCGATACCCGATATCAACCGATACCAGTGAAAGGATTGAAATTGCTTCTTTTCTAACAAAAACTTAATACATTTGGTCATATTGTGTTATGTAACTGTTGTTTATAGTACAAGTCACAACTTAACAATTTAATCTGAATAAAATGCCTAATATTATGAAATGTTCTGGATCAACACCACCTGTAAAATAGTCTCATTATGTCCAATTAAAGACACAACTATGATATCGGCTGAACCGATATCATGGGTCGATACCCGATCCAGCAAAATGTCCTGGATCGGCACCGATATCCGATCCAGGTATCGGATCGGTGCATCCCTAATAAAGCAACAATCAAAGAGTAAATCATTTCACAATAAACTCCTATATCCACCTTGCCAAACTTTATTTTACAGACCTATAGATTAATTATGACCATCCAAATTCTTGCTGTAGCCAGGTCTGCTCAAACATGACTCATTTACAAGAAAAAAAAAAGAGGAATAATATTTAAAACTGCTCTAAATATGTCCAACATAAAAGATACAGTAGGGTCAAAGTATAAAAAACTGTTTTTTCTGTGTCCTGTTTGTTTGCAGACACTGTATCACTGGGCTGGGTCTCTCTGGTGGGACGTCTGCTCCGGGACAGGACGGTGAGGATGATGAGAACTCTCTGTCTCCTGAAGCCTGCTATGAGTGTAAGATCAACGGTTTCCCCAAAAAGGGACGCCAACGCCGCAGCACCAACTCCACAGAGGAGGACCTGGACAATGAGGTACAAAACAGATACTGGAGTCACAATTCCCAAAATAGCATTGGCATCTACAACTCGTGAACATAAAGTATAGACCACCGTCAAGTAGTCTTATGTTTGATTATTTTATTTATTTACTCTACTCTTTTTCTACTGCAGTTGAGACTATTAAATACTTTTTTTAAATGTCACTACATCGTGTGGACCCCTGCAGAAATCTTTTTGTAAAACCCATGGAGGCCCTAACTTACAGAATGTTGAAACTGCAGAATGGACTCCAAATAGATTATTTTTCTCAGAAGTTATTTCTCTAGCCAATCTATGGGTTTGTTGTTCTCCATAGCTGTTACCTTCTGTTTTTTCCTGGTACTGACTACAAATGAAGCTGATCAGGATTTTATAAAAATTAAAGAAGAGAACCATTGTCTTTTGGATGAAAACTAGAAGAGAAGAGAGAATTTCAAAATTGTTATCATTAACATAATTTCATATTTTAAAGTTATTATTCTTTTCACATATTCACACCTAAGTACTAGGATTAGAATGTGAACAGATGAAAACAGAACTTTTCTGTTCACTCAAGCCTGGAATTCCGGAGAATACAAGTTCGGTCAAACATGAATCTGTCTATGTATGTATGATACTATGAAATGCACTTGATATTCAGTACCAATTTTGAAACCATAAAAACAAGACTTAAAGATTTTTTTTTTCTTTTGGCCAGAACAATTAAAAAAAAAAAAAAGTTTTATAATCAGACATTTTAATGTACTTTGTTTTTTCAAATGTATTTGTATCTCTGTTATTTTCTTGCAGTATTAATAGCTATGCAACACATTGTGCAGGCCTTTTCATGTCATCATGACTTGTTCAAATGAGTGTGTGAAGATTCAACACTAGTTTTGCAATCTGAATCTCTAAACTTTACCTAGTCAGAATTAGGACTGGGCGATCTGTGAAAAAATATAACTACTAAAAATGAAAGAAAAATGCCATTCGTGAACCTAAACAAAACAAAAACTTTTAATATGTCCCATTTATTAGAATTTTTGAAATTATATATCAATATTCTGTCTCAAAGTTTGACTCTTGCTCCAAACCACACATTTTTAATGACAAAAGATTGGTCAAAACCCACCACCAAATAATTGATGATTCGGTTCGATTTGATCTCTTAATTTTTTGATTGATGACTCAGAATACAGACATGGTTATAACACAATTAAAAGTTTCTTAAAACTGGAATTAGCAGATGTCTCCTAACACTTCTGGGTGAGTGTCTTCTTGTTGCATAACTCTCTTGAAAGGTGGAAAAGCGATATACAGTATAAACACAGACCATTTGACAAAGTCCCAACATAATGACACCTTACACCAGGGGTCTCAAATTAGACCTCCAGATGATTTCTAATTATTATTGATAGTGGCCCACCAATCAAATATATTGTTGAGATGTGACTAGAAAAATGCACTAGAATACAACAAATTACTTCCAATTTATCCAAACTTTTCTAGGGCAGAACAGCTAGACCCTGGTTACTCACTTTTATTTACTTTATCACTGTTTGTGTATGATATAAAATGTAACAATAGATGTGGACATATTAGAATATATGCTACATTAGGCTTTACATAGCTTATTCTGCTTCAAACATAGTGAGTCCTGCTTCTTAAAATATGGCCCTCGACCAACTCTGACTTTGATTATTTTGTTGACAACTCCATTTGAGTTTGAGACCCCTGACTTACACTCCGTACACCTCTCTCTCTTTGTGCAGCTGCCTGTGGAGGAGCCCGTGAGCCTGGCCAGCGTGGACGTCGACGACACTCTTCACTTCCACCTAAACATCAGCGACTTGACAAACCGCGCCCACATTTTGGAGTTCACCCCGGCCCTGTCCGCGCTGTCCGACCACGTGCGCTACAGCATCGACTTCGGCAACGACGACGGCATTTTCAGGATCAACCAGCGGGACGGGGTCAGCTTCTTACACCTGTCCAAGAAAAAGTCCCTCCTGCCCGGGGCCTACTCGCTCCAAATCAGCGGAGTGCCTCTATATAAGAAGAAGGAGCTGGTGGAGCTGGAGGACCGCCACGACAAAGACTACCTCACGGGACAGCTTGGCGACGTACTAAAGATGAAAGTGCAAATTACCCTGCATTAACCTTACAAGGGGACACGAATGCAGACGGCAAGTGCTAACCCAAAGAAACATTTATTTTTTAAAAGAGAAATTGCCAAAGTTAATGTCCAAAGTTGGGTAAGAATCGGCGGGACATCTTGCTTTGCACCGACAGGGAAGAGCTTTCCACCAAAAAAAAAAGACTAAATATTGTTGTGTTTTGTGAAGGACTGCGTCATTCCATTGCCAAAGATGATTTCACATATACATGCAATACAAGCTGAAAGTTTTGTCATGTTTTTTAACTTACGATCAAAAACAGCTGATGTGTGAAATCAACGCTAAAGGCACAAGGACTGCAAAGGCTGAGTTTTCAGCCTGGGATTCACAGTAGTCTTATAAATTCATTTTCTCTCCTCTCGTGACCGGCTGAACATACCTGGATACATTTAGGCCTTCTTTGCGTTTTAATTTAATGGTAGAGAAAAAAAAAGGAGAGGAAAGGAAAGCACTATGGACTATGACTGAGCTTGAATGTCTTGCTTATTTAAAACTTGCTTTCCAGTCTTTTTCCTACTGACCAGGTTAGTTTGTATTTACTGGTGCTAGCAACAAGGCGTGTAGACTTATGAATGCACTGTATTTCTTTAAACACAAATGGAGTTACAATGGGTTCTTTTCACAATGCTGCGGCTAGGCTAGTTCTGGTTTGCGTTCATCTTGTGGATAGCTCCTTTGCTTTCCAGTCATTCCTCATGGGAAATTTGTAGAGATGCTTTAAATGAATCAATATTTAAAAATCATGAAGCAGAGAGTGGATTTCAACTCGATAATCACTGGCAGCAACTTCAGAGCTTCACATACAAGGTAAATACTTCACCAGGGAAAGAACATGTGTCTTTATAAACTATTCTAGTCATAAATGAGGCAATTTGATAAAAATACATTAAAGGAGTAGCCTTGCATCAGCCAGTTTCATTCCTCTTCACTCTGACATAAATGACATGCTATAACTTTATTTACGGATCCAGTGTGTTTGTGTTTGTATGACTTTTAAATGATTTTTTGTTTTTATAAATTTAGTGGACCCCAGGAAGAATAGCGACAGCTTGTCTGAGCAAATGAAATTCCATCAATAAACAAACAAACATCATATCCTTGGGGTTCGTTCGCTTCACAGAAGGCGAGGACTTCTTTGATTTAACCAATCACTGCTTTTCGGTCGTTTTCTCGTTAAGTAGAGCATAAATGCGTCAGTGCCTTGCCACGCCCAGATCAGACCAAGGAAAGGCAAGGTACCTAGGCTTTGGGAAACATCAAGTGATTGTTGCCGTTTCTATGTAGTAAACTTGCAAATAAAAGGTACACATAATCAAGTTAATATTTGACACAAGGCAAAAACTCTTAACTGAGGTTGGTTCTGGCCGACACCTGCTTGCATGATTGGGCGAGGTGGCACTAGGCACTAGTGATTAAAGCAGACCTATTATGTAAAATCAATTATTCTAATTTTGAGCATTGTTATAACTGCTTTCTCTCAGTTAGTTTAGTCAAAGTTTTATTAAGAATGACTGATGTTTGAGTAATCTTGTGTTGTCCTGCAGCTGATGATTAAGTGCTCAGAAAAGCCCTGTCCTCACCTACCACCTATCCCCACCCAATCATTGTATTTAAGTGTGATTATTCTAAAAAATCAGATTTATAGTAAAGCATGTTTGGTTCAAAAAGTCTCATAGCCACTTTAAAACAATAAAAATTACAAAACTCATAAAAACCTGCTGCTCATTACATTAAAATCTGAAAAGGCGGGGCTTATCAGTTCTGCAATTTGCACAGGAATAAATTTACCTCTTTCTATTTTTAAGGTGTTTTACATCAAATTAATGTTTTACAAGAAACAAAATGTAAATGATTGATCTATATATAGTTTATTCAGAAAGTATGTACAGAGAAAAATGCTGTTCTTCTTTAAGTTCTGGGATGATTGTTTTTGTAAAAAGCTATAGCTTAATTTGTAGTTTTTGTAACATTAATAATTAAATTAGGTTAGCATTAGCTTCGAGGCACAAATGACACATTATATAAACACAAGTGGTGAAATATTTACCTTGTATGTAAAGGTCGAAACATGCGGCAAATGAATATCTGATTGTAACTTGTGTCAACCACTTTGTGTCATTTAAATATTAAATTATTTTAGGATGTTTCAGTTGTTTCTCCATATTTTCAGACCGGAACTAGCGTAGCCGTAGCACTGTGAAAAGAGCCCATACTGTAGCTATTTTACCATCTAGGAAAACTTGTCTTAGCAACCGTAACAGCTAGCTTCATGCCTCTCTGCTATTTCTATGTAAATTGTTTATACTGTAATACTCAATGCCACTTTTAATCTATGAAGAATTGTAAACTAGAGGAGGTCTTTTGGAAATGAGGCCTTTGTAATGGTGCTTATAAGACCAACTACTTCCTTTTTAAACTGTGTAAACATGCACACACACACTCACACCCACACAGATACAGACACACGGATGATGACAATCTTTTTGAATGAGGTTAATGCACTGAGGTCCACATAGGGCCAAACAATCTCCCACAATTCAGTGCTGTCTTTCCCCAGACCGGCCTGAGACTGGACTGTCTGATGGGTTAGTTGTACATTCACAATAAAACATACTTTTGGTCTAAACGTATTCGCTGTTGTTATTATATCTGCTCTAAGAGTGACTTACAAAAGATACAAATATATTCAACACATTGCATTTCGATGATGAAGGCCAGATGTGAGCAAGCCATGAAAAATCTAAAAGGTCATTTAGTGTTTCCCATTAATAGACCACTATGGTGCCTTCCAAACATCTAATGTTTGCTCTGTTAGTTTATAAATAACTATTTTTTTTATAGCCCAGACTTTCCCAATGAGAGAAAAAAAGTTGACTGTAGCTTGGTGTTGTTTGTCAGAGAATCCTGTCTCGCCTCCCTGCGCCTGGTGGAATATGCAAAGGTGTGAGCTTCTAGTGGTCTAGAACAGTGGTTCCCAAACTGGGGGAAGCAAATTCTGGGGGTCGTGAAATGATTTTAAGATGTAAGTATACAAATATTATTCTGTATTTAATCAATTATTTACATTGAAAACAATATGTTGTAATGCATTTCAGTTAATTAACACACCAAACAACTAAAATAATAAAGATTAAACCCTTTTTGGACAGAGTTACAACTTGAAATCATTAGGAAGTTCTATATGATTTTGAAGTGGGGGTTGCAAGTCGCTGGCGTGGTTGTTTTGGGGGTCCCGGTCAATAAAGTTTGGGAACCCCTGGTCTAGAACATTGTTTCCCAACCTTTTTGTCCCAATTACCCCCTAAACTTAGTCTTGCACTCCAAGTACCCCCTAACTCTTGGTTTATGATACATAAATGGGTTTCCAAGCAATAGTTGTCAATTTTTGTATTACCGTCATTCTGTTTTCTAGTTTTAATGAATGCCATGCTCCAAAATTTTCTCAAATGCTTCAGATTCAAAATAGAATCAAAGAAACTTTTAGATTCTTGTTAATATTGAATTATACTTTAAACAACTCTGAAACAATTCCAAGTACCCCCTGATAAGTGCTTGTGTACCCCCAAGGGTCCACGTACCCCTGGTTGAGAAACACTGGTCTAGAACAGGGTCTGCAACCTGCGGCTCTTTAAAGATTCTTTAGGGTCTGATTGAGAATGAAGAATTACACTATAAATGTGTGTTAAATATTCCAGTCTTGGTCAGTTTCATCTCTCAAGACATTTAAGAATATATATACTCAGGCATTTATTCAGAAAGTGACAGACGGTTTCATCAAATATTTTCAAATAGGAGTACTTTGTCAAATGTGTGTAGAATAATTGCTTTGTTTTGTATGTTGTTAATTGTCACGACTCTTTCTGACTTTAATTTTCTTTGAAGCGCGACATTCTGTGCTCTTTTTCTGTTAGACGTTGCAGATCCCTGGTGTAGAAGGAAGGAAGCGACCCAGTTGAGGAGCAGAGTTGGGTAATGCAACATTTAGCCTAAAGATCTTAAAGTGGTATCACCTGCTAAAAAAACTCACTGGGGCCCTGTAGAATGGCCTTCGCTCTATCAAATCAAATCAATTTATTTTTGTATAGCTCAAAATCACAACAACAGTCATCTCTGAGGACTTTCCAAGATTATTAATTTAGCAAACATAATAGTAGGAAATAAAAATAAAACAATACACATTCAATGAAACAAAAAACATTCAGAAGCAGTAATTGATCAAGCATGTCAAAGCAGATTATTAGTAGAGCAAATGAATGATTGCCAGAGCATCCCCTGTCCTTAGACCCTCCTTCTCGGCAGGAAAAACTCAAAAAACCCCAAAGGGAAAAAGAGAAACCTCGAGGAGAGTGAAGAAGGATACACTCTCATGGACGGACAGGCTGTAGATGTAACTAAGACTAAAGTTATTGAGTTTATGTTTCCATAAGCAGAGGGAAACGACTCGTCTAGCAGGACCAGGACAGGCCAATCCTGGAGAGGAAGGTGAGGTGTATGTCAATTGCCTACAGGGCTTCAAGAAATGTGTTTCATTCTGCATACTTTTTGTATTCTTGACTCTTCCATGAAAGTTATTGTTCGGCAATATTTCATTTATCTTTTTGCAACGGTGCTCAGAACTCTTTTGTTATTTTCTCAGTTCTTCAGATGTTACATGAGCATTTATAGTAACACCAGAAATCATTTTCAGCATACAAGCTAGACAATTTCTTAATTAATAATGTCTCTGAGCTGTGCAACAAAACACTAAGCAGTAAAGACTTGGATAGTGCCACTTTTGTTTCTGTTTTATATTCTGGAGAAGTCCAAATTACAGACAGTTCAGCAGCTCGTCTACCCGACTGCTATTTTCTGGTTTCTGCTACTGCTACATTTGTGGTGTTGTTATATGGAAGTAACAATTTAATTCATAAATCTTTTTAGTAAACAATAAATGACATGTTTGCTCTGAAAATAAAATAGATCACTAAAGATTCCTTGTGCCACCATAGCTTGTGTAAAATCCTATAGCAAACACTGGTGGTTTAACAAATTATCTGGGGAGTTAGTGACTAGATCCATTACAGTCTGTAATACAGGGAAAATTAAATAAAGGTGCAATGTGTAACTTTTTGACTCCTCCAAAAAAGCAGGTTTTTGTGATTTTACTTTCTTTGAGCAGACTTGCACAACCACAAAATGGACAGTTTCCATTAAAGAAATGTGTTCCTTTTAGTTTTGTATGTTTTTCCTCATTATGACATAACTCAAAGTTAGGGCTGTGCTTTATATATCGTATATCAATATATTTACTGAACAAGATTGTGCCGTATTGTATATATCAAGATATTTTTATTCTGTTGCAGAGAAAAGTGACAAAGAGAATGAGAAGATCAGTGACATTTTCTAAAGTTCTGATGTAAAACAGATGTGATGTTGTGCTGCCCTCGTGTGGATAAGGTACATCATTACTAGACCCGCCATATCAGACTGTAATTCTCCATAGCTGGTGTATTGGTCCTGAAGTAGCTTTATGGACTCACATAAATCAAAGTTCAGATGTAAAACAAAAATCCGTTGTTTGTGGGTACAGAAATGACATTAGTCTTTTTGCAAACGAGGCAGTCAGCTCAGTTTGTAATACACAGGGTTGGTACAGGTTTTAACTTCAGATTTCCCATGACCTTTCCGAAACAGTTCTCTACATTTCCATGACATCTTTTAACATACTTTCAATGAATTATTTTGTTTGGCCTTCATTAACTTTTAAGACCAAAACAAAAGATTTCAGGGATTTCTAGATATAAAAAATGAAAATGTTGATTTTTTTATTACTTAACCCTAGAATTTACTTTAAAATAAAGTGATTTGTATTACAGTTTCAAATTAAGCGAAGTTTTAAAGTAACTCCAATGATATTTCTCTATCTCAGCCCAACATGAGCAGAACTGTTTTTTTCTAATTTTCTAAAAACAGTAAAATTCCATAACTTTTCCAGGTCCTGAAAATTGTATTAGAAATGACTATGACTTTTCCATGTTTTCCATAACTGTACAAACCCAAAATACAACTGCCCGATTTAAACACCATAGTTTAGCATTTAGATTCACTTTAACATGTCCAGAAGTTGATAGATTTTTTTAGCCTATTGGACAAAAAGGAATTAAGAGCTAGGTTGACTGAGCCTGCTTTACAAGAGAACTAAAAATCATCCATAGGATTCATACATTGACTTGATATGGGGGTGTTTTTATATTGTCTACAAAACCAACATTATTGTATATCATGACTTAATATAAAAAAGTTAACTCCACAAGTACAAAAGTGACCTTTATTTAATAATACAAATATATTTACTCTTTTAAAACATAAATCTTAGCTGCGTCCAGTGGATCCAAAGCCTCCAGCTCCGCGCTCTGTCTCATCAAGGGTCTGGAAGAAGACGACAGCAGACATTATTATTCTCTGCAGTGTAATTTAGTAAAGACTAAACCTAAATGAAAAGTACCTCTAGCTCCTGTAGATCAGGGTAACAGATTTTCTCACAGACCAGCTGGGCCACTCTGTCGCCCTTTTTCACTGTAGAACAAACACAAACATTTTAAAATCTAAACTAGTCACAACAATCTTAACACAAACTAGATACATTTAATGCTTTAGAAATCAGGTGGCTAAAATTACTACATCTTTTGGCCTTCTGGAGACATGATGAATTTGCATAAAGTATTCACAGACCTTCAAACGGTTCCTTGTTGAAATTGAATAGCACAACTCCGACGTTGCCTCTGTAGTCCTCGTCTACAACACCAGCTGATCAAACAGACAAAACACATGTATGAGCTCATAACAGTCGTTATTCAATGTGATAAAAATTACAACAACTCACCTCCAACATCTATAAAGTGCTTTGCTGCAAGTCCAGATCTAGGAGCTGAAAAAAGAAGGAAACAGGCTATAAAAAAAAAAAACACCTAAAAATCTAAATTGTGTTCAGCGGTTCCTTATTATGCAAGTAAAGATGACTCAAAGACTAGCAGGAACACTGAGAGATTGAATCAAAATGTCTAAATATATATTCCTAAGAACAAGCCAGGCCCCCAAAACCCCAAAGTCCTGGGGTGTTCCTGAATATTTATTTTGATAATACAGTAGGTGTTTTATTGCTCAGTAATCCACATGTTCCTCTCACGAGCAGCGTCACATCCCCACAGCCTGTCACCTGCCCGTGGAGGTGTTGCTGCACCGTTATATACATTTGAATATATTTTGAATAGTCTAAACAGTAGTATAAACAAAGGTTTTGTACCAGGACGTTATTTGGATGCACTCACCCACTCTTCCGTAGTGACCAGGCGGAACTGCTATCTGTATGTCAGTTTTTACAATCGCTTTGTCCATGGGCCCAACAACGTAGTCGTACGCACTGGGAAAACAAGACAGGTTAGTCAACACCTTTTCATTATGAACAGTTACATAAGCTTCAAAAACTGTTGTTTCTGAAACTTCTGAACTACAAATAAATCGCTGATGGGATTCTTAAAAGTTGATACTCCGTAGTCGCTTCCCTATGCTTATCAGACCATGAGTTGCAACTAACTAGTAGTTTTATAGTCTTATCTGTGAAGGAATAACTTTAGAGAAAAGGTAAATATGATGCCATACAATCACATAAGGCCTTTTCGCACCGTGGAAACTTTTTTAGCGGCAGTCCAATTTTAGCTCCATTGCAGGTCCTGCACTGGGGCAAGTACTTTCCAGTCAGACCAAAAACCTTTTGGTGACACAAACACATTTGCAATACTAACTTTGTTGTTCGATACATGTTTTATATAATCTGATATTTAGACAAACTTCCCTCATCCTCAAGAAAATAACCTCTCAAATTCCCCAAATAAATGTTTAAATTTCTAAATAGGAACTGTTTTTAAGGAATAACAGTGAATAATTGTGTTTTAATGTTGATTTTAACTTGTGTTGGCCTACATCACAGATTTATGTAGAAGGGAATTAACAACTTTTGGAACACCACTTAATGACGTATTTCATTGTTCCAGATTATACAGATGCTGATGCTAAAGCCAATTATCCCCACTTTCACAAATTGTTGAAGTGTGAACACAAACATGGAGACAAGGAAGAGGGGCTAAGGGAATGTGCATGGGATCTCATAGTTCTTGGTACTTCCATGTGCAAAATCACATTTAGTCAGAATACCTGCATTTTCTCCTCCTACTATTCTCTTTAAAAATGACATATTAGAAGCATACAATTAAGTTAAACACAAATGCATCATAGTATTTGAGCGCCTTTATGTTGCCACTGCTAGATTCTTTGTGTGGAAGGCTGAGCATTATGATGCTGAGCTGTAATATGAAAATCCCTTATTAAAATAACATCTAAGCTTTGTCAAACCTGTAGAGATCGTATCCCGCAGCTTTGGCCGAGCCCCGGGTCGGTGTGGTCGCGTGTTCCGAGAGTTTGGCGAACCTCAGCACGGGCCTAACCTCTGCAGCACTCTCCTCCAGCCTCGCTTTCTTTGATGGAGAAATGGCAGAAGCGTCGATCACGTCTAGAACGGGCATTTTGGCACAGATTTGTTAACCACGCAGACTAAATCACAAAATATAAAATCGATAATTAAAAATGTGAAACTAGGAGCACTAAACGTTAAAACTAGCACGCTTCTACTCCTGTTTCTTGGCGCGACTGCAGACGCTTTGAAATATTTTGCCGCGAATTTGAATCTCCACCTACAAACTTTACGTCAGTCTACGTCATACCCGCTAAACTACATCTACACTGAAGTAATTTTATTTTACATTTTTTGTCAATATGTTCACAACAAATGTAAAGACTACACAAAAATATTGTATTTATAAATTAATTTTCAGAGCTATTAAAATCTAGAATCTCGCGAGACTTCAGTTATACACGCGATCCTAAAATGCTAAGGCTAGCATCATGAAGCTAGCACAATAATAATGAATTAATTTAACTATAATGCCAACGGAAAAATAAAGCATGACACAAATTATGATCGCGTTATTGAGTGAAACTTAAATATACATGCCACAAAATAAAAACTTGCAAATTATGGAGCAAAGAAGATGCTAACTTTACTACATCCGCATCCTGTAAAAAGCATTCATTCGTACCTTTGTTTTGATTGCGCATCTGAGAGTAAAACAACCCTCTTAAGAAAAGTGGAGCCGTGTCAAATCGTGAAGAGCATGGTAAAAGCTTTTATTTCCGAGTTTGGTAATAATCGAGTCATGTTAGTCCATGAGCTAACAGCTGAGAGCGCTCTACTACGGTCTCTCTCTCTCTCGCTTCTATTGCAAAACAGTCACGTGTGTTACAAAGAAATATTCAGCTTTAATCAGTGCGCTTTACAGTGTAATATTAACATTACGTTTAGCCAAAGTTGTCCCAGGAAAGACTGACACAATGCAAATCACCACCAACGTTCAAATCAGAATAATACTAAATAGATATGATATAATAATGATACTGTATATTGTTTAACCCATTAGCTCAATTTCAAGTACATTATTTCTATGGGTAAAAAAAACTTTGTTTACTGCAAATAATTTTGATTCATTCATTCATTTTCTACCGTTTGTTCTTGTTTGGGGCCCCAATAACTTTGGGCCTAGGCGGGGGAACACCCATTAGCCTTTTCCTACTGTAGGAATCTTTTTCAGTTCCTTGTTCTTTTTTTTAGTTAACACAGCAGGGACTATGGACTGGGGCAACAAATTAGGGACTTTTTTAGCTCCTGCTCTGGGGCAGATACTTTCAGTAAGACGGACCTGGAACCTTTTGGTAACATAAGCAAATTTACAACACTAACTTTATTGGAAACATGTTTTATAGATTCTCACATTCAGATACACTTTTCTTATCCTTAAGAAAAATGATTTAAAAGCAGTAACTCCCAATATATTTTTATTTATTTTGTAAATAGTAGTAATAGTAGCTGAACTATATAGATTTACAGTGAATACCAGTGATTTAGTTTTATTGTTAACTATCGTGATGTTTTTAAGTTTAGTAGATCATTGTTTTATGTGAAATTTACAAAGACAACTTGTGTTTACCTAAACACCACTTAATTACTTATGTTCCAGACTAAACAGATTCTAATGTTAAAGCCAGTTAGACACTTTCGAGAACTGTGGCTGTGTGAATACAAACATTGGGAAAGGGTAGGCCCTCTGACTTAACAGGCCTATTGACCAACTCGTCAAAGCATTAGTGACAAACAACCATTTACTTTCTCATTCATTCCCTAGGGCAAATTTACAGTGAAAGCCAATTGACCCAAGCAAGCATATTTTTGGAGGTGATAAGAAGTACCTCGATGAACCCAATAACACGGAAAGAACAAGCAAACTCCACCCAGAGAGATTGTATCGAGTTGAACCAGACTCATTTATAAACCAGAGTTCTAACCACTCTGCTGCTTGACTGAATTAGAATATATTGTGCAGCTCTAGTTTTTGTTCACTCATTCATTCTAGTGCAAATGTGTAGGCTAATGTGCTTAATAGATAAACCACACAGATTATGAAACAAGCTTTATTTAAATTAACTGTTGAATCACAAATTTATATAAATAAAAATCAGCAAAATACATTTTACTTTAACAAATATGACCTTTATTATTGAAAATTGCTTAGAACAATTTGTGAAATGAGTAAACATTTCAGAAATATTCATATGTTTATACAAAGAAGTTAACAAATCACAATATGTCAATAAGAGATTCTGGTTTAAATTTATCTTTGACAAAAATTGTTCCGTCTACCTTTCTATTTACATGTATTTTACACTCACATCAAGCAGTGGGCAGTGTATATTTATTATATTCTTATTATGGCATTTTAAATAGATAAGGCACTTTGTTCACAGTTTAGTAGCAGTCCCTATGACAAAAACAAAATAAAATCTATCTATCTGTATAGTTTTGTAGGAATATAATATTTATTATACAAGGCTTGTATATGTGTACTGTTACAGTGGTTTGGTTAAATAAATATGAGCTATTGCAAATCTGGTGTTTGGGTTTTTCCATTGGGATATGGGCACAAAAACACAAATATAATATAAACTTAACTTTTATGTGACAACAACCCACAAATACATTAATGAATTTAAATTTCTGTTTATAGGCACTAAGAACATTTGACCATTAAAAAAATGCAATATCTAGTTTTGAATCGTTATGGCAATGGTGCACAATATTCATCACTCTGAAAACCCATGAATAGTTTCAAATTCTCTTATTTTCCTTCAGTCTTGCACCAGGCTCTGTGCTGCTCCTCTATGTATCAAAAATACAAGTAAGTGGGTTGCACCGCAGTGTGTAGAAGATGGAATAACATCTTCCAAGCCGCTGGTGCAGTTTGGAAACAGGCTTCCTTTCGGATGAGTGGGACGTCCATTTATTTGGTCTGCTCCGGAGCGCGCAGGGCTCACGAGTAGAAAGTGAGCACGCTCTTGTGGTTGCCTCTAATCAGCAAAGTCGGAGGAAGGTCTTTTGTCAAGCTGTCGAGCCAAGCCATGTACAGGAAATCAGACACGGAGTCCTTACGAGCTATGGGCATGCTCCTGTAAACACACAGAAAGAGAGAGAAAGAGTGTGTTTACATCGGGGTCTATAGAAAAGCATTGATTTTACAAGCCAGTGTGCTTGAGAAACTGCCAGGTGTGCCTTGTGCTAACTGCTCACTATTAATGAATGTAATAATTGGCCTTTTTGGCATCTCTGAGTAAGAAAGAAAAAACAATAGGACTATTGTGATGAAATCTTTAGCGCTAGACATAAAGACAGACATTATTTGTACTTAGTTTTTCAAATTAAAGTGATCTGATGTTGGTGAAGTTAAGGGTAAGCTTCCTATGCTTTGTGATGTTGTTTCTTTACTCATGACAAAACCAGTCTAATAGAATTTTGCACATCTTGTTTATTGTCTATGATAAAAGTAGCACTTTGTGAAAATAAAATAGATAATTGAGTATTGTCTATGTAGAATAATAAAGAATTTTAGTTCTAATCAGGAGTCAAATGCTGCGCTCTGATTGGCTGTGTTTGAGTGATCTTCTCCAGTTTCACTTTATTGTTTGTAAAAAGATGTTTATAAGCATAATTGCAAACAAAATGAATCGATTCTGGCCTTTCGATTCGTTATTACTATAACTGTTTGTATAAACTTACACAATGATGAGATTGGCCGATCTGGAGTGTTCTCGCAGAAGCTCATTTAGTCTCACTTGCAGGTTAGTCTGTAATGAGAATTATGTTAACAAATGTGATTAAACTAAGGTCATTGTAGCATCAGTTCTGTGGTATTTGTCTCTTTATTTACCTTTTCTTCAAATGTGCTGAGCTCTTCGTCTGTGATCTTCCAGGGAAACTGTTTACGCAGCGCATCCACATGAGCAGAGTCTTTGGAGTTCTCGTTCAGACGGAAAGGGGCAATCATGTCATCTAACTTCTTAAGGCTGGAATTGGACAAAAATGGGGGTAGTTGAGTTTCTTTACACAATCTGTGATCAGCAGAACACATCAACACAGCACAACAGCATCATTGTGCTTAAAAACTGTACCAAATCCGCTTCTCACCTCTCAGATCTGGGGCTGATGTGGAGGTCGTCAATGACAGTGATGTCACTGCAGTTTATTCTGAATTTTTGCAACAGAGACTTTATCCTAAAACACACAACAATGAAAATACAATTAATATCGTCTGATTAAAACATGCACATTATTGCACATCATATGAAGGTCAATACATTCTGCAGATGACTCTTTGGCAGTGGAGGTTTTTCACTCATTGTGTGTGTGGTGAAAATAAAATAAAAATAAAGGTGTAACTCACTCCATCTTGTCCTGCTCGCTGCGTCCGGGCTGCCCTGCGACAAAGATCCTCAGTTTGCTGTCCTTCCACTTCTTTCTGGTGGTCAAAATGTAGGGCAGCAGCAGAGTCAGACCTGCACCACAGAAGAGACAGGTTTTCTTTAAGCTTGGTATACCTTCGCACGTTAATGCCGCATTAGCATTTCCTGCTAAGTTCATTTCTATTAGGTTTTCACAATGTCAGCGTAAAATTATAATTACTCGGAAGATCAGACAGTGAATAGAGAGTTGTTGTGGATGTCTCTGAAATTAAATACTTTACAAATCAGAAGAATACGTGTTTGTATCTAAATGCTAATGCTAACAGGAAATGCTCTTAAGTACACAAGCAGCTATTTTGAATATAAACAAGTACACTGACATTGTGCAACAAGTATCTAATTTGATACTAGGCTGAGTATTGGACTTTCGGTATTTTGACGTAGTGCAGATAAAGGTAATTTTTGCAGCAGTGGACAGTAGTATACATAATTTTATTTTCAGGCTTATCTTACATTAGTCAGCATTTACCTTCTGTGTTTGATAAAGAGGCTTGAATAATGCTTCATCCATAAATCATTATGCTGTATAATTATTTAATAAGGGCTCAGAATTAAACATGCGATGCAGCGGTTGTGGCCTGGCTCGTGGTGAGATCTGAGCCGCGAGTTAAACCTGTGTGAGCCTCGTTTGAAAGAGTGTCTCTGTGCATTTGTCTCCAGCCGTCAGAGGAAAGTCGCTGCAGGCAAACGTCTTTCTATTGAACCAAGCTCTAATGTTAAACAGCCAAACATCAATGAGGATTCTGACAGACGCCCCCCAAGGCCCCTCGTCTCATTTTAATCATCTGAGTCGTAAATATATTCACATGTTGCATCTTTGTTTTTGCTAGTGTCTTCTGGATCAACGTTATGAAATGAGCAGTCAGATTTATGCAGGGTAGTCTTAATTACAACTTGGAGAAATTTAAAATGCAGCATTATTGATTTGTACCTGGAAAACTTTTTATGGATAGTTCAGATGTAATTTTACTACCTGATGAGATGGAGCAGTTTATTTGTGAATATATATTGGGTAAAAATAAAGGGAAAACTAGAGCTACAGCTAAAGGTGAACTGTGTAACCTTTTGACCAAAACAGTATTATTTTGACTAACAGTATATATTAATCCAGGTATGGATAGGTAGAACGCTAGTCTCCCCAAATGAAAGACAGATCATTTTTGAGGCCCATTGCAACGAAATTAAACTTTCTGAATGAAAAAATCTTAAACATATTATGTACAGCGTATTTTTCGAGTTTTTACGCCAATTCCAAAATTCCTCATCAAAAACACAGCTGAAGTTTTGTTTGTAAAATATTATTTAATCCCCCAAAACATCATTCTGAACGCCCCTGATCTGTGATGTCATAGGTAGATCTCTGAAATCTTCTGCACTGTTTGTAAGTAATGCACTGAAGTCACGTGGGTTTTTCTACACTTTCATTTTGGCTCTGATGCTTGGGAAAACACACAAAAAATGCATCATATTTCTCCTTTAATGTGACAAAAAGATTGAGAAGCACTAGTTTTAATATAGCTTGTTAAGAAAAATATACTGTATATATTACTTTGGAAATGGTCATTTTTCCAAAGGTTGAAAGATGGCTGTGCTTGATTTAATATTTTTGGCCAATATCATTATCTTTTATTTCACCTCTTGATATTTACCGATGCAATAATTGGAATATTGAATTTATAACAAACAAAATACAACTCGATAGATTACCCATCTCTTGAACAGTGGAACCCGATTAATATATTTTTAGTGTCCAACCTTATTTTATACTGCATTAAAAGTTTATTTACAACGAGATAATGATTAAATTGTATTGGATAAATTGGTTTTAGGAGAATTATCCTTGAGTAGTTAAAAATTGACATTTGGCGCCTGGGTCTCACTTTGGGCATCACTGCTCTAGGATGATCTAAAAATGATCCTTTTGTTCTCATATAGTGCCTTGAAGAATCATGATTATTGGTTAACCTAATGATCTTGACATAGGTATGTAGTACAGACTTTATTTTTTTATATAATCATATTTCTTGGACTCACCGCCGTCGTCAAACAGCCACCAAACGTCGATGGTTCCCTTGGGCTGCTTCTTCTTGAACTGGTTACTGGCCTGCACGAGTTTCTCATTCATCTTAGCGACCTGCGGAGGAGGAGGTCCGCACACCGACACTGGAGGGGCAGATAACACGACCGCAATCAACAAAACAGGCTCACAAACACATACGACGCAGAGAAACGAAATGAGAAGCACCAACATTAGTTTTATTCAATCTGGTTACATGGACAAACTCTTACCAGGGAAGATAAATGACCCAATTTCTGAGGACGCAAACAGAAAAATGCCGGTGCCTCTTAAGCATAACTCTCTTATCGCCACGGTTACCTTAAAGTAGGAATGGTTGTGTTTTCAAACTACCTCAATTGTATTTCATTACATACATCAGTAATCCTGTTTGACTACTTTACACTTTTAAGAGGAATTCTGCTTTGAAGGTTGGACAATCTGCTTTAT
Organism: Mugilogobius chulae; assembly: GCA_038363315.1. Taxonomy (NCBI): domain Eukaryota; kingdom Metazoa; phylum Chordata; class Actinopteri; order Gobiiformes; family Gobiidae; genus Mugilogobius; species Mugilogobius chulae. The sequence goes on from CM076403.1 coordinate 8,058,642, forward strand.
TGACCATTTGTGACCAATGACAAAAATGTTTTCTCCAAAAATCTGATTTCTGCTCTAAACCTCATGCTTTTTTCTGACAGAACAGTGGAGATCACGGTTAAAACAACCACAACCAAATAGGCCTAACTGATGATTTGACATATTTGAGTGTCACTCTTCTTCCAAATAGGAAATACTCTGTATTTTTGCTAAAACAGAATCAATAGCATCAGAAACCAGTACATGCACGAGAGATGTCATCTTTCTTTTGCTTGACTCAGGTGCTTCTTGCTATTACCTTTGCTAACAACCTCCCTGAACCCGCCCTGTTGCAGTGTGATTGGGCTATTAAACCACTGGCTAGGACTGCAAACCAATCGGCGGGTGGGGGCCCAGATGGATATCTCTCAAGTTTGTGAATCCACAAATATCGCGAGAGAATCCATCCAGCTGGCCATATTAGAAACATATGTTGTATTAATGTATAGACAAAATGCGCTGTCTGCATTCTGGTTAGCTTTACTGGGACAACAAAACTTGTTCAAGCTTCTGAATGTAGTAAAAATAGCTTAGAATCTAGACTGCAAGTTTATGTTCCTATCACAACATTCTATAGGTGAATAACATTTCAATCAAAAGGAAGGCAGCTTTCCTGGAAAGTCCAGATTATATTAAAAAAATATATATATATATTGCCTAGCCACCAGAACTGAAAGTATAACAAGCAAGCAACAATACCCACGGACTGCTCCAATTAGTTTAAAATGAATTAGCTCTGATTTCCGGCCAGTTACAGAGCCATTAAGTCTCAAGAAGCTAAAATAAAGGATGATAGAAACAGCTTTAGCATTGCTGTTTTAGTGCTTATCTAGTACAAGAAATAGCCACATTAGAAGCTTAATCAGCTGTTTCTGAAGCAGCAGAATTGGAGTTGCAAACTAACTTCTGTTGCAGCGATGCCAAGTAAGGTAAAGAGAAAGTACTTTGTATTCATGTAAAGTGCCTGCTTTATAGAACGATCAAAAGCCTCATATTATTGGATTACACCATTGAGACTTCAGCGGTTGTACATGATTCCATTAGAGCGTGGAGCAGCAGTTAAAAAGTTTCAATGTGAGAATTTATTTATAGTTTGACAAAAGTGGGTGAAAGATATCGACTTTTAATTGGCTATTATCAAAGGAGATTTCACTGGCTTACATTGCAATTTCATCTTTTCTGCAAATACTCGCTGCGGCATTGTGGTCATCTGAGTGAATACTAATACTGTGTGTTTGATGACCTTTAATCCACATTCATGTACAGGCTTCACACATTTGGTTTCTTTTAATAGACAATATAGTGGAGATGTACAGTATTTACCTTGTCGACATGTTTCAACTGTTATCTGTGAGTCATTTTCAGAACAGTCTCTGGTCTTGGTGGTAATAAGTTTGTTTTTGAGCTACTTCTTGAGGTGTCCTGGTGGTCTCTGGAGAAGTGTATCTCATGACCATTTCTCATTTCTCTGACCTGAGACAACCTTTTCCAGAGACCATTTAGTGACAGGAGTGACTAAGCAAATAACAAATAACTAACAAGACAATTCTGAATAGCTGTCAATAGAGTAATTACATCTCAAATCTATTGTCCTTAAGAAGAAATCTAAGTTATGACACAAAATAAGACAAAATGATTTGTTGCTGAAGCAGCTTTCTGTCTTTATTACAAATATTTCCACCTACAATGTTGTGGATGATCACAGTTTGTTTTGCAGCAGATGATCACTAATCGTTGTTTTTTTAAAAGTATACTGTGTAAATTTAAAATGTAAATAAACTTGAATTGATTGATGAATTTAAACGTTTTGTTGGTACTAACACCTTTATACAGCGTGTGTCCTTTGGCTAAAAAATGCAATAATATGGAATAAAAGTGAAGAATGATATTAACATCCTATTTAAGTAAAATTATGCCTGGGCTTTTCCACCTCAAGAAAGTTACAGTGCCACTTATGTCACTTGTACACAAACACATGTATGGAGCTTGTGTGTATGTAAAGCCTTACAAGCAGTGTGGGTTAAGTGTCTTGCCCAAGGACACAACGCAGTCCACTGTAGTCGTCCCACTGTGGTACCTGGTGTTCCAGGGTATCCCATCCAAGTACTAACCAGGCCCTAACTTGCTTACTACTAAGATCTGACGGGGTCAACAGAGACGACTCCACACCATCAATCTCCAAAAAATTGGTTGTGCTCGGCCTAAACTAGTTGGGCTTAAAATAAACCAAAGTTACCAGGAAACATCTTAAAAGAGGAAAATGATGACAGTGAGTGTGTCTGGCGTGAGTCTTTACCTCTGGTGGTGAGCACTTGTTGTGAGGAGTTCCTGTTCTTCCTGAACAGTCCTTTGGATTTGCCTCCATTGGGCATCATCTCCTCCTCCAGAGCCATCTGCTCCTTCGCTGCCTTCAACATCTCATCTGCAAAACACAATCGTGATCAGAAAGAGCTCATCTCTTTGACAACCTACTTTTTTGCTCAAATACTGACTATTTAATCAGTCTTCTTCTTTTTTGGCCTCAGAGTTGCAAAGTCCACTACTTTATAGCAACTTTGGGCTTCTTTTTCAAAGTCTTTTATGAATTAACCCTAACCCTGAACGTTGAGGTTTTTTTATTTACAAAAATATATCACTTATGACTAAACATGCTTTTTAACATATTTTCATGTCTAATAGTCGTTATTAATGCTAGAAAAATGCCAAATTAACACTTGCTTTGCGGCAACAAACAATGTTCTCATTAATCAGTTATCTGTATCAACTTTTATTGATTGGATGAGGTCACTTGTTTTGGGTTTTAATTTTGAAAGCCTGGTCGCTTGTTTCTCACAGAAAATCTGGCAACATCAGCCAGCTGTGTAACTGATTTTATTTACCTCAAAGGCAAAACACAGTCTACATGAATCATGATAAACCTTTTTTGTCACTTCACCCAGCTGTAATTCTAGCAGGTCATTAAGTTTATATTATACTGTAACAGGTAATAAAAACTCAGAGGCAGAATCAATAGCAGGTTACTTTCGGACTGAGACAAAGTTAAAACATAATTATTTTAGCATCTTATCTTATCTGCAGCAAACACAGCTCAGAGCAAAGTGCCCTTCTTTATCTCTGCTCTTTTATTATTGTTTCTATAATTGGACCAGTTTGACTCAAAACAGCAGCAGCACTTCTGTAATGTCCTGATAGAAAGGTGATTATCCTTCCACCGAACTTGTTTAACGCTATTCTAATACAAATCAAACTAAAATGTTGCGCCAAACAACTCGACGGCCTGGATTGTTCTGTTTGTCATTTCACCCAGACGACATTTTATTAAGTCTTGGTTTTATGGGGCCATTTGTTATTCTTGTGCATCTTGCTTCTGACAGGATTTTATTACGTTTTGTGCCGGAAAATATTTTGAGCTGTATAATGCGTATTTGTATTCACGCTGTGCGGTCTTGATGTTGTAAAACTGAAATCCGGGCTAAACTAAGCTTCTTACACAAGTTTTGATTGGCTTATGACAGATTTTTCTCTAAAATTAACCAAATGACAACTGAAGCTGTTAGTAAACTCTTTGAAGTATAAACAAGTTAACTTTTTCTGAAGCTGAGACTCAATATTTTGGCTTCTGACATTGGATTACTAGAGCTATGTTGTAACAATGATTATGGGCTTCCTCTGGTGGTATTAGTTTTGTTAAAAAATACATTGATGTCCTTGTCCTTCTTTGGGTTTTTCGTCATAAATTTTGCCTCATTTTAAACTGTCATAAGTTAAGTCAAATAAGTGCAAGTTACAAAGACATTTTACAATAGAAGGACATTCAAATTTACAAACTCGTCCTGATTCATCCAGAATGATTGAACTAAAACCTTCTATTTTTGGTTTAAGAGATTTGAGTGAGATATTTGAGAAAGATAAATAAAGGGTGTTGCTAAAACTACCCTTTTTGTTGATTAAATTAATTAACTTTGTTCACCTTTCTAATAAAAACATACTATGAAACTCCTGTAAAATAATAAGATAAATAAAGAACTGTAACTTTTTATTTACAGTTAAATCAGTCAAGTTCTGGGATGAATCAGACGCTGTTGGTACTTAAACAGGAGTTTTAATGGGCACTGACCTACAAGTTGTTGTAAAAATTTTTAATGAAATTACCTTCAGCTATTGAAGAGGAATTGCTTAAGCACAAAATAAAGTAAATGTCCTTTATTTAGAATAGCATTTTTCTACCAAGCAAACACTCAAAGCGTTTTACAGTTAAGAATCTACAGACACTGAGGCAATTTGGTCAAGTGTCTTGCCCAAGGACACACAACAACAGTCCACTTTTGTTGTCCCACTGTAGCACCTCCTATCCAAGTACTAACCAGGCTCTAACTTGCTTAGGTTCTGAGATGTGACAGGATCAGGCTTTGATAAACAGATATGGCCACACGCTCAAAGTAGTATAAACTGCAAATACCAGCTCCGTATATTAACCCCCAAAAAATCCAGGCAAAATTATATTCTGTTTTTGTTCTGTGCAGAGCCTGTTCTCACTTATGAGAGACTAGAACTACAGAACCTCAGCTTCACAAAGAGTTCAGCCAAATGTTTGTGTTCCAAATGGTTCAGACACTGTTTCAGCTTGAATTTAGATAATTTAATCAAACGTTTTAGTGACAAATAAGCCAAAATGATAATCAATAAAATGTATAAATGAAATCTCACCTTCAGCTTCAACAATGTGGGCCACGTCTAACCCTTCGTCCATCCTGAGCAGCACCGTCCCGTACTCGAATCAAAGGCATCGCTGCAAAACAGAACAAACAAGTCAGCTTACAGTACGTGTCAGTATGATTTGTAAATGTCCCTCCTGGAGTATTTCACTTGATGAACATAAGAGTGGCAATTTGTTGCTTCTGCATTCTGACTGGTAAGAGAATTTGCCTTAAAATAGAAAAATACATCTGCCAATAGGGTAAGTGTTCTTAGACCATTGGAATATAATTTACCTCAAAGTAAGAACTAAACAAGACCAAAACAGTTTGAGACAAAAAAAAATCCAAATCTATATCTTAAAATTGTCAACACTTGTGAAATTAAGGCTAACATTCAATAATAAAGCAATTTTATCTTGTATATATGTGTTGTCGAAAGAAATGTGCTAAAATCTGTGCTATAATGTATGGTCAGTACTTCTTTAGACGCATATTCCTGATGAATAAATGCATTTAAATTGAAATAAGAATCCAGAGACCACAAGAAATGACTAATGTTAAGTTGTCTTGCTTTTACTAAAATAATTCCAAATGCAGTTAACAAAAATACTCCTATAATATTCATTTGGACTCACTGTAACAGCCCCACATAGCTCTGCACTGCGTCAGCTCCGGCCGTCCTCCAGTTTGACTTGAAACCCATCATCAGAGTGTTCGGCCTCATACGACCCAGACCGGACGCCTGGAATGAAAAAAAAAAAAGAAAAATGTTTGCAAATAACTGAATTCTTACACAGAGTAAATTCACACAACCAGAGAACATCTGTGCATCTGTGTTTTAATAAAGCTCACTATAAATGACCAAAATAATCAATGACAATGCAAAAATGAATTTCCGCTGCATTAGATCAACATTATTTTCTATGTTTCAACTTGTTTTGGACTGGTTTTAAAACAAATTTTTGCCCTTGGGTTAAAAACATTATATTTACTCCATTGCTAAATTTATTTCTTATTTTACCTCATTCACCTATAATAAGTCAGAAATGCTTTGAAAAAGCAAATTCAGCTTCAGGGGCGCTCTAGGCTTTTGGCGCCTGAGGCAAGAATTCATACGAAGCCCCTGAATTCAGATGATCTTAAACAAGATCTCTATTTTTACAGTCTTGTAAACTTTGTTATAGATGAGCCAGAACAAAACTGTTTTAGCACAAGGTGAGGTTAATGACAAACATTGGGGAAGACATCAGACCCACTTTTGGCAAAGAATGAAGAACTGTAGGTTCTTAATCTCAGATCGTTTATACTAAAATTTTACCTGAGTCATAGAAGTAATGTAAGCAGCAGAAATAACACCAGCACAAATAACTTCAAATCACATTAAATGTCTGATGAAATCAATGAATAGAGCTGCCGGGGTTCACAGCTTTTTCTGTCAGAGACTTAGAACAACTTTGCAACTTCACATTTAAATAATTTAGAAGCTAAACAAGATTAAATACACATTTCATCCATTTATTTTATCTGTGTTTCTTATTTACAAACTGTGATCCTAAAATTGTGACAGCAATCTAATCTGAATTCTAGAGGCGAGAAGTTGTAAACAAATCTAAAATTCTGATTCAAAATACATGAAGTCTGTGCTACTTCATATAAGACAGTTAAGTTAAGAAATAGGGCTTATAAAGTAAAGTATGTGTACTCAAAGGCAATGCAAACAGAAGATGAAACAAGAACTTTTTGAGCACCTGACAGTCCATCCTCAGTTGCAGGACAAACAGAATTACTCAAACATGCAAGAACTAATCAAAATACAACTTTAACACGCTTGTAACACGATTAAAAGTAAAATTCCTTAATATATCCTTTAAAATGTCTGTTTTTTGGGAACTATGAACATAGCTGTGCACAACAACAGAAAGTCTAAGATTACATTATCAGAGCTCGTATCTGTGCCCATATGGACTCCGACAGTTTTATGTTAATCAATTATAGTTCTTAATCTGGCGTCATGTTTGAAGTGAGCGATCCTTGACAAAGAGCTGGGCCTTATCTCAGCGCTGTGATAGCGGCTGAGGTTATAAAAGAGCTTTCTGTTCGCCATTAACTCTGCAGTTTTACACCTGAAGTCCCACAGAAGCACGGCCCGGATTATAAACTGACATGAGATACCAGGAAGAGAAATGGGTCAGCTTCCGTAGAAAATGGTGATTATTCTTGTTACTACCAATGTCCACTAAAATGCTACTTACTGCATCAAGACATCAGCTTCAAGACACATTTGAGCAATAAAAACAACTATATCTCAATAAAGGCATGACATATAAGCATAGTATAGAGCAATATTATTTTCCAGATGCATGGTGCCACCTAGTGCCTCTGCTCAATTTAATTTTACTCCAGTTACTAGGTCAGGTATCACAGGACTGCAGACAGTTCCTGAAACCAGGAAGTACAATTGGCCAATCAGCAAACAGAGAGGAAAGTGATGTGTTGGACTTGGCCAGAACCAATCCAAGCAGACTGTATGTTCTGTTCCTTTGACCTTGTGTCAAATATTAACTTAAAATTTGATTTGTATATATTTCATGGACTACGCTGATGTGTTTGGACAATTTTTTAAGCAGCGATTGGTTAAAGGGGCTATACCTGATTTTTGCTTCCTTAAAAAGGTAAACAAACTGAAATAATTAATTATAAACTTCCTACATCAGCCTACATGTTTTGCTCACTTACCCAATGTATTTTGAGCCTCTGAACTATTCAGCACAAGCTTTTTTCACAGCTGTTAAAAGCACACATGCTGGTTTGCTAACAGCAGTTGGTCACAATGCTAACAACAACAACAACAACAACAACAACAACAACAACAACAACAACAACAACACAGCAGCAGCAGCAGCAGCAGCAGCAGCAGCAGCAGCAGCAGCAGCAGCAGACAAAACTTCTTGGAGTTTGGTGAACAGACAGAACATTATTAAATGTAGTCAGAATATTGGGGACTAATTTCTACCTGACTAAATACACAAGCTATTTGAGCTAGAGGGAAATTTGTTATTTTATTGTTTAAAAAAATAATAAAAATCAAGGATTGTTCCTTCAAAGCCAAAAGGCTCCTGCCTAACTTCAGGCAAACAAACCCCAGTAAGATGATGTCTGACGGTTCCCACAAAGTGCAGTGAAACTGACTGATGCATTAGGCTAAGAGGTGGGTAGAGTAACTACAATTTTTACTCAAGTAAGTGTGACATTACTAATATTTTTACTCGAGTACAACATAGTGCTCTAACAATATAGAGGAACAAGTAAAAGTACTGTTACTTCAAACTCAAGTGATGCACGAAAGTTTTTGTTCAGAAAAAATATCATGTCTCCTAAATGTTACTCAACAAAATGTGAGCCCTGGTTATAAGCAGATTTAACAAATGTCAGTGAAAATAAAGTACATTATTTTGTCAAACCCCATTTCTAATTTGTGCTTCTCTAACATATTATGACGACAATACAAACCTGCAGGAGGGCGACGGCTCCCTCTCTGAAGTCCTCGCTGACCACCGCAGTGTAAAAAGCCTTTCTCTTGGCCTTCCTCAGGTACAGCTGGTTCTTCTGCATGTTGGCGTTCATCTCCTCCAGTGCCTCTGATCTCGGGCCCTGGACAATTCACAGTTAGAATCATAATAATAAAATATATATCTTCATTGCAGCAGATGTTTTATATTCACATCAGGCTTTGACCCTGGTGTTAGGTAGCCGGCTTTCCCCAACGCTTCCTCCTGCTTAATATTCGCTTACATTTCTACATCTGTACTAATTTGAATCTGTGTGAAGTGCAAATTGAGTTTTAAATTAAGGGATGATATTTAAAGAGTATAGGAACTGGGTGTGTCGAAGTAAAGTTTATCCAAGGATTTGCATTCAGAATGATCAAGCAACTTGGCCGGTTAATATGCAGACCAGTGTGCAGAAAACTGCAGCTATTTACAATCAGATTGTTATATTTTTATTTTAATGGACAGTGACCAGACGAGTGGACTTGCAAGTCATGACTTGGACTTGAGTCAGACTTGAGTCACTATTTTGGGACCTTGACACTTGACTTGATAAAGCTGACAAAGACTTTGGACTGAATTTGTACTTGAAAGCCTGTGACACTATACTTAACATGAAATAACTTGATACTTCTCAGAAAAGTTTTTTGTGTAATTTTACATTTCCAAACTGGAACAGAACTGTATTTTCATTGGGATATATACTGTATGTACACAAAATCAATGAGATTGCAAATCTACAACTTATATTTAGTATAAAAATTTGAACCTAGAGTGGACAACTTGTCTGTTTTTGACTTGAGACTTGACTCTGACTTGAGGCTAAAGACTTACCACGCGATCTTGCCCCTTTAAGACTTCCCGTTAAGACCGGTTAAGACAGTTATTCCTCTGTTGGCCTCTAGTGCGCTCTCTCCAAGAGCTACGCCGTGAGTGCAGCAGGTGTGGTGCCCACCAGATGTGTGGGGTGCAAATTCAATTAGTGAACGGCCTAGACGTGTCATGTCTGTGACACGTAAGCAGTGCATTAATATCACAGCAAAGTTACTACAGAGCGTAATAATAGAAATGTATTTGGTAAAAGTCTATTCAAATGACAAACTTTAACAACTTTGTCTAAAAAAATGTATTTTCTTTTACATAAAGCCTGTTGACTTAATATAAAAAGAATTCGATTATAGAGTGAACATGAGACAGGTTAAGTGTGAATGCAGCTCTGCCCACGACAGAGCAGAGAGATAAAGCCAGGAGAGCACGGTGCTGCGTGAGGTCCGGCCCCTTCAGCGCTTTTTGGGTCAGCGCGGGTCGCGGCCACGCGCACCAGGCCGCTGGACGTTTCTGACCAGAGGCTGTCAATTTTACGGCGGTGACCACTGTGAGTGAGCACGAGGAAGAGCGTGAACCGTTTGGCACAGTCTGGACCAGAGCCCCGCGCTGTGCTTTACCTGGACCACGGCGCGCATCCAGAGAACCGACCCGAGGTGGACACAACCCTGCGCTCGTCTGTACAGGGGCTGCAGACGCGGTCACACACGAAAGACCCTCCGCTCGCATCACACCGGGACCGGGAGCCTGCTTACCGGCAGTTGTCTCATTCAAAAGGATTATAACGAGGACACGCCGCTGCTTTTTCATTAACTTTTCACGCACGGATCAAGATTCTCAGGTAGGTCTTACCACGAGCATCGGATCATTTTTATTATAAGTTTAGGTCGACACAGCATTGTTAAGGGAAAAACATATAGAACAAACTTATTGAAGCCAAGTCTGACTAAAAAGTGAATCAATTTTATTTTACAATATATTGCCTAATTCAATAACTGCATTTAACGTGGCTTTTTCTAACTACATAACTGACAAAATTAGAATTGATGGCAAAATATGATTATTATTATTATTTCTTATTTCCAGTGAACTTCTTGCACTGCTCCACGGTTATGTTGTGCAGGTTCACTGATTGAACTGGCATCAGACTAGGCAGAGCAGCCGTGCCACGAGCTGGAGCTGCTCTCTGGAGCTCATAGCGGCCAACACAGAGAACTCTTTGCGCTTTCGGCTAAAGTATTTGACCGGCGGGGGCAAGATCGCGCGGTTAGTGTCTGACCTCTGATAGTGAGTAGGTACAATTTTGAAAGCAGTCTGAAGTCATAACTATTTTAATAGATCAACTTCGGGACAACACTGTGGATACAAAAGATGTGAGAAAATGCTGGAGAGAAAAAAAATATATTTTTAATAAATTCTTACCACAAACACTTCACATGTGACGCACAGGCCGAAGGTTTTGGTGAAGGAGTGAGCCAAGTCCAGAAGAGCTGGTCTGGTCCGAACTGAAGCTGTGAGGGCCAAAATCTGAGGTCTAAAGACAACAAAGACCATGAAGATAGAAGCATACACGCAGCGATAGTCAAAAGTTAAAACATGTTAAATTGTGCTTTAAAAATAGGAATTATTTTGTTTATTTTGAGGTAATGATAACTTAACTTGACTCTAATAAGATGGATTTTCGCAATATTTGTGATTTTCACAGAATTTGAAGAATCCATCTAGAGAGATCTCTATCATTCAGTTAGAGACGGCCACGGTGAGCTGGACCAAGCTCAGCACAGCAGCGAACCATCACAGCGCACCACTGTGATGGGGGCGCATGTTTGGTCAGTTTTTTTTACCAGGATTAAAAATTATTTGACTTTTGAAAAATGTGCACACAGAGGAAATTTATGCATTTTTGGACTGTATTTAACATAAAACATAAATTCTCTGTAACTTCTGCATTGGATATTTCGACTAATCAGAATCAAATACTGCCATGACATCTGACTTTGACCCTACTCTGATTGTCAAAATTAAGATTGAAATATTAGATCAAGAAACTCTAGGAGAGAAAGAGAGAAAACACAACCGAATAGACAAATAAAATCAGATTGTGGAGTCAGACTCTACCTGAAGTTCTTGACGTGATCATCGACTCCGGACAGAGACAAAGCGTTGCTCACGGCGCTCACAAACGTCACGGCCTGAGTCGAAGATCCCCAGTTTACATCTGCAGACGAAATCAGGACAAGACGTGAGAAAATAGCTGAAGAGGACAATCATTGTTTTGGAAATCTCAAATCTTTGGCTTCAATTCCAATCAAGTCACAAGTCGGTGCCACACAAGTACAAGTCGAGTCCAATTCTTCTGCATTTAGTTGAGCTCTGTTAAGTGTGGTTTTGTGCAATTCCATGGTTTAGTGCTGTTTTAAAACTCACCAGGTTTCTTGACAGTCACATAGATGTAGAGCAGGATCTCGATGCCGTAGGTGAGTAACGCGGCCCACCAGTTAATGACAAACATCACGGCACAGCACAGAATAGCCCCCAGCAGAGACAGCCACATGTTGTAGTATTTATACGCCGGTCTCCATCCTGAACAAAGAGAAATGAAATTAACAGTTAATGATGGATCTGCAACTAAACTATGACATTTTTCTCATCTGATTTATGCGCTGACTGGACTGGATGTGTTTTTTATGCAGCTTTGTGCAGCACTGAGCTCATGAAAATCTGGCCAACAATAACATTATTTATCTTGTTTATCTTAACTGTGGGTTTTGGAACATTGCTTACTGTTATTTTGTTGTTGTTTCACACTAATACTTTTTCAAATATTTTAAAAAGTAACATTTGAGAAGTTTGCTGAACAAAAAAAAAAAAAAAAAAAAAAAAAACATTCTCATTAGCAGAGTTTGATGTTACTGTAATTAGATTACAATTTTGAGTAGCTAGTAGTTTAACTTAGTTACTGGAAAATACTTGTAATTAAACTCCAGTTACTAAGTTAGTCACATTTAGTAAAAAAAAAAATCCACAAATATGACTTACAGCTCAAACATTACTTTGGTCAGAATCAATTTTACTGTTGATTTTTAAGGGTAATTAAAATTTGTTTTTAAGCAGCTCATTTGTTGTTTACCTCAGCTTAAATGCCAATAACAAAACATTATATAATATATTTATTCGATGTTTGCAAACATTATACACAAAGTAATCCCAAAGAGTTACTTTCTTGGGGCAGCAATTTATACATATTTTTAAAAGTAATGAGCAAGTATGTACTTTCTCAATATTTTTCCCCCAACACTTCTCATAAGCCAAGATTAAAGTGAACTTTATATTTTTCTCCAGAGCTCAGGAAGTGCATCATTAAACAACCATGGAAATAATAGCAAATCTGCTATGTTTGTTGCAGGTTTGCTAAACTTTTACAAGAATAAATTAGCCAAAAAAAAAAAAAAAAAAGCAATGGAATAAACACACAATTTGATTTTTGTCATTCCATTGATCATAGCGAAGCTTAAATGTTGTCATCTAGTGTTTTCAAAGATCGAGGCATTTACAAATCTAGGTTAGTAAAGGGTTAGTAAAGAATTTGACACCACATTAATCTAATTTGTTTGTGAATGTGTTATTTAGTCAGTTTACCACATTTTCAGTTAAGGCAGCAGAATTTGCATTTTGACTAAACGCAATAAGCAAAATGCTGCCATGTTTGATGTACCAGTTTAGATTGTATTATCTTTATTAGTTCATAAGACCTATTTCAGTACATTTCAATTACTATTAGTTCCAACTCATGCAGTCCTATTTTTGATACTTGACTTACAAAGAAAAATTACATCAATTTTTAATCATATGCATTTTAGTTGGGTGTTTATTATGTCTTAAAAGTGTTTTACTGAGCTACTTTGTCCATTAAATTACTGGCGCAGTCAAAATGTAATGAATAAAAACAAGTGGAGTCGTTACAGCGATTTACAATACTCTTTTTGTTTACAGCTCAATAGAGACATAATGAATTGTAAATTATGCTTTGTGGAAAGTGTTGCCATGTTGGATCCTGCTTAACACAAAAATATCAAAGTAAACATTGACTTACCTGGTGATTTGGCCAGGATGCGTGGAAGCAGGAGAAGTTAATGAGAGCATAGGAAGCCAAGAAGAAGTTGGAATGATGGGGGCAATAGTGTTCAGATTCCCTGTGTTAAAAAAATATATATATGGTTTTAATAATTAGTGTAAAGCTCTGGAAACTGTAAAATGCCAAATGTGTCAGTGGATTTGAACAGACCAATGAGAATAAAGGCCACAGAGATGATGAAGGTGAGGACGTAGCCGCGGATAGGCTCGTTGTTCTTGCCGTGTCCTTTGGCGAAAAAGTGCAGGATTTTGTAGATGTTGTCTTTGCACAGAGCCTGAAAAAACACAGACACACTGTATGACTTAGTGACTTAGTCTTTGTGGTAAATATTTATCATAGTTTCACAGCAGCTAAGTTTACCACTCTAGCTTGTTCATTTGTCAAACATACTGTTATGTCTGTAGATTTTTGCCCATATTTATTTAACACTTGTGGAATTACTCTACAATGTCATATTTACTAGAAAAATTTTATCAAAACAGCAAAAAAATCACAACTGAACATTTGGAATATGAGTCAAAATGAAACTAAACTACTGATATGCTCTTTTTAAATTAGAAATAGTAAAAGACGTAGAGACAGCACTGACCTGGAAGACTTTGGGGGCACTGACAAGAGAAGCCAGAGCAGAGGAAAGCGTGGCGAAAATGTTCCAGCGATGATCAGAGGACCAATCCAGACACCATGGTCATCACCTGGAGATATATTATCATTTATTTTCTGCATTATGACCCATGTATTAAAGAAAGACTGACAAGAATTACCTGGAAGTTGTTCATGAGTCCATACTTGCAGGCTGTTACTGCACAGGCGGTGAAGTTATAGCCCAGCTCACAGGCAGCGACTGCAGAGGAGCCGGCACAGTCCATCGCCCCGGCTGTGATGTTGTCAAGAACGCTCCCAGTGGCATCTCGCACCACTGTGGCAGCTACACACATAGAAATTGAGATCAAGAGTCAGAATTTTACATATTTTGTATATTATAAGGAAACATTGTACTTACAGACGACCAGAGCGACTCCCAGGTAAGTGACACCAGTGATGAGAATGGCCAACAATGTACCTTTCGGAATGGCAGCTTGAGCATCCTGGAAAAAAAAAAAAAATTTTTTTTTCTTCTTTGGCAAGATTTTGTAGGATCTAATGCTGCATTCCAGACAACTGGGAAGTGGGATATTTCCCAGCTGAAAAATACCAGTTCTCAATTAAAAATTTTCCAACTGATTCAACTCGTATGTAAACATTATGGCTAATGCTAACCTTTAGGCTAAGCAAAAGTAATGTTAAATAACCTGAATCCAATTTTACATTGTTTTTGTGGCAATTAATCCACATTCACATTCACATTTGTAGTGATTGTTGACCTCTTATGTAAGACCAGGTCAAGTTCACAAGTGGTATTCCAGTTAAAGTGGCATTCCAAAGCATTTTTACAAGTGAGAAGAGGAAATATCCCAGCTCCCAGTTGCCTGGAAGCAGCATAAGGACTGGAGCTGCTCTGGGATAATTATCATTTGCCTGTTTGCTGTTGAATAATCTGTTTTGATGTCAATAACTGTTTCATTGTTTAATTTTCAAATATTTTTGTTAAATAACACTCTTGTAAAGTCCTCCGAATAACTTTTGTGATTTGAATCTCTACAAAAATTTTGATTTAAAAATATTTACTTTAAACGCTAATTTAATCTGCATTTAATTAGACAATCAGGCATTTTTGTTCATATTCAAAACACAGGTTAGATTCTAATTAAATTACAATCTTGCTTTAATAAATCGTATACAACACAATTTGTTCTCTCTAATCTGAAAAATAAATAATAAACAGATTAGAATGCAATTAGGGTTAGAACAAGTTTACTGAATAATGCAACTATTCAAAAAATTAACTGATTTATTACATTATTATTTTGCTACTTGGTTACAAACAATGTGTAATTACCTACGAAATAACACAAGAAAGACGTAAAAACTGTGCAAAAAATAATAATAAATATTAATACATAAAAATAATAATAAAAATCAATGAAGTTCTTAAATACTTGATAAAAAAAAAAAACCATTTTTATTAAGTAATTGGTATAAGCGTACTTTTCATAAATGAATCCGCTTAGCAATCAAAAATAAATCATAGATTACTATACAGTGCTATGTATGTTTTTATTTTTTTTTTAAATTGTTTGCCTTTTATCATAGGTTATAATTATAATCTGAAATATTATTGATTGAAACGATCACTGCTGGATTAATGCTAAAATATTAGTTGGTTCAGCTCTGCACCAGATGGACTGCTCACGTTAAACTTTTAGACGAAGAAAGAATGTAGAAAACAGGATTGTGTTTTATAGATGGAGAGATGAAGAAGACAGGTTTAGATGAAGGCAGATGATAAGATTTAGTGAAAAGATATAACTTACTCTCAAATCTCCGGAAATGTTTGCTCCGGCGAGGATTCCAGTGGCAGCGGGGAAAAAGATGGAGAAAACTGTGAAGAAACTCTCTGATCCTCTAAAATCAGGCGTAAAATTCTCCATAAATATGTTCACTGCAAAAAAGACCAGAATTATAATTAAGATGACTTTTTTAGTTTTCAAGTTTCAACATTTTAACAGTAAATTCTCACAATTGTAGTTGAAAAATCCTTGAGATTTCTTGGTTTCAGTGGCAGGGATGAAAGTTCCCACAAACACGTTGACAATGGCCACCAACAGGATCACGAGCAGGACGATCTGGGCCTTTTGGGCAAGAAACAGTTGGTCAATTAATGCTGTTTTTCTACCAAGCCATCCTAGAAAACGTGGTGTGCTATGGTTTCAGGTCTTGTTTAAACTAACCCTGTTTAGTCAGGCTTAGTCAAGTGTGTGTGTTTTTATTGTGGATTAAGTCTGTATGCTGGTGTGATTGTTTATGTTGCAGCACCACGTCCCCAAGACAATTTCCCCTACGTGGGACAATAAAGTATACCTTCCCCTTACTTTATTCTAAATGTGAAGGTGCACTGCAAAAATATATATTCTAGTTTTGAATGCGTAAATTCAAAAATCTTATCTGGAAATAAGTACTAAAAGCGGCTACTTTGAAGGATTCCAGTGCATGAGATTCTTTCAGAAAGCGAGGCCCAGGCCTAGCCACGGATCCCTGGCGGCCACGCCTGGGAAACAGCTAATAAGACACGTCACCATGACGATGTGCGACGCCTCTGACGAAGACAGAAGTCACCGTCAAAACTGTCAGGTAATAACCATCTCTTATTGACATTTATCTGATATAGAAGAATACGCTTTGATAAATACTTTAAGAAGACATGATGAACATCGCTGAACTACTAATGTTTGCTGTTAGAGATAGCAACAATTTGTGGGCAAAATAGGTGGCAGGTGAAAATAGAGATTTTTTTGAGCACTTGAGGATCAGCAGCAGGACAATACAAGATTACTCAAACCTGCAGGAATCAATCCAAATACAACTTTGAGCAAACTAATGACAAGAGAACACTGTTGGACAAGGTTATGAACTCAGAAAATAGATTTTATACAATGGCTCTCATTTAATACTCAATTTTTCCAGATATCTTTCACCTCCAGCCATATCCTCTCACTACCCTCTCTCGCACCGCTGCACAAATTGACTCTGAAAGTGAATTACCTTGGCTTCCCACTCCATCCCGGCCACAGAAATCCCGAGCAGCAGAACCACGGTGATGCAGCCGATGATCCGGATGTCGTTTATGGGATCCACCATAATGGCGTTGTGTTCCTAGAGACAAGTTAAAAATATGTATTAATATACTTTGAAAATCCACACTTGTGCCTTACACCTACTGGTGCAAATTGGTAACAAATACAGATTTAGTTTTATCCTTGATACAACTACAAATTTTCACCACATTTACTCTAAAATCTTTTGAAACTTAAATACACAACAATGGGGGTATTATGAAGCGAGAAAAAGCTAAAGCCTGGCTTATTTGGCCAATCGAGGCTTATGAAATCTTCATTTCCGTTCCACTAACGCGGCTAACCAGAGTTAAGTTGTCGTAGTAACAATTGCGCGAACATAAACCTGTCGGGACCAGGCTAACTGTCAAGATTATTTTAGCTTTGTCTCATAAAACATCTAAAGATAGACCTAAATCACATGTTCATCCTCGCACACTTCATCACTTGTGTGAAATCATTCTGTTTGTGCAACACGACTTATAAGTCACTTTTTATTCACGTGGCACCAGGAGCCGCTCTCGCTGTGGACAGCAGCGTCTGTAAGAGCGCTCAGATGCTCTCCTCTTATTGGTCAGTTCTAGTTGCATTTGTGAAGTTGTGTTACAACTTTGTGACAACTTTACACAGAGGGACTAGTTCCACATGGGGTGTATGTGCATTGCATTAGAAAACTATTGAAATAATCTCCAACTAATTTAGTAATTGAATAATGGCTAACTGGTCTGTGGAAAAGCTTCAGACTGAACAGAAATTTCATTAAAATTGTTAAATTTTATGCAAAATTAAGGAATAGTCTAGATTCTTGATACTAATTATGATATAATACCACAATGATGAAATGTTTTTTAACCTCAAATTTGTTTACAACAAACTGAGATTTTGAACAAAATACACATACTTTCTTTATTAAACTAGCTCAGATTATTTAAAACTCCTCAAAAAATATGAAATTTGGTCCTGTTAATGGTATTTTTGAAGTATCGATGAGTATCAAATGAGTATCGAGTTTCAATACCAATTTTACATTGAATTTTATCTGATTTCTTTTGACAACTCAAGACCTCCTCAAGTGATGTTACTTCAGTTCAAATTTGGCAAAAGTCTCAAATCGCCCAAATCATCGATTACT
Organism: Mugilogobius chulae; assembly: GCA_038363315.1. NCBI lineage: Eukaryota > Metazoa > Chordata > Actinopteri > Gobiiformes > Gobiidae > Mugilogobius > Mugilogobius chulae. The sequence continues at coordinate 8,076,710 of CM076403.1, forward strand.
GAAATAATCATTAGTTGCAGTCCTACGTTTCATCATCACTGCATCGTAAGTTCTCTAATGTTTGTAAAAGTTTAAGGTTCTCACCACCAGCAGCTCCACCACCGTCTCAGCGAAGCCCACCACGTACATGGCCACAGCCACGGCGTTAGCGAAGGCGAAGATGAGACCGATGGACCCTCCGAACTCTGGCCCCAAACTGCGAGAGATGAGGTAATACGCCCCACCTGAAACCACACAGAGCAACGTGAGCTTCCACAGGACAATGAAGATTAATGAACCCGTCACTGATTTATCGATCTAACAAGGATAAAGTATAAAGTAGTGTTTTTAATGCGTTTTAACATCAAGTAATGATCAAAAAGCAGCTTTAAAGTGTGTATAACATATCAGATCACATTTTTTCATTATAGATTTCACTAAACATTTTGCTTTTTTCCCCCACCTAATTTGGCTGTTTGATGAGGTTTATAAATTGTCAAGTAAATATGACAAATGTGGTAATTCAAAAATGTTACCTAGCAACCACATTGTAAAAATGGTACCAATCCAAATACATGACCTGTTAGGATTTGCTAAATGTTTTAAACTGTGTCAGTTTGTGTACATTGTCATTGCATTTTGATATTTTTGACGACATATGTGGAGGTATTCTGATTTAGAATGAAACTATTTTCAGTAGTTCTTGTAATGTTTTCATAAATTCCACTAAACTGCTGTAAAACTATGATAAATATTTGCCTAATCTCCTCATAATAGTTGGGAATTACCTCTATGCCATATTTACTGGAGAAAAGACTATTAACTTGTCAAAAATCTTAAATATAATCATGTTCACTATGTTGCTGAAAAAATGTACTCTAGTTTATCACATGCAGCTAAATAAAGATTTGTCATAAGTAGCACTGATTGGTTGGCTACAAATGACCTTTTTCAGACCGGTAGTTGTAATGGTCTCAGTGAAACATACAGAACAGTCTGGAGTTTTCTTACCTCCTCTGACGACTCCGTTTGTACAAATGGCCGACATGGAAAGAGCTGTGATGGTGGTGACGACACAACTCAGAGCGATTACGACTATTCCCAATCCTGAAATACAAAAACATACGTTGTACAAAAATCTGTAGACAAAAAGTATTGCAAACATGGGGCTTACTAAGGGCAGTAAGTAGTGGAGGAAGTAAAACATGCTGTATTCAAGTGAAACTTATATTTTAAAAGAGAGTAGTGATCAGACAACAGAAAACACAACTAGGCCTACTTACAAAGGCAAGGTGAATGTCTAAAAAAATTAGATTTTGTACGTACGGTACTGTTGCCTAAAATAGACTGTGCAAAGAGTTCATTATAGGCTGTATATTACATATATTTTTAATACTATCATTTTCACTATTCAGTTCATTTTTATTAAGTTTTTACTACCTCGCTTTTTAAAGGTCTTGGTCTTGTCTTGGACTCAAGCACATTTGTACTCGGTTTTGTCTTGGTCTCGAGGGTGCTTAGACTTGGTCTTGTCTTAAACCTGGTCTTATGTTGGACGATCTTGGACTCGCTTTTGTCTTGGACACTAAGGCCACATTTCATTACCACCACACTCTGCTAAACTTGCACCAGGAGCTCTGTCAAAGGTTAAGTTTGCACTAAAGGCTGCATATAAGATCATATAGACACTGATAATTGTATAAAATTACAAAGGTCTTGGCTTCTTAACTCATTCTTTAATGTGACCTCATTCACTCTATAGGAGGTTAGCTATAACCAAAGTAACATTGTTTTTGTTAACTTTTATATTCTTTACACTGCACTGCGAGCTTCTTCCCTTTTATATTGCTGTGCCGTTGTGCTAAAGATCATTTAGTCATGCTGCCTGCAAGACTGTTCGAATCAATAGCCTTTTAAACTCTCGCCTTACACATGAACCTCTATTATCTCGCACACAGAGCAACAAACTGCTACCAATCTTTCTAGAAAACTCCTCCAGCAACTTCAGATCGTTAGACCGACTCCAAACTCAATTCAATTAACTCTAATGCTAATTACTGCGGGCATTCATAACCTTTTAAGTGTCACAGATATGCAGACACACGTATAGACAGCCAGGGACGACTACTCTGCCGCTATAACTGTCAGTAAAACTACGGCAGCAGCACATTTTAATTGAAAAAGTCATTGAGTGAGAAAGGCCTCCTCCGAGCTCAGAGAACAAGTATAATTGTGTCCGTGACCCTTTGGTGAGGATAAAACACTAGGATGAGGCGGTAAAAAGAGGCGAGGGACTGAAATTAACTCACAAAAGAATTCATTTGTCTTAAAGTAGAGATCCATTTGTTTACTAAATACAGACACTGGAGGCAAGATGAAGTGTCTTGCTCGAGGACACAAGACCACCTTTCTGTCAGTGCTGCAGGAAGTCAATAAACCAAGTTATATTTCTTGTTGTTTTAGATCAGGGGTGTCAAACTCAAATGGATCTAGGGCCAAATCTATAGGACTCAGAGTTGGTCAAGGGTCGCATTTTAACATACAGGTCCTTCTGCGTTATTCAAAAATAACTGAGGAATACAAAGCTAATATGCCACATTTACTGTATGTCAGGGCTATTCAACAAAATTTTCCAGAGCGCCAGATTTTACCCAGGACCATAGCTTCTGGGCCGGACAACTGCACAATACGACATCATTTTTGACACAAGGTTGTCTGTTTTTTTTTGCTCAAAAAATGTTCAAATCAGAGATAAAGCACATAACCAAATCTGGACCAGGAGAATCCAAGCATTAAACCAGATTAAAACCAGGACTAAACCAGGTCTAAAGCAGAATTGACCCTGTGCATTGAAGACATTGAAAACACACTTTGGTCCTTCGGTAAAATACTCTCAATATTTGTAAAGTAGTAATGTAATGTAATGTAATGTGTTGAGACTGACCCCATCCAGCCTGACCGAAGACCCAGGACAGACGGATAAAGAGCATCACACCCCAGATGTTCAGCATGCATCTCACCTGGACAAAACAAAAAAGCAACTGTTTATGAAGATATAGACACCAGAATCAATACAGATGATCCAAAAACTGTTTTTACATGAAAGGACTGGGTTTACAAATGTTACTATCTTCACTGCCAGTCTGTCAAAGTATTGGTCAAATAAAAGGCGGCCATGACAATTTTACCTTGTTTCAAACATAATCTGCACTCAAAGGACTACAAATATTCATTCTAAAAAACTATTATTTATACAGTAAAGTGTATAAAGTAAACATGTATAACAATGTTAATTAAAAGCTAAGCAACAATCCAACCTTTTTCTATTGTAATTTGTTGCAGTGTAAAAATAAAGTCACTTAAAGGTTCACTGTGTAACTTAAAGACCAAAAATACATTTGAAAAAAAAAAAAATATATATATATATATATATATATATATATATTAATATTATTTTTTTGTAATTTATGTGTTTTTGTTGAACTAAATAGATAGAAAATAGAATAAAAATATGTGTTTTGCATGACCACAAAATGGAGCAGAACTTTGCCTGGAGAAAATTCCTCCTCTGTGTTTCCATAGAAACGATGTTCCACACTATGGTTTTAACTTTCTATTTCTTGTATAGTTGACTTTTCACCTCCAGAAAGTTACAGAGTGCAACTCCCACGACGATCAATAGGACTTATTTCTTTACATATCATTTGTGTTTTGGGGGATAATCCATTTCAAATCATTTCTTGTAAAATGGTCTATCTACATCTATAATATTATCTATCTCACTGTATGTGGTCAATTTGAAAATGCGGCATGTAGACAAACTGCACATGGACAAAACTTATTCTATATGTTGTATAATAAAACACAAATATTTCAAGTGTGTTTTTTCTGTAGGGTATCACAACAAACCCAACCTTTTTAACTCCACAGAGACATGAAGAATGCATGCTAGCTCTGTGTCACAATGTAAAAATCAATCACTGCTTATTATACGAGACATTTATAGTAAGCTAAGTAAGCAGTAAAGTAAGAGTTAATCTCCCCCTGTGACCTCTGACCCCCTCTCACCAGGACTCCTCGTATCCAGCCGAACTTGATCGCTCCTTTGTTTGGATCGACTGGAGGGTTTGACTCCAGGTCTTCACAGGGCGTCCCGTCATCGCTGCCCTCGCTGTCGTCCTGCACCGTGTCCGGGACAGAGACGCGCCCGTTCTGCTGCTGAGACCAGAAGAAAGAGGTGTTAAGCTAGGGCATGGTAATTCAATGAAAGACCAAGAAAATGCAAATGTCAGATAGGCAATTTTTTAGGTGTGCTTTTTGAATGTATTTTTACATTATATCCACAGAGTTCTCTTATATGCCACTTTTATATTGTATGTTTTGTTAAATATACTGTTTCAATCTTAAGTACTGTTTATTCTGTCAAAACTCCACTGTGCTAAACTATAAGAGCAACTTATTGTACAAATAAATTCAATTGCTTCAAATTGATAGAATGTTTTAGAATTTAGGCCAAAGTGAATTGACTGGAAATGTTTTTGCGAACACAGAAGACGTTGGTACCTATAGAACTGTTGACCTGTACAAATGCATGATAACTCTATAACAATTGTTAAAGCAGCCTATTGTCAGCAGTTACCTTCATATTTTTAGGTTTTAATGATATTAGTGTCCAGAATCATCCAAGCCAAGGTTGCAACAATCAATCAACTGTGAGTTGTTGACTTGCCTGTCATATTTTAATTCTTATTTGGTTTGCAATCTGTTCATACAATTTTACTGTACAATTAAACTATTAATTTAACCGTTCGACAGGTCTACAGCTGTTATAATCGATAAGCTACAATTGTCAATATTTACAAATAATGGTTTTTTTTTGGTAAAACTTGCTAGCTCTTTAGATTTTTCGACATTTTGATTCAATGGTCAATAAAAATGTGTTTCTACATGCATTTTAGAGTGTGTAGAGTAGTCCTGTTATTGATTCTGAACATCAGAAAACAACTATGATTATTTTTTTAATTGACAATTGGTCAAATAATTGTTGCAGCCCTCAAGAAAAAAAAAAAACTTGGTCTACATAAACAGAGCATTATTTCATACAAAAACTATTCCCTCTGATTGTTTTCTAATCTGAACAAAAGCACATAAATACAAATAATTAATGAAGCAAAAAAATAAAGATAAATGCACTGTAACTGCGTAATTTTTCTGTTGTTTAAATATATATATATTATTCATATATAGTGTATATATACTATAATTAGTTTGTGCAACACCTGTCAGTCACTGTTTTAGTGCAACAGACAGTGTAAAGATCATTGGGTCAACAAGTTAAAGCAAAACTCAAAGACGTTTTAAAGCTCTTGTAAAACATTTTTAAAGCATTAAGTTCACACATCTTCATCCAACTTCACCTATAAACCTGCATAAAACCCCACTGACCTCTGACCTCTCGTCTTTTGTAACAAACAGCTTTATAAGGGCCCAATAAAATGTCTCTCAAGTATGTCAACGACGTAGGAAAACCTTGCAAACTGTTGTTATTCCCAAGTGATAATTAGCTAAGTTTAACGACACCGAAAACAACTTTGAATAATTAAACAGCAATAGGCTTTTACTGATTCAGAGTAAATACGCAGGTGATAAAACAGGACTAAATGGGACACGGTTACACAGACAGGAGTCCAAAGCTCTGCCACAATAAAAGAAAAACATGATCTTTATGGTTCTATTTTTGGAGAATCGGTTGTTTATGATATCAACAGAACACAGATTACTCATTATGGACGTGATATCAAAGTTATTAAACAAAAGCTTGTGCAACAGTGTTTAGGACACAATGTTCTGGGACATGAATGGGAAGGAATGCTTACTTTATTAGCTCCTAGTTATGATAGATGTAACATCGATAACATGTACTAGGTTATGTTCACGTGCCATCACAACACTTAAATGAAAATTACTTACTTACTCACTCTAGGCCAGGGCTAGTTAACAAATTTTCCAGAGGGCCAGATTTTACCTAGGACCATGACTTCTGGGCTGGTCATAGGAGTAGATTTGTTTCTATAGTGATAAAAACTAATGCTGCAGTCTGTTTTTTTGTTCTACAAAATGTCCAAATCAGAGATAAACCACATAACTAAATCTGAACCTGGAGAATCTCAGGTTTAAACCAGGTCTCAGACAAGAGAAATACACACGATTCTTTTGCAAATCTTATTTTCAGACAGTAAAAATATATCAAAATCATGGTCGTCAATGCAAAGTGATGGCAGGGTGGCTTAAATGCATTTTTGTTGTAATACAGAAAGTTTATGTGTTTAGTTATTAATGGCTCTTAAAAACTGGCTCTAGCCCACCATCTTAAAATGATTTGCATATTCCACTAAAAATATTCCAATAAAGCATATTTTTGACTATTTGAGAAATACATATCAAGATCAGATGCCAAAAAATTCAGCTATTATTGAATGAAAGTGTTTTTAGGGTACTTTTGTGCTCAATGACTTACTCACAAAACCCTCTTCCAACGAACTTTTGCAAAGTAAATCAAAATGCATCCAAAACTATTCTGTGAAATAGACTGTACATTTCAGAATTTAGCTCTCTAAATTAAAATGTGCAAATTTCATGTCAGTTCTGGCTCGTGTTTTCAGGGGGGAAAAAAAGTACTATGTCTGTGTTCATCTCCAGCTAGTGTGACTAATAAAGCAATTATGCAAATGCGTAAGCACACAGTGGCAAACTTTATGGACAAGGTGATCTGAAGGACATCTAGAGCAATAATAACTGTTTGTTACCAGACCATAAACCACCAATCTCAGTCATGCTTAAAATTTCTTTTCTTCTTTAGTCCAAAATTTTGTGATTGTCGAATTTAAAATCTGTCTTTGCAAAGACCTATTATGTTCTTCTAGATCATTCTTGATACAGTCCCAAATTATCTTCTGGTTTGATTCTCTATTAGTTAGTGTTTCTGTCCCAGTCCCGCAAGTCCAATCCAAAAACTGATCATACTTTTGGTTTTAGCTTGTTTGTTTTTACAATAGAGTTGACTTGAATTGAATTGCTTTGCTTCTTACCTTGAAGTCCATTATTCTAAATCAGGGGTCTCCAAATACTCATATTTTATTAATTGCATGTTTTTCTATTGTAAATGAATTCATAGATGCACAATTCGGTCCACTTTTTAATAAATAATGACTGTTGTTCATGCAGGCATCTAACTGTGTCGTGTTTACATTTAACTGTGTATATTAACGTCACTTTCTTTGATTGTAAAAAATAACTGCTCGATGCCAGTTTTGTTTTGAGAAAAAATTGAAGATCTCTGTCCTAAGTTATTGTCCTAGGCTCATTTTTCCTCCTATGCATGTCCAGTTTTGGTTCTGGAGAAGTCTTGAGTCAAGAAGTCCTCATTTGGTCTGAGTTAAGTCAACATAGTTCTGGTTCAATATGGTTTCTGAGGTCTTCACCCAAATATTTCTCTCCAATTCTCTCTAATTCAGTCTTTGTGAAGTCCTGATAAAGTCACAGTCTTGCTTTGATCCTCATTAAAATTAGATCATGTATTTGTGCTGTTTGCATTGTTAAGCAGACATATTTTGTCAGTACACTGCAAAAAGTAATATTTAGACACGAATAATCATCTTAAATTAAGAATACATTGCTTTCACTTTTCAAGTAAAAAGGTCTACCAAAATAACTGTTGGTGCTTTAATGACCATCTTGTAATACTTATCATAAGAAAAACAACTACTATTTGCACTTAATCATGATTCATTTTTTACTCAATCAAATCTGAATTTGTCCAGATACTACTTTTTGCAGTGTATGACAAAAGTCCACAAGTTTGTCCCATTAAATTCCATTAAATAAAAAACTTAAATGTCATCCCATACTCTTTTCCATTCACATAAACAATGACAGATAATAATAAGCTCTTACCTTCTGCTGAAAGACATCGTGCAGCTCCTGTAGCGAGGGCCGCACCTGCCTGTGTCCGCTCACACTGCCCGCGTTCCTGTAGAAGTCGATATTGGGCACTCGGTCCAGCGTGTCGTGGCCGAACGCGCTCACCACCGAGGGTCTGACCATGCGCGCCGGCTCCTCATAGTTTGGGGGCTCGTCCAGTGTGGGGTCATAGGCGGCGTTAACGTGCTCCCCTCCGTTTGACTTGTGCCTCTCCATTTCTCTACAAATACTTAGAAAACTTCAACGAATACAGCAGTTTTTGGTCGTCAAACTTGAGACATCCAACAGTTTGAGTTGAGATTTCAAATACTGTGCTTGTAAGTTTAGGCCTGGTTCACTCTTCTTGGCATACATTTATACTCTTCATAACAGGGCTGTACGATGCATACATTGAAAGCATCCCATTGGCTAAGACGGTGGACCAACCCTCCGAAAAGTGAACCCAGAGGTGTCAAACATGTCCTTGCTCCATCCTCGGGGACACAAAGGCATTGCTTAACGATTAACCGGCCATAAACTCAGCAGCTTCGAGATAAAGCCGGCGTTCATTGCCTTTTGGTTGAGAAGAATTGATCACTAATATTGTTTCAGTGAAGCGCAGGCACATGCTGTCCTGTGAAGACTTTATGAGGCCGTACACTGCAAAAATATATATCTAACGTGCTTAAAATTACATAGATTCAAAAGTTTAATCTGGATTTGAGTCAAATAAGATTTAACTTGTTACGTAATGTGGACTATTTCACCTGTTTTAAAGTGTTTTTGAGTGATTATAAGAACTTAAAGTGTGTGTATAACAAGTCAGACTACACTTTTCAGTAAAACATAGTAAACATGAATATATTTAAGATTTTACTGAACATTTTGCTTGTTTTCACCCAATTTAGCTATTATGATGAGGTTTTTGTTTGTCTTTTGTCCAGCTTAAATATGTGAATGTAATTTCACAACTGTTACCTAGCAACCACTTTTTAAAATATGGCCCAAAACTACATAAATGACACAAACATTATGATTTAACAAATGATAAACGTTTCGAGTTAAATAATCATTTTTCAAAATTATTATTTAAACTCGAAGGAAGCCAATAATATTAGGACTATCACACCAAATAAGCTAAAATTAGAAACGTGTTTTAAAAAATGTTCTTGGCATTAAATTAAGTCCAAAGCGAAAAAACTAGCACATCCTTCCAGAGGACAGGTGTGAAAGAGAAGGCTCGTGTGGGGCTAGGAAAACTTTTGAATGAAAAGTCTCTCGCACACTGTGTACTTGCCAAGCCTGTGGCCTTCATCAGGCAAAATGTTTTGCCTGATGAAGTCCACAGGCCGAAACGTTGCATTGGTTTAATAAATTTCACTGGTGTTGCAAGTACACAGTGTGCGAGAGACTTTTCATTCAAAAGCATTAAATTAAGTACAATTGTCTTAACCCTCTGGTGAATATTTTAGATCAGACAAGTCCAAACGGTGGTTTGGGCACCAAATGCAGACCAATTTCTTTTTGGCCCACACACTCCCTGCTGAATTGGCTCAATTTACAAAAATGTAGGTCACTGTCAAATTTGAACAATTCTGTCATCATAATTGTGCATAAAGCTGTTTATTTCAAATTGTCAGACTTTAGCGTTAGCATTCACAGACAAACACATCTTTTTATAAACACACTTTGGTTCTTTAGTGAAATATTCTCCTCATTTGTAAAGTATTTAACAGTTTTTTAAAAAAAACACCAACAACTCACTGTTCACTGCCTGAATTTAAGGTATGTTTTCATTTTAGACTTTGGTAGTGAAAACCTCATAGAAATGAACTAACAGAAGTGAGATGCCGCAAATGCTAGCATTCAAAATAAACTAGCCAACTGACTTTTGTGCACACAGTCAATGAAATAAAAACCATTTTGATACATTTTATGTGTGATGCTTTAATAATGTTTATCTAAATAAATAAAAAAAAACATTGAATGATTCACTTAATTGTTGTTTATGTGGCCCTCAGTTCCGTGTTTCAAATGTGTCCTTCTGTGGAAAAAGTTTGGATACCACCAAATCTGGAACTTTAAAAATAAAAAAAGCATAGATTTTCAAAACGCCTGAAATCAAAATTACAATTCTGAAATCAGACCATTTCAGCTTGTGTTGAAATAGATTTTTTACAGTGTAGGATTTCCTCAGAGAACACAAGCCTCTGCGATGAATCATGGAAGATCCCACTGCTCTGGTCAGACTGGAAAACTTTCAAGGTTACGTGGTCTTATCTAATGAGACTAACGAGACCAAAGGAAGTTACAGTCACAAGGTAAAACTACACCATTGTTTGTTTCCTTGTGGGATTGTGGGACAAATGAGCCGTCTCGTGTCTTTCACTGACTGGCATTTTAATTTAGGTGTAGACTTTACGGCGCTGCACCTGAAGCTCTCTCCATCTGTCTGGACCTGGACAAGGCACGCCGGCATGTTTTCTTAAATATAATAGCAATCAATAAGCTTAGGGGAGATTTTGTTAATATCTCCTCTTACCAAAAAGAATAAATCAGGAGTCTGCAACTTTTAACAACCTTTTTGGAATTGCTTGAGTAAATAATCTCACTTTCTGCATTAGGGTACATTTTTTATGGTACAGTCTTGAGTTTTGCCAAGATTAGAGCTTTGAAGATATTTTGTAATTTCTTGAAACAGTGTATAGTTTTATTGACTCCCAGAAGCTGTGTTTCTTTCCTGTCCCTGCCTCAGCGCTCACGTGTTATGTTTTATCAAATATTATCACAGTGCTAATAATGACAGAGAAGGATATAAAAACCTGATGGTGCATTCAGCTCCAATGACATTTTGTAAGAGCCACACTGGAGTCCTTAAAGCAATATCTTAAAGGCAACCTATTGTGTTCTGAGTTTTTACCCATGCTAAAGCACTGTTTTCTCATCATTAGTTTACTCACAGTTGTATTTGGATTGATTTCTGCGTGTTTGAGTAATCTTGTATTGTCCTGCAGCTTCACCTACCACCTATCAGTTCTGCAGTTTTGAACAAGAAGTCAATAGAACTTTTTTTTTTTTTTTTCTGAACCAAGCAGGATCATTTTTGTGCTTGAACAAAATGTGTATTATTGATCAGCATATGCCAGTTTCTTTCTAAATTTACAGAAAAATCCCCATTAGGTCTCATTAAAGGATATTGGCCTTTACAGTGATGCCAAAACAGATGTGCTTGTTTACGTTTTTAGGCTGTGTTGCAATAGCATGCTGACAAGACTCAAGTTGAGCTTCTGAAAGTTGTGAAAAGCTATGATGGTGAAAATCTATGATGCTCAGAATGACATTGGGTCAGTGAACAGAACATGTCACTACTGCAAAAAAAAGTCTCTGTTCTCCTCCAGTGTTGGCACAGCAGTGGTTTAAACCAACAACGAGCATTTTTAATTGATTCATGTGAGCTCGTTGTCAGTCCAGATCATGTTCCATATCATTTGTTTTGCCGTGTTGCCAGATTTTCAGAGCAACAAGCGACTATCTTTAAAAAAATTTATTAAAAAAAACAAATAATCAGTTCTTCTTTCCCCTTGATGTGAGAGAACAGCAGCATATACACTACGTCACAGGAGAGCAGTGTCTGATTGGTGGACGCAGGCATTCAATGCTTGAAAGTTTAACAAAGCCCAACTCAAGTGTCGACACCTGATGTGGCGGCTAAAGAGTCCGCAGCAGGTTGAAGCGTCAACTTCACTTCACTTAAATCTGACAACCTTCTCTCACAAATTCTTCGACACATGGATAATGTTGACATGTATTCATTTCAGTTGCATTTATGGCTTATAAACGTCTTTTTACAAACAACAAAGTGAAATTGGAGAGGACCACCCCAGCTCAGCCAATCATTTAGCTCCTGATTGGAACTAAAATAGTTTATTCTTCAATTCAGACAGTACTCAGAGGTCTCATTTTTTCACAAAGTGCGTTTTTTACTATACAAGTTTTAGTGGAAAGCACAAAGTTTACTAATTTACCACTAAAAAAGTTAGTTACCTCACCTTTAACATGTAAACGCTTTGGATGCTCCAACGCTGTCTGGTCTGAACGCAGCATTAGAATAAATCATTTTTAAGTAGCTTTTTTGTGTGTTGTAAAATATTGATGCAAAGGTGTTTATCACAGCTTCATGAAATATAATATTTTTCTGTTATTTTCAGTTTTGATGAACTGCTTATGTGACCCAGGCCCTTCAGTTTACAGCAGCTTCAATCATGAGGAAAATGCGAGTTAATGTGGCACCATGAGTTACGGGAACAGCCCCAGAGGCAGAGCGACCTGAGCACCTGACTCCTGAGGCGCCTCTAAACGGGCTTTTAGCAGGTAAACTTCCTCATTCACACCACTCCTCTGTGATTTATGTGAGCCGCACGACTTCTGCTCGACCTTGGACCAGGAAAACACACAGACACGCGTTATGGAATTGCACAATGATTTGTACATCTGGGTCATGTTCACTTCACATGTCATAATTATATGACAGTTTGTTCTAAATGAGGCAATAAAACGTGTAAAAACTATTATGAAAGCTTATGTGTGGATCAGCTATAGATTTGGTAACAACATGAACTTTATAGATGGATATATTTACTTTTATGGATTTGTTTGGCCACAGTATGAGTATGTAGGCGTTGTGTAGTGTTGTTTAGGCTTTGTTTAAGTGCACCGTGTCCTTTCTAAAGGTGGAAAATCAGCTGCATAGTCATATTAATTTAATAGGTTACACTGTGGGTTGTTAAAAATCTTCTTGTATAAAAGCAAAACTCAAAATAAAATCCATAACTTTATCAGGAATTTCACTGATAACATCCAAAGCATAACTTAGTTTAAGATCGTCAACATCAGTATCAATGACAGGGGTTTATAATAAAATATATTTCCGGCTAACACCATCAGGGAAAGTTTTATTGATATAAGTAAGTGGAAAGGAAATCAAATGTTCTGAAATGGCAGATTTAGAGAGTAATACAAGCAATCTTAGCACTTAAAGAGACTCTCGCCACAAAATGTGGGGCCATGTAACTCTCTGGAGATGAAAAGTCAGCTGCACATTCAATAGAAACAGAAAGATAAAGTCATTGCTTAGAACATTTTAACTGAGGATAAATATAGTTTATGCTATAATGTAAAACAGATACAGTATATATAGCTAAAGGAGAAGCATTTCCATGGAACTACAGGATCAGCCCTCCTCTTGTCAGATTGTTGTTATGCATTTAGTGCCACAAAGACATCTAAACACAAAAACATGCAATTCAATTTGAATACATTATAAGTAGGGCTGTGCGAAAATGAATATCGAGATATTTTTTGGAATATCTCGATGACGATATTTGGCGATATTTCTTCAATCTAACAAAAACGTATATTGAAACGTTATTTGACGTCAATAGGTTGCGTTAGCTTTGTAGAATTTGATGACCCATTCACTTTAAGTATAATGAATTTGGCTGCTTGTTCATAATCTCTATTAAATATTATTGGCCTACAGTATATAATGTGAATGCAACATATGTGAAATCACAAAATTCAGATGGCTTTTCAAACTGTTATTTTTAATTCGCATTTTTCTGCATTTTTCTATGCGCACTATACTTGATATTCAATTTTTGTAGATCTTGAAAACAACATTCACGATATAATCTAAAATTCGATATATTGCACCGCTCTAATTACAAGACATATTATAATTTACAGATTAATTTAATCATAAAGATCAACTCCAAAAACAAAATTCCAAGCTTGTTGCTTTTAGTTCTCTTTCATGGACTATATGTAATAATATTAAAAAGTCAATGGTTCCTTCCCTGTCGTAACAGCAGCCGCTACAAATTTAATCAAGTGGGTGCAGAAGCTCCATTGGCTCTGTGCACAGAATGTCAGCTGGCTTGTTTATTCTCCAAATAGCTAACTTCAATACTTATGAGTATTTTCTGTTAGCGCTAGCATTTAGACACAAACAAATCTCTTTATAAACAAAAAAATGCTGTTTGTTTCCAGTATTCTTTAAATTTTTTAGCATGTTTTCTGAGACATCACCATAACTCACTGTTCACAGCCTGATATTGTAAATATTTATAAACTGAGGTATTGAAAACCTCATACTGTAGAAATGAACTAAACAGTAAAAGCTTATAAATGAAGCTATTTTGAATACAAAGAAACCAACTGTTGTTCCATTCACAGAGCCAGTTGAAAATGTAGACAGATTTAAGCTTCGTTGAGAGATCCAAAGTTCACACCAGGTGCATAACTTTGTTCTCATACATAACATTATGCACGTAACTGCGGTCTAATTAATGTCCACCGGGCTCAGGGGAGACGATGTAATCCCCTCAGCATTGATCAGACCAGCATTTGCTCCGAGTTAATGTAAAAACGTGATTAAGTGGAAAGTGCAGAGAGCAGCAGATGGGATTTGTGATACTTTTAAATGAGTGTGAGAGTAAACCCTATAGCTCTAGCAGGAGGGACCAGCTCATTATATCAGAGCAGAGGGAGGTGTCACTGCATGTAAACATAAACCAGGAATGTACACAGCGAAGAGGAGAGAGGAGCCAGTCAGACGTGAAACTGCAAGACTAGGATTTGTGCCCTTATCATTAAGTTCTACAGTCACATGTGAGATGAGTTAGATTTCTTTTTTAAAAGTACAGTTTATTTTACATTTAAACAGAGCATAGTGATATATATGGATCAGGCGAAATGGATTTATTGAACTAATACCGGAATCTGATATTTGGAATTCCGCTGTGATAACTGATATTTGCATATGTGCACACAAAGAATAGAGAACCTCAAAAAATTGTCTCTATTAATATAGCACTTTTGACCAGTGAACGCAGACACTGAGGAAATGTGGGTTCAGTGTCCAGCCCAAAAATAGAACGACAGTTCACTCTTACCCCGGGCTCACACTGCTTCCAGTCCAACTCCAGTACAGTCACCGGAGCGTTCTTGCTATGGTGGGTGACTCACATTAGCTACGGAGGTTTGAAGTCCTGCTGCCGCCACAGGCTCTGCTGCCCACTTCACGGAGGTTCACGCTCAACGTGGGAGATTACGTGATCGCTGAGCACATGTGTATGTAAACAAAAAATGCGCCGAGTTTGGGGCTTGTTTCACTTCAATTCATTTTCGGTTTGATTTTTGCAGCACAATAGAAAAGCACGGGATGTTTATTTACATTCTATGTGTCATATAATTGTGTTATGTCGAGTTTTGATGTATTTTGAAAATCATCGGATTCACTTCACCAGCGCTCGCTTGGTTTCTTGTTTATCGTGTCTTGTTTTCACAACTTCACCAAAAAGGGCTCTGGTGCGCTCCAGCCTCCGGCCAAAATTTGAAACCAATGAAACGTCTTTGTACCGTTGGATTGGCCGTACCGTACTTAAGATATTATTTTCTGGTGCAATTATTATTTCAATTGGAAGTATGTCAAATACAGACTAAAAACACTGGTGTTTCAGTATAATTTAGACATTACACATAATGTATTAGGAGGTGAAAAAACAAAGAACATATTGATGCATGTTCAGTTGCTTACTCTATTTCATGATAAATGTTCCCTTATATTATAAACAATAGCAACACAAACTGAAAAAAAAAAAAAAAATCGAAATAATAGGCTGTTTGAATCTTTTGTCATGCTTATGTCACACTTTAAATAGAATACAACAGCAACTATCCGATTATGCTGTCCACATGTATTCTCTCACTTGAAAGATTGCCTTATTTGTTCAACTAATGGTTTGGGAGGTGCAGTGTCAAAGAAATGGAA
Source organism: Mugilogobius chulae (assembly GCA_038363315.1). NCBI lineage: Eukaryota > Metazoa > Chordata > Actinopteri > Gobiiformes > Gobiidae > Mugilogobius > Mugilogobius chulae. The sequence continues at coordinate 8,092,479 of CM076403.1, forward strand.
TACCCTGTATTTCACTGGAACTTTCCCAGAAGCCCCTTTTATGCATAAATAATATTTAGAAATGGGCGAGAAATTATTTAATACTGATCATTACTGAGTCGATGATTAAACTTAATAGCTCTCAGTTACCAAACATTAATTCTTGTCACTTAATCATTGGCAGATCCAAAGCTGTAAGCCTGAAATACAGTTTAGTTCAACATCGTCATGGTTACGAGTGTTACTGGATTACAATATGAAATTTAGTGTTACAATTAGTGCAAAACAAAATATCACAGCTTAGTCATTATCCATGATTACATTAAACATACATTATGAATGCAAAATCTAAATCTAAATGCAAATGTTTTATAACTACTGTATTAAAAGGTCTCACTTATGAAAATATTTTCACTTCAGTAAAAATAAAAACTATGTATCTGTGATTTAAATCTGGTCGACGTTAAAACCAGGTTTAAGACAAGACAAAGTTTTGCTTTTAAGTGTGCCACGACTATTAGTCTTCTTTTCTTATAATTATATGATCTGATTGTTGATTAACTCAATTTGACATCCCTTCTGGATTTATGAGTTAGTCCAAGATAAGCGACTTAGCCCTTGACATATTATGCATATTAGATATAATTTTAGATATTTAGACAGGTGGTAATTGATTTATTATTGTTTGATTTAGAGCTAAGCTAATGTCTTATCATTTATTAAAGTTAAATAATAATGTTTGGTTTTGCCGACCAATGATTTTGTCAAAACAGTTCACATGGAAATGTTAGTATTGATACTGTAGTATATTAAAGTGCATTTGGCAGATTGAACACTCTTTTTCCTGTAATTGTAGCTAACATTATTATATTATTATTATTTCTTCATTTCTGACATCACTCTAGAAAATATGGTAACACTTAACTACACCTTCATTAGCGTTAACAAACTCTTAACTAAAGATAGAATAATGGATTAATTCAACATGAACAAATGAAAAATAATGATGAAAAACTTTATTAAGACCTAGCAACAGTTTTTTTTTTACCAAGCCTTACTAAAAGCTTTAATAAATGTGTACATCCATTAATTGATGATTTCTACATGAAATATTAACTCTTTATTCATACTCAATTAAGGCTTTGCCAGGGCAACTAAGATGTAGTTATTATAAAGTGGCACCGAAAATAAGTTTTCTGTATCCTAGCAACCTTGTATGCAGACTGGATCAAGACTCCTTTAACGTCTGACATCGCACTATTGGGGTTTGTTTACTCCAAAACAGGTTTGGTGAATTTTTATTTAACTAATTACAAATGTTTCAATGTAGTCCAGGAGTCTAAAATGTGTGTCAGCGATCGTTGACATTTCTGTGTAATCTTGCAAATTACAATGTAACAATATCATATTCTAAGCTAATATTTGAACACCAAGATCAAAGGATATTCTGCTTTCATCTCTGTTCACTGACTGGGCCAATTGTACTCTTCCCATTTCTATTTCGTGGTCACATTCTAGAGTCAGTATTCTTATACATACAATACAAATATACCACATCATGCAATATTATTAAATAAAATAAATTAATATTAAAGACTGTTGTTTGAGAGGCTTTAAACAGGTGTGCAGATATGCCATTGTACTGCGCCTCTTATCAGACTGAATCAAGGACAAAGCCAGAGGAGTCCGAAGACCACAGTAATAAAGCTGATGATGGATTATTAAGCTAAGGTCCAACATTTAGCTGACTCACATTAAGTGCTTTGAGAAGAGAAACAATCTTATTTGCTACCAGTAATTAAAAAAGGAAATCTGTAAAAATCTTAGCTTAGGCACAAGTAAGGGTAAACATCAAATAACAAAGCAAATAACTTAGTGAGTAAAATAACTACAAAAGACAAAAGAAGCTGAAAGATGGGGTAGCGGATTTTCACTCTGCAAACACAATTAAGGTTTAAAATCTGACAAAATCCTAGTTCCATAAATCTTTGACACATGGTTAATATTGACATGTATTCATTTCGGTTGCAAGTATGGCTATAAACTTCTTTTAGTAAACAACAAAGTGAAACTGGAAAGGACCTCCCAAGCTCAGCCAATCAGAGCGCAGCATTTGATTCCTAATTAGAACTAAACTTTCTTTATTATTCAGTTCAGACAGTACTCAGTATTCTCATTTCTTCACAAACTTTTTAGTGGAAAAAACAAAACTTACTAATTTATAACTAAAATGGTTAGTACCAAATTTTAATGTTCTTACAATTGTTTATAATAAAAGTGCTAGAAGATCAGTGGTTCTTCACACCATCCTATATCCTAATGATTTACCATCCCAAAAAGAACAAATATATTTATGTTAGATTTGCTCTAAATTCAATAATAGGTTATTAAAAGGCTGCTCGGATGCCACCAGTGGTTTGAACCACAGTTTGAGAAACACTTATGTAGACAATGGTCTTAAACATAAATCAGCATTTGTCTCATGCCAGCCTGGACTTTGAAGGGTTAAAAGCAAACTTCCATTAAACAAAAGAAATCAATTGGATAATAATATGCAAAAATATACAAAAACATAATACATTTGCCTCTGAATAATTATAACAAGCTAAACTGCAAAGGATTTAAACTGATCCAGATGCAACTACTTGACCACCCACTGGAAACTAAAATGTGTCAAACTACTTTTATTCTCACACCTTTGTTATCAAACTGTTAATATGAAGATGTAGAATATATGATGAATTGGTGTAAAAGCCACACATTTCGTCTTAAAGGTCTCGAGCGTAACAGCCGGGTTTGTGTTGGTCTGTGATCAAAGGCAGACTGAGTTCACAGAGTCTGATGAAACCTAAGACATGCAGAGTATAAAAGGCTTAGTCAGCTTTAAAATAACACCACTATGGATACAGAGGATTTCTATGATCAGACCTTCAGCCCACGCTCACTGATTTTAATGCTCAAATCTGAGACTTGGATTTAATGCGGCGAAACAAGACCGTTTGGATATTTATAGGGGCAGATTAGGCTTTAAATATCAAGGTTTTTCAGCGAGCAAAAGCTTTAGTTTTAATGAGGTATGACAGAAATGGAGAAAGATAAAAAAATATTTTTTCCTAAAAAGATAGGTAAAAGCCTCATAATAGCAACTTTAAGTGCAGAATAGCAGTGCAACCCTATATCTTTTACTGTTAATTTATCTATTTGCACGTTTCTGTTTTCCTGCTGCTCTTGAACTGTGCTAAAGTCTTTCTTATTTAACTTAACTTGATTGTTTGCAGACAGTAACCATCACTTGATCATCAAAATTGGCTTAGCTCTAGTACAAATACTGTAAATGCATCTGGGAATTGTTTAATAGTGTCCTCTCTATATCTACCATAGAGCTTCTGATGCTCTAAAAACAGAATCAATGTTGTGACCTGGAAAACTTGCTCTGGCTTCTGAAAGTTGTAAAGTGCTTATAAACTCATTGTGGTGAATTTTAAGGAGGCTTGAAATTAATTAGGTAAGTGAGCAAACGTGCATCATGTACATGGCTTTTAAAGTTCCTATATTTGCTAATTTTTCACTCTCTATAATGTGTCATCGTCAAAATCATACCTAAAGTTTGTTTTGCTTCGTCCACATAAATGCAGCATGTTCAGGGTGTATTTTTTCTTCAGACTGAGAAAAAATACGACATTAAGTGAAAATACAGGAAGTATTGTGTTGGTTTAACAAGAGTCAACGGATTACTTTCTTTATCCTTGGGTTTGCTAAGCTTACAAACTTGAAACTACAGCTATCGCATTACCTTGTTTAAACTGCTTTACTTCACAGTTTACACAAGATATTGAAGCTTTTTTCTGGAAATCTCAACAAAAGAAAAGTAAACTATCATAAGCCAAAAAGGCATCTACTTTAGGTCATCAAGTAAAAGATTTAAATTGAGGCAAACATAGCAGTTAAAATAAAAACTGCCACTTCATGACATCACAAGTGGAACAGACCTTTTCATCTTTGAATCTCTAGACATGTTTGACAATCTGGGATAACTTAAATATTTGAGAAAGAAACTAAATGCAACTTTGACATTCTCAAATGGCTAAGAGCTCACAAAAGTCAATTTTCCATCGTACGCGATCTTTAAAATAATGTTATAGCCAACATAATAACCAGAGATAGAATATTAATCATTTTATAAGCCTGAATTATTGTATTACTTTTTAGCCAAAATTCAACTTGAACAACAGCATTGTCTTTTTTTTTCTTGGATGTTACAGTAGAACTAAATAGACTTTTTTTCCTATTGCAATGAAATAGAAAAAAAAAGTTATGCGGTGTCACTTTAAACACATGACATCTCTCTACATGCCTTGATCAAACTTAAAAGTGTTTTTTATTAAGTTATTGCCAAACTTTAGACCGGATCATAGACAAAATATGTGCTTTATTCCCATTTTTAGCTAGTCAGAAGTTTATTTTTACGGTTTAGCATCCATATAGAGTCCCAGTTGCTGATATGGTGTGAGAGAACGCAGCCTTGAATTCAGAACACGAAAAACCTCCTTTCTACTGCACTGCATCCCAGCTTACCAAGCACAGCCCTATATAACACCACTGCATTTCTTTATGTAACAGCCAGGCACTATCTGAGGTGTCAGAGGCTCACACAGTGGTTCAAAGGCGACCGGCAAGGGCAGTGTCTGCACAAAAATAGATCCCGATAAGAACTAAGGGTAAGAAAACAGTGCCTAAGATAAAAGCGTGATAATGGTGGGATTCCTGGATGCGATGTTTAAAGGCAGTGTCTCTGTGCATCAGACGGAGGAGCATCCTGTTTGTGAGTGCGGCATATCTGTGAAGCATCTCCTGCTGCCAGCGCTCACGATAACACTGCGTTTCCCATAATGCCGCGGGACAGTATCTGAACTGCAGTTATAAACAGGGCTATACAAAAGCACAGTCTACCAATCAAAACAGCGGGACAGCTAAACTTGACCTCCTCCCAATCCTGTCAAAATACAGGACAATGTTTCCCACAACTTTATACATAGACTATGGTGGTACAAGTGATCCAAACTTAAATATTTATTTAGTTTTGAAGATGCAAAAGTCACTGCCTCTTCTGATCAAAAATGTTAATATAGCTTAAATGTAACTACTTCTGCTACAATCATAAGTATAATTTGTTTCACTGTCAGTTTATTGTCAGTTTTTTTAGACTGAGAGGGTAAAAATTCTCTATTAATGGGAACCACTGCAGTATCTATGTAACAAGTGGAGACATCTGCATATTGACCATCTTTTAATGGACCTCAGTCACTACACACATGGAGGAAAAAGTACCAGGGGGAAAGTATAGGGGCTGAAATGATGTGGGATTGAGATTTTAACAAAGCTAATTAATTGAAAGAGGTGACATTGATGACAAGTAAATCAACAACAAAATTATGAGGACTGTGTTTGGTTCACTTTACAGTATGTAAAGGAAAAATAGTATACTACACAAAAGAATGTGAAAGATGGTTCATTCCCCCATTTTTTTATTTCATCTTCAAATAATTTTATGTTTCATTTAAGAAAGAACTATTTGAGTTGCTTTAGATGAGAGCTGATTGACTGCAAATGATGAATTGTGTTCCAAAGCCATGTCTATGCATGTGAATTTGTAATTTTTAGCTTATAGCAGCTTTTTATTGGACTATTATTTTTAAATTGTTTGCAGCAGCCCAAAGCTATTCCTCAATTATTGCATTTCGACCATCAGAAAGTTTATACATACATAAATTTCCTCCGTAGGTTAGATTTTTGCATCATGTTCAAGCTAAGATAGCTAACATGCTAACAGCACACTTCCTGGTTCTCAAACGATAAAAATGTTCACCTACATGGACAAAAATAGGCTAAGCCACTTTAGCACATTTATCTGGATTCAGTATTTAAAATCTGAAATTGTTTGATCACACTCTCCACAGTCAGTTTGAGATGATGCCATCAGGGAGAAGATAAGTTACAATTTGTAATTTAAACAGTTTTAAAAAATCATTGTACCATGCAGTCAAAAATAAGATGAATTGAAGGGATTTACAGACTTAATTGCACGTAATGCTATATGCTTAAGGCAGGGATCATCAATTAGATTTTCCGTGGGGCCTGATTTTTTGAGGGACTTTGGTCTGAGGATCGGACTACAAAACCAGGTAGGAAAGGGGGCAGGGGAAGGTAGGGGAAACCTATGCAGAGAACATGTGTACTCCAAAGGCTCCAGGTCGACTGGGAAATTTATCCCGGACCTTCTTGTGATGAGGTCAGAGCACTATCCACTGCACCACTGTGTTGCCAATGTGGTACACTAAAAGGGGTACTATGAATTTTTTGTTGACATAACATGAATATCTACCAATTTGCTGGTTCTGTTCAGTTACAGCACTACTAAAGATACTTAATAGAGAGTATTCGCTTTCTTTGCTGTCAAGAATGCAGCACTTGGCTACACACATTTTGTCTCTACTTTTTAGGTTTTCTCTCATGACAAAATGTGAGATAAATGTTTTAGCCACATCTGTATCTAAACTGCAGCTATTACCAAAGCCTGAGAGTTGTTCAATGAAACCTATGCTGCATCTCCGGTATGTTAAAATATTGATCATTCAGGAAAGTGTGCTAGAATGCATCAGGAATGTGCGTTTAGTTCACAAAGTGCTGCCAGCAGGAGCAGTTAAAGATTCAGGTACCATGAGACAATGATGAATAATTAGAAAGACATTAATATTAATATTAACGCACAGATGTCCAAAGCTCTAGTGAGTGAAATGGTGCACTGAGCAAAATGCGGTGGTATTCACTGTCAGCATCATTTCAATCTTTTAGCTTTTGAAAGTTAATTTTAAAGTAAAGTAGTAAAGTCCAATTACTTTGCATAAAAAAATGTTAGGGATATTACTTTATTTCCACATTTTTATTTAGCATTGTGCTCTCGTATGGTCTATCATTGCTGTTTAACTTGTAAAATGTAACAAATTAAAATAGATGAATCAAGGCTGGTCCTGTTTGAGTTAGATGAGTTAGACTGAGTAAACTGGCACTGTCACTTCTACTCAATCAGTTTGGCCATTCATCTACTTATTTTGTCCTTGATGGCAGATAAAAGCAGTGGTTCTTCTGCAGAATGACTCTAGAGATAAGAGAGGAGCTCAGAGTAGAGCTGCTGCTCCTCCACATTAAGAGGAACCAGCTGAGGTGGCTTGAACACTTGTTTTGTGTCTCATGGACAAAGTTCATGTCCCATCAGGAGGATGTGGTAAAGAAAGTGAAGCCAACTGCCTCTGTGATTATGACTGGACACTCAGGATGAAGCAGAACAAAACTGATGACTGAATTCTCCAATTTGCAGTTCATTTTTCTGAAGAGAACTGTATACACCTCACATTAAACTCCTCTGTACTGGTGAAGTACCAGGGAAAGTTACATGTCAGGCCTGTGGAAAGGTACCACAGTGGAGCTCTGGTGTCATAATAAGAAGGTCCTAGGTTCAATCCCTAGTAGGCTTGGGGCCTTTTCTATGTGGTTTGCATATTCTCCTTGTGTCTGTGTAAGTTTCTTCTGGCTGCTCTGGCTTCTCGTACCATTAAAAACATGTGCATTAGGCCCCACTTCTCTCCCCTTCCCCAGGAGTCCCCTGAAAAAAGACATTCCAATAAAATTAGAACCTCCGTTAAATAAAAGTTAATAAGATGCTCTGTCATAATACAATACAGTAGACAGTGAAAATGCACCTAACTTGCTTTGTGCCACTCTCTATTAAGCAGCATGAAGAAGAAGGTGAACCTGCTTGCAGAAAACATGTTTTTTAAGGTTTGTTCTGATTTGGCAAATCACAACACTTAAATAAAGGAAATATAGATGAGTTTACTTCTCTACAGCAGAATTTTTCATGCAAAGCAGTGACACCTCAATGGATACGAGCAGGAAACAGACCCAGAAAAGTTACTCTGTGTACCTTTAACACAATAATTAAAATGCAAAAAAAAAACAGCTCTGACACATGGTAACAAGTGAAGAAACTCTATTTATTTACATCATAGACTTGAAACTCTATCAATGAGAAATCTCTAAAACCAGTTGCAAGCGACATGTCTGACTCGAGTTAACACACGGTTCAACACCATCATGGTAAGATGCCACACTCACAACAGGTCAGTGCTAATGTTTCTAGATGAAGGCACATAAACCCATAGAGGTCACAGTAAGGCAGATTCACAGCACTATAGAGCGAGAGAAGAGAGAAAGAGAAGAGAGAGAGAAGAGAGAGAGAGAGAGAACGGTCATAAAAACTAGCCAACTGCATCAAGTCTCTCAGTGGGAGTTTCCAAGGATGACTGCAAATAGTTGGCGAAAGAGAGAGTCTGTAGCAAGGCCGGATCGACAGGTATCCACACGACCACTGCTTTATCCAGTCTTTAAAAACAACATTGTAGAGAAAGTCCATTTTGATTTTGGAGTTTACAAGTGGCAGTCTGAATTTCCATTAGTGAAAGATGGACAAAGAAACAAACAAAAAAACATCAGGAGGTAAAGTGTATCACATCTTTATAATCAAATAATCTTTGTGTAAAGCATATTGCTATTTGGAATGAATTTTAGTAACACTTTATAATAACTACACAATTTTTCATTCCTTAATATAGCATGAACAAAGACTTACTTCATGATGAAGAAAAGTTACAACCTAATTATTATCTATAGACTGAACCTATAATTCAAAGCCATAATACAGATAGAGGGCAGCTAAATGAATATCGCTTAAATACATTTTTTGCTATAATGGTCAAAGATATTTTTATTTAACCTTCAAATGAAACATCGAAAGCAAATTCTTATTTACAATATTGTAAAGAAGAAAATGAGTGAAATGACCTTTTAGATACTGCTTGGCAAAGTACAACGAGTCTCATTCATTTACATATTGGTACAAACAGTTTTGTACTGAAGACCTTCTTACAAACATTTTTGGCATTCACAAAAAGGAATTCTTTACTGAAAATATTCTTTTGGAAGAATAAGTCTTATAAGTAATCTGGAGGACTTGTTAGGTCAAAAATATGTTTCTTTAGAATAAATGACACAATTCAATCAAAAATAGAATCCCTATAACTGCAGTTATACATCTTTACAAATGGTTTCATATAAAAATAATCTAGTATACAAAAAGAACAAGGTAAATCTCTTTTACTACACTGTTCAGATCTATTGTGTGTCTGTCCCACCCCAGAGCCTCTGTGAGGGCCAGTGTTATACCCTCCACAGACCCTTTTGTGACCCCCCAGGAACAGAGTAAACCGACTCTATGCACCTCCACCAGACTACTTCCAACAACCACATTACTTTACAATGTGTTAAATTGCGTTTTGGAATCTTTATCAGTTTCTGGTACTTTTTTCAGTTCTAGTCATTTTAGGTGCGTTCACACAGAACTTTTTTTTAGCTATTGCTTTGGGCCAAGTCCATTCAGTCAGACCAGGAACCCTTTGGTGACACAAGCACATTTACAACCCTAACATTTTTCAAACCTTGGCATAACGCAAAATTACTTTGACGCTCCCAAAATAAAATTCTTCATCAGTAGGTATAGGTATACACTAATATAAGGAATAAGTGTGAATAATTGTGCTTTATTGTTTTGACTGACTACTGACTTAACTATTTTCTTAACTGTTCAAGACTATACAGAGTCCTGCCAGCCGCCGAATATTAGAGGACATTTTTAGCAAATACATGTATATTTATGTAAATAAAGATGCTAATAAGTAAGCTGTTAGTAGCTTGATGAATGGTGGTGAATGTACTTTAAGAAGAAATCTCGATGAAATCTGACTGGAAGTTTACTCTGCAATTGAATGAGTCTCAATATTCTTAAAAGGAAAAACTGACTCTTGCCCATCATCTGGCCTTGTGATATTATCATATCCTAAAACATTAATGTTAAGTCATAGTTCATGCTTATTAAGGTGTAGTTATTTTAAAGTGGTACTTCATTTTCCACTAAAAAATGAGAAGTGTGAGCTAATGCATTAGAATACTGTGAAAATGATAAGTCCACTTCAAAATTATACACTTTTTATAGTTCAAAAATATTCAAACATATTTTGTTTGTGATGATGAATATGGCTTATTTAATGGTGACTGATGCTAAATTGAGTGAAACAAAAATATTACAATAACAATTTAAAAATAAATGATTTCTCGAAATATAATACACTTTTTACATCTAAACATGTCACATTTTCACAGTACTAAATGTCATTGACCAACACCTCTAAGAATGGGGAGGCAGTATTTTCGTAGTGCAGGCCAGAACAGGGCCAATAAAAAAAAAGGGACACTTCACAAGTGCACATATGAAATCAGGGCTTACACTTTTAGACAACACAGAGGAGCCAGAACATTACGACCACATCATATCTCATCGGACTCACAAAAAAGCACTGATTGGCAACTGGATTAACAGTAAAGCTTTGGGATCTTGCTCCAAAATGTTGGCAGCTAATCCAACCTTGAACTACTTTTGAAACTGCTGACAGGTAACAGCACAATTTTGTCAAAGTCGCATTCCCAGCAGGCCATTTTCTGTCTTCCACCACAGTTCGCACAAGGTCAGAATTTTCGTCAAATAATATGAGGCTGCAGAAGTCGGTGGTATAATATTGTCATTGGCTGGTGTGTGTTTATCTGACTATTCAATTACAATGACCTTCAGTTTAAATGGGCCAAGGTCCTGGTCTCGCTCAGAGTCGTTTAAAACACAAACTGCCTTTGTAAACATCAGTGGCTCAGCTCAAAGTGAAAAGTATTAGCGATCAGGCTGCTTGAACATTATGACAAAATGCAGATTGGTTTGTGCCACCTGTTTGAAGAGCTGGTCTAAACACAACCTCAGGATGGGCTTTTAGTCAGAGGTGGGTCATACATTACAGTTACTTCAAAAATATTACAACGGAAATGGAATGGAAAGCACAACCTATACAAACGAAATTATAGTTTTTAAGTAGGAGGATTTGCAAAGGTAATAGGACAAAAAAAATTTGAGCTGTTGGGCTTTAGTTGATAAATTATTAATAAGCCATAGCGTCTTAGTCGACCAAAAATATTAGACTATACAGATTTTTAAGAGACAGAATCAAAAAGTAGCAGTAATAGCACTAATTAACTGAAGATTTGAAAGCAACTAACTCTAGACTGACTACACTGGGCCCGCTGCAGCTGCTGTATTAGATTGGTCTTCTTACAGAGGATACCTCACATGAAGCCTGGTGCTGTTGCTGTCACAGTCTTTGATACCGACACATGCAAGACAACTCTTAAAGGTGGGGTGCTGATTTTCACACTGCAAACACAATTTAGGTTTTAAATCTGACAACTTCCTCTCCTAAATTCTTCAACACATAGGTAATATCAAAATGTATTCATTTTTGGTTGCAATTATGGCTTAAAAACAATTCTTAGATACAAGAAAATAAACTAAATAATAAATAAAATAGAGTGCAGCATAAAGCTCCGGATTATAATAAAAAATATATATTATTTTGTATTCATTCAGATTGTACTTAGTAGTCTCATTTTTTTTTTCACAAGTTTTGCATTTATTATATATATTTTAGTGGAAAAAACAAAGGCTGTTCATTTAGAACTAAAAGAAAGTTACCCTATCTTTAACTTAAGTTTTGTAGTAATTGTTTAATTGTGAAGTAAAAGCTCGGGCTGAAAGTTAATTCTAACACACCCAGACTAATACAGAAAGCCTGTGGTGACTACCGGAGCTAAACCACATGCAATCTGATCAAATTAATTGATCGACTGCGGCTCACTTAGATTGTAATTGCCATAATTGGAAGAACTAAATATTGATGAATGCACAAAATCTGGCAATTTCAAAGAATAAGTAACAATTTTGGGAGGAATCTCTTTCAAGAAAAAATCTATATGTTTTGCTCAAGTACGTGTACTGCTATAGTACACAGTAAAAGCATTTTTTAAGTAGGACAGGAGTAATGATGGTGTCTGAAAGCTACTTTGAGATGTTGCCTCGGATTGTGTTTAAAATGTATTCAAGTAAATCTACATGGGGAACTGTAGCTGAGCATGACCCACCTCTGCTTTCAAGCAAATCCAAGAAAAATCACTTTATCAGCTTGTTTGCAGACGAGCGCCAGCACCTTTAGACACAAATTGTCCATCCATTCTTAAAAATGTTATCAAAATTTACCTTTTTACTGTTTTCACTTTCCATCTTTATTTTAACGCATAAATCTTGATGTCAGACTACTGTCAGTGGTTTAATAATGTATCTTTCCAATAAACATATAAAGTAAATATATAATGATAATAGAGGTCAGAATGTGTGACATTTAACAGCATTGTATGCCTTTGATTTGAACCACTGAACTATACTACACTGCCTATAGCAAATCCAATCCTACATCATGTACTGAATGTAGCTCCTTCCTGTGCCCGATACTAAGACTTAAGTGCTTCATACAAAAATAAAACAGTCTTCAAAACACCATCCATCACAGAGGATCAGACGTACACCGCATTCCTCACATTTAAACATGAAATCGTGGCAATTCTCCCGAGTCATCACTCAACGTCACCCGCAGCGCAGACGCTAGCATCAGTTTTTGCATCTTTGTAGAAATTACAGTTAGACTAAACGCCTTTCTCACTGCAGCCGACAGCTCCATACCGCCCGGCGACTCCGTTAGCATCAGACGCACAAAGTACTACAAAGTTGGGAGGTTTACCCTGTTTCCAGCCATACATTCTTGTGCAGAGTCTTGTCCCTGAGTCTTCAAATAAATGAATCCCACAGCGGCCTAATTTCACCACCTCTCACTGACATTCAGCTCAAAGGCATGGCTCATAGTGTAGGAGAGGACCACAGTATACCACCGCCAGCAAATGGTAAAGCTTTTAAAATGGAAGAAATTGCGGCATATTTGTGAAAAAGGAAGCATGGCAGTTTAAAAGCATTAGCTACTGGTTGTGTAACGAGATGCTAGTAGCTTTTGTAGTGCGTATACATGACCTTAAACACAGTCACAGTATAGTTATCCATCTTCAGCACAAGCAAAGAAGATTTAAAGCCAAAGTATTAGTAAAATATGGCCTTTGATAAATAGCAAGAAGCTGGTTTTAAAAAGGCAAAACAAATCTTCTGCTTCGAAAAAGTGGAAGACAAATAAATGAAGGCAAAATGTATGAAGAAGTTTGTAATCCATGTCGACAGGAATTTGATGGTGGCAAGAATGAGAGACAGTCATCGTTGTTCCCTTGGCACAAAATTTCACATGTTTAGATCATAAACAAAAATAAAATTATTTTGGTAACACTTTGTTAGGGTACACTTGTTGATATCAAACTATTGACTAGATTGCATACAAGTAAATGGTTAATTCAGGGTTAATTCATATTTACAATGCATGGTAGCAGAGTGGTTATTCTGGCTTCCAAATAAGGAAATAGTGGGTTCAATATCGGGTCGAGCCAAGTCAGCATCTCACGATCTCTTGGTGGAGTTTGCTTGTTCTCCCTGTGTCACAGTGGGTTTTTTCCAGGTAAGCTGTAAATTTTCTCTAGTGAATGAATGAGACAGTGAATGATTGTCTGTGTGTCTGTCTGTGTGTTAATCCAAAATGTGTTGGCTACTGTCCAGGGTGTTTCCCCCGCTTGAGGCCCTATTTAAAACAGGAAAAAATCATTAATTTTTTTTTTTTTTCATCCCAATGTAATTATTCTGCTACTAATTTGACTAAAGCAGATATCAATATTCAAAATATGACCTTCTTCTGAGGTCAAAACTAAGTTTGATTTTCAAAATCCATTTCACCTTCCTCAGAAGCTAAGACAAAAAAAAACCCGAGGACATTTTCCAACGATTACTTGTCTCACAGTCACATGATGCTGTCACATTTAACTGCAGTGGAGTGTTTTAGGTCTTGTCTAAAGCCTATACCTGATATCAGAGTAGATTTTTCAAAATTGATTTTTTAACTCTCAAAACTCATTTTTAGAAAAGACATATAGTGCATGTAACGGCTATTGATTGTAGTAGTAAACCCAACAACTTTATGTGAATAAATTTCAAACTATATGAGCCAAATAAAGCCTTATTATGTCGGCTGAACCAAGATCCAATACTGTAAATTTGATGACCGTTTGACATCCAAACCCAGTATCAGGTTGGTGGATCACTAATTTACACTGAATAAGCCACTTACATGTAGCTGCAAATTACCATCTAGTCAGATGTTAATAGTGTACCCTAAGATTGTTACCAGTATTTCAATGTGCTTCCCAACATCCTTTCATTCACGCAGATAGACTCTACACAGACGTACAAAAACATATTCCTCTTGCATGTTTCCGAATCAGGTGCAGCGCCACGTGGCTCATGTGCTTGTGTCAAAACAGTTCGATCATCTCCATCGGCAGCTCCAGTGTCTGCATGTCCCTGTGTTAGGTCAGGGCGTACTCAAACGTCCCCTTCTCCAGCCCCTCGATGCCGTCCGACCAGTTTGACGAGGGCATGCTGCTGTACGGGTCCAGTAAGATCCGGAAACACCTGATGATGAGGAGCGCCAGGAAGACCAGCAGCATCCCCACGAAGGCGAAAGCGGTCTTCTGCTCCAGGGTCAGCGAGTGGGCCACGTCGTTGCCGCTCATGGCAGCCAGGGAGTGGTTGTAGTGGGCGCTAAACATGGTGACAAAGTGGCGTCCGACCTCCTCATCCTTCCTCGGAAACGCTCAGGGCCGTGAAAGCCTGCATCCTAGGACCTGGACGACAGTTACTGTATCAGGCGTCATGTTTAAGTGAGGTCAGCTAATTCACATGAACACAGACTGTGGATCAATATGGACAGAAATGGTGAAGTCGATGTAGAAATTACGACTGGGCAAATTGGAAAACATCAATTGCATTTTCTGGCAAATATTGAGATTGTGATGAGATTTGTAATAAACGATATGCTTAGAGGTGCACTGTGTAACTTTCTGAAGGTGAAATAGCAAGTTAAAACCATACATTGGAACAGTTATTTCTGATAATGCCATAATATGAAAAAAAAATAATTAAAGGACCATCCTCCAGGCAAAGCAATGGTCCACTTTGTGGCCATGCAAGGCCCCCCCAGGGAAAACATTGATTTATAATTTTTTTTAGTGCATCAAAACATCTAACTGTCAAAAACTTGCTTTATTCAAGTCTATTTTTTGTCAAAAAGTTATATAGTGCATCTTTAAATGTATGATCACAACTCCAGGAACATTACCACAGAGTGAAAACTGAAAAATGAGCTAATAAACATGTTCAAAACGATCAAAAAGACAACTACACAAAATTTTTGTATGGTATGTGCTGGTGTTATCATGCTAAACATTTTTTGGATAAAAGATCTGATACTAAGGTTCTATATCTAAATGTGTTGAAAGATATTTACATTCCACTTCTATTAATTAACTTCTTTCTATTTGATTGTGATCTATGGGGCAGATCCAATAGAAATAAAGAGCACAGTATATGTGCTACAAGCAGGACATTTACAGCCCCCACAAACATGCTTATCACAGACTTTTCTTTTCTGAGAACTTTAATTTCATGTTTTAAATGTTTTTAAATACAATTATGAGATTATGTATAGCAGTTTAACTGCTTTGAAAACATTAAAAGCAACTAATTACTACCAGGAATTAGAAATCTGCAATGAAGGCTTTTATTTTTCCAATAGCGTGCATACAGGCAATCCTATTAAGCAATAAACCTAGTTAAAAGAGGTGATTTATTTTAATGGCATTGATAATTTGTTACTGATTTTTCCCAATTCTCAGTTCAACTTAAATTAAAAACAATGAGACCTAATGGATAAAAATGGAAAAGTTTACAGATCTGGATCTAGTTAACATGCTTTTGAGCTTGGCACAATTAGCTACAAACTATGGTTTATAAAAACTGCGTAAAGTTTATTTATTTATTTTTTTAATTACAAAACTGCCATGTTTTGTAGTAGTTTCATAACTTCACAGCACATAGTATACCACCCTTTACAGCATGGCTTTTTGTGTAATTATATACATCTATAAAAAATATTCTATTTGCAAATGAATTAAATGAGATATACAAGCTTATTAACACATGCACTGATGTAAAAAAAAATGATTTTAGAATGCATATGGGCTAAATAAAGTGATGATTAAAATAGATCAATCCTCTGAGTCCATCTGTTTTCTAGAAATTCTTGCCCGAACATTCTATGAAGCGCTAAGGTCCTTAAACCATCACCGCATCCACCTGAACATGGCAACAACATGTCATCAACACTGGATTGAAAAAAAAACCTCAAACCACAACATGTCGCCGCCTTTTCCAACTCAATCACACAAACGACCACCGCAATGACCGCGCTTGGCAGTCCTGTTAATCGCTTCATGTGTGTGGCTTTTTACCTGTTGCATTCGAGCAGCAGACTGAAGCAGCAACGCAATTCCATCACACGAGAAAACACGGACAGCGATGACACAAAACTAAAGTCAATGTCACAACGATGAGATGTCCCAATGCAAAAAAGAAAAAGAAAAAGTGTCTTATGTGTGATGAGAAATGCAGCAGCAGGTGTCCATAGAAGATGCAGATGTTTGAGACAGATGCCAAAACCAAGTGATATTACGAAGAGGAGACTGCATTACAGAGGAGGGGCGCTTCGGGACACACTAAACAAATGTATTGACTGTAAATGGACCGGGCTACTCACCACCAGGCTTTCATGATCATCCACACAGACCTGTTGCTGCTTCTGTCCCCCGCCAGCCAACTCGCCCAGACATCGCTGCTGCTTCTGCTGCCGTGTGCGCGTCCTCCTCTCATCCGCCCATGGCTACACTGCGATCCCTTCCCACGATGCACCACTTCTAAAGAAAGCCAGATAAAAGCAAGCAGGACAGGAGAGAGAGAGGGAAGAGGAAAGGAGATACAGTGGGTTTAATGTGTGATTGTTGTGCTGCTGCTGTGTGAAGAGCGTGGCAGGTAGAAGCAGCAGCAGCAGCAGCTCTGTTCCCTGCTCCTGACTCGCGATGCCTCGGACTCATTATCATTCAGGTTCCTATCTCTCCCTCCAGAAGCTCGCCCCTGCTGCATGGCAACCACTTGTTAGTCTCACTCACCGCTCCGCCGCAGCTTCAGTCATTGAAAACATTCCTCCTCCTCCGCGTACAACACAAACAACAAACACACATCGTTCTCGTCTTCTATTTTTGGGTTTTTGTCTAAGAAATCTAGAGAGACAACTTGTGTGGGATTGTGCCCAGAGCAAAACAATAACATCAAATAAACTGCCATGTTTGGTTAGACTTGGTAAAATGATGAGGTTTTAATTAGAGGACTATATTGGCCTTACGTAAGGTCATACAAGTTCTCTTAACATGGCAGGAAACAGGTTGTGAAACTTTTACAGTATTACCACCACATAAAAGATTACCTTAAATGAACTCAGCTAAGATTAATAAATGATAAATGCTCAGTAAAGGAACTCAAAGCAACTTACATCAAGGAGTCACTCACCATTTACAACAGTCAGTGCAAAGTGTGTTGAAGAGCCACTATGCATAAAAGTTTTAATCTTGTTCTTACATTGTTTTCACATCAGAAACACAGCTGACAGTTTGTCTGTGAGATACTCTGTACTTTTTGTAAGTCCATAAATCAATTAAATCAAACTTGTTTTGAGCATTTCTGCAGCATTACAGCCAGTAGATAGAGCTCTAACTCAATTACTGATGCGGGAAACACACAACTGTCACGTATGCTTTAGAAAATTTCTTTTTTTTTATTGGTTCTGGTGCCTGGGATTCCAAAGAGGTAATGCTTAGGAACATTTAAGTACTGGAACAAAATATTTGTCTTTTAAGTAAGTTTGCTCAAAGACACAATGACAGTTTCATCAGTTCAAGCTGCAATACACAACAAACCTGTGAGTCCCAGGATCTGGCAGCTTAAACAAATCAGAAAATGAGCCTACCAACTAATAACTCGACAAATTAAATTGTCAATTTTTAGACACACCAAGTACTTTTTTTAAAATCCAAAACAGACTTACAAAAAAGTATGATTTTTCGTTTTAACTGCTCTAAACTGTTTCTTGAGGGCTTTGTAACTCAAAAAAATATTACTCTTAAAGACCTTGAGGGAAGCCCAGAAATTGTTCTTTTCACTTATTTTCCCCACATTAATAAAATGTATCAATACTAGTTCATGTATGGTTTTAACTTGTTTCCGTAGAGATGTTATACTTTGCTTGAAATGCTCCACAATTTATGAACACATACCCAGCAGGGCATTTGTACAGATCAGATCTGAGCACACACTCCTGAGTTTGAGTAGATGTCTGTGTTATTGGAGGGTGTCTTGTTCAGGGTATGCCACTAATTCAAAATTAGTCTCTCAAACATTTTACCTGGCTATATACAGTACGTACTTGCTAAATCAATGTATTACCATCCATCGATTTCATTCTCTCAGGAATATTAAAGCTAATCTTATTGTAGTTTTTCTCATGCATTAAATCCTACTTTTCGAGTTATTGACAAAAAATAAATGAAAATCTCACTTGTTAAGATATATTCTAAGTTGCATTTAAAAAATATACAAGACGTTGAAATACAAATATTATGTATTTGATTAGACTAGATAAATATTATTTTGATTGGATATTCAGAATTTTTGAATACATTTTTAGACAAATGAAGTTTGAATATGGTGACAAAAGCCTTATAGTTGGAGAATATTTACAAATAATTGTATTTTATTTATTTATTTTCTTATGAATGAAAAGTCTCTCGCACACTGTCTACTTGCAACACCAGTGAAATGTATTAAATCAGTGCAACGTTTTGGCCTGTGGCCATCATCAGGCAAATATATTTATTTATTTTCTACCACTTGTTTGTTAGGGGGTGCAGGTGACCGGAGCCTATCCAATTGATTTAGGCCATAGGTGGGGGAACACCCTGGACAGTGGCCAACTCGTCACAGGGCGGAAGGTGGGAGAAAACCAGAGAACCCTAGAAAACCCAGAATAATATAAGTGAACATGCAAACTCCACTCAGAGAGATTGTGAGATGCTGACTTGGCTCGACCCAGGAGTCAAAACCATGTTTTGTGTGTATGTTTAGTTCTGTCAACAATTATAATGATCGACAAACAATTTGGAGTTTTTATGCAGCCCAACCAATTTCTCACAATCCTAGTGGGATTAGCCACATTTAGAACTCCACGAAGAAAAAAAAACTGCCTTTGAGACAACTAAAGAACAGGTTACAATCAGAACTGTACAATTCTAGATAAACTGTCTAATCTAGATATTTTGCGTATTTGGGGAACTACTAGGAGCATAATATGAATGTAACATTGCTGACATTGCCGAGAGCTAAACATCATCACTGTGTTCATTCCTGTGTTCGCTTGTGTTGTTGTATTTACTGGACTGTGTAAGCTTCAGGTCGTACAAGCTCATTCCACTGAGTCTGGTGTACAATAGAAGTCCAAAGTCCAAGGCATAAGAATCCTACACACAAGACACACACTAAGCCCACAGCTAGAGGTGGGTGAAATGCCAAACACCGAATATAACAGATCATGATTCATGTGGCTTGAAGTCATTGGCTTCTTCTGAAACTTTATTGATATTTACAAATTCTCTAGTCACTCACACTGAGCCTAGAGAAAAAAATGGTACAAATGGAAAAGTGTTTTAAATAGAATGTATATCAAATGTAAATAAAAGTGAATTCAAGAGAAAATGGTTGAATCATGATATAGTGGTTTTACCAAAATTGCATATTATTAATGAAATCACAATTTCATTTTCATCATGTCACGACTCTCAGCTGAGTCAGTATATTACAACTTTTATACTGAACATTTTCCAGATTATTCTATAATGTTCACCATGAAAATAATAAAAAAGGAACTATGAAGCTCCTGGAAATGTTGATGAATCATGATCAGTTTGTACTTAGGGATGGACTCAGTTTGTAAAAAAAAAAATATATATATATAAAACATTTTGAAAGGATTTTTCAATCCACCTAAACCTAACCCTTTTCCAAAACTTGCCTTTTATAGTGATATTCAGAGAGGGCACCAAGTCACTGTTTTCCAAATCTCAGGTGCAAGTCAAGGCTCAAGTCAGTTCCCCACAAGTTCAAGTTGCCCAAGTTCTTTGAGTTTAGCTTCAAGTTTTATATCAAATTACTGAATACATCTGAAAAAAAATATTTCCTTGAACAAATTGCTGCTCACAAAAAAAGAAATGAGGAGGGACATGTTCTAGTTTTTAATGTAAAATTACTTTAGTTATTTTTTTAGAAGAAGCATCAGTGTCTCAAGTGACAAAGCTCCAAGTCCAAGTCAAGTTCCAACTCTTAGTCAAATTTTACAAGTCAAGTTTCAAGTTATCAAATTAGGGACTCAAGTGTGACTGGAATCCCACATCTCTGGTAACATTATTTTCGTTTTTTTGCAGACGAAGTGTCAAAATCCAAAATATGCCCAAACTAGTGAAACTCAGGCCTCAACACCATTTTAAGTCTCCTTCTATTTACCAAAGAAATCTTGGAAAGAAATCACAGTAAATTCTGACTTTTTTCTATTTCAGAAAGTCTTTCTAACATAGAATAACTAATGCAAATATACATCAGAAAACAAGTTTTAGGGAAAATAGACAGGATACATTAGAGGTTTAAGATCACATAAGATTATTTCAATGATCCATGGTAACACTGTCTGCCTTTATTGTATCTTCTCTTTCTCAAGCTTTAGTCTGGCTGTGACTTGTTCGCGAGGTGACCTTCCAGCAGAATGCCAACCATCTTGGGAGTGTTATGTGCAATAATTCAAGGCTTACAAGTAGCTTCAAACCACAAAATGTTGCCTCCAGAAAACAGAGAAAGTGAGAGATCTTCATTTTAAAGTTTACAGCCTCTGCAGTGGCGTGTCTTGTGTTTTGGGTCACACACGGACAGTGGCTGGAAATTCTGCAGTGTGAAAAGGAATACGGCGAGTTATTGAAGGTCATTATGCAAGGACGGCTTCAGCAAACTAGAATGTACTACTGTATGTCCGATGGGACTCTTACGATGCAAGGTTTTATGGACAATAACTGTTCAACATTATAGTCTGCCTGAAAATAAATACATGCAGTTCTTCCCATTGTCTGAGATAAGCCGAAAGAATTATACTTTAAAGGTGTAAACTGTGTAACATTTAGATCAATAAGGCTCGGGAACGTAACATTATTAAACCAAAGAGAATTTAAATAGCTAAATACTGAAAATAGCATTATTTAAAGCATATTCTGACACTACAGAGTTAAGGATACATTTACCAGTATTGACCCAGCAGTTTTTTGGGCTGTTCCATGGCTATTTAATTCACTTTTTAATGTTGTTGTGGCTAATGTATTCCTATAGAAGATGACAGGAAACATGGGAAATTTGCCATTTTTCCATGGTAACTTTTGTTGCATTATAGACTTTAACATGCTCCAGATACAACGCTCGCTCCTCACAGCTCATCAAACTGAAAAGTCCCAAATCCAGCTCCTCTTTTGGCCTCATGTCATTTGATGTGCCCTGCTAACGATTGGAATTTGGCTCAGAATTTTCTTAAAATAGATTCTAAAATTTCTCTTTCTGTTTTTAAATTAATTTAAAGTGAGGGACATTTTTAAAGACTCATGTAAATGTTTTACTAACTGAAGGTTATTTTTGTATTTATCTATATTTCTGTTTGTTTTACAGATGATTGATTTGTGTGCTTTTGCGCACCAGGCAAACATTGCTCTTCCGGTGTTGTTAAGGCTCTAAATAAATTATAAAAATCTATGTTTTGTACTTGCATCATAGCTAGCTTGCATTGCTACAAAATGAACATTACCATTGGAAAATATGTTGCAATGAAAGAGGTATTTATTTTACAGGCACATAAATAAATGAATAAATAAATAAATAAATGATTCTATCATCACTCAACATGATCAGGATTAAGTCAGGGCAAATTCTTTTTGGAAATGGAAATCATTTAAAAACTTTTAAACGTTTCCATAACCGGTAGAATTCCCAAACTTTTCCTAGGTTTGAAGATCAGAATTTTCCAGGTCAAGTTTTCCATGACTATATGAACCTATGGAATTTGTAACCAAAATTCATTTGTTATAAATAATATTTTTTTCTGTTATTTGCAAACAACCTTTTCAGTGTCACAGATCTGAGTTACAAATGTGCATCTTAGTAACTTATAACCAATTAGTAACTTATTAGCAAACACTGCCAGAGAGATTACTTTTAATTGAGCATTTAATGTCATAACATATCACTTCTGATTCCTATTATATAACTACTATTTCCGTCACAGCTCTATTAAATGCTGATACAGACAAGCTACATGCATATAAAATAATACAATATCATATCACATAATTATCCAGTGTCCATCGGACCTGAGTATAAAGATTACGTGGGTTTTATCGCTGCTAGACAACAGGTCACACAGATATTAGTGGGCCATTTATTGCCTGCAGTGCATCCAGTTCTGATGTTATGAACTCCACCTCACACAATAATGATAAAATGTGATAATGCAATCTCTACAAGAAAGTACAAAGAGAAAGACATCGCATCTATATGTCTGTGAAGTGTTGGAAGGAATTATAAAGAGGCTCCACTAAGAGATAGAAGTCAGTACAAAAGCTACTGTCCCGAGGTCAAGTATGGAGACCTACTGTGGGTCTGGAACACAAGTCCAGTCAGATTATGTGATTAAATTGACCTTTACTTTATTGGACAAACATGATGTATTATTTAAGATAAGATACGCCTTTATTGTCTCCCGTAGGAGAAATTTGTCTTGGGAACAGGGGAACACATGCTTTAACACAGATTACACAAACAACACCACAACGGCACGGTGGCAGAAAAGTCCCCCCCCCCCCAACAAAATCCCCTCTGCTGAGCTGCCCCAGGGCAGTTTACTGTCACTGAGTGGGAAGGGGTGCATCTCACTGTGAAGCGCTTTGTGCCTGTGTATCTGTGAAATGTGCTATACAAATAAAGATTACTTACTTACTTACTTACACAAGTGAACACAAAAAAGACCCAAGAACTAAAAGTGATTGCAATCTTTACATTGCCCTTGTTTTATAAATATGCTTTGAACCTTTTCATTGGCTGGCATATTATGTATTCAAACTTGTATATGAGAGTCATGTGTTTTCTACATCAGTAATTAAGTTCAATCTAGAGCTACTAGATTATGATGACCATAAAAAAATCACAATTTTTAAAATCATAATATGAAATCATGATTATTCAAACAAATTATTTGCTTAAAGAGACTGCAGAGCGTTAGTGTCTCTTAAATGTAAAGAGTGAAGAAATAAAATTAAATATGTGACAGATATTTCACAAATAAACTTAAATGTTTTCTACAACTGTAAAAAAAAAAAAAAAAAAAAAACCTATTTTCTATAATAAGAAAATGTATGAGCAGATTTATAATCTACGGTCAATAATAACGATTAATCAATTACAAAATTTCTGTAAATGATTACAGCAATATTTAAATTGAAATAAAAATGTGATTCATTGCACAGCCCTAGTTTAAGCTTCATTAAGTGGCTGCAAATGAAATTGTTACAAAAGGGAAACAATCAGCCTGATCTTTCTCGATTTAGCTATGCAGCAACAATGCCTAAAACAAGTCTGAATGATCAATGGTCTTAAAAACTGTGCAGAAGTTCTCAGGCATCAACCCAAGTGAGATCAGAAAACTGAGAGATTTGGAACAGTGTTATCTGAGGCTCAGAAAGGAAATACCAGTATCTCACAGACAAAACTCCAATTGTTTATAAAATGTTTCCCCTTGGTTTATTATCTTAACAGTGTTGCTTGGGTCGCGTATGTGCACTACTGTAAAAACATAGGCCAGCATATTGCAGATGTATTATTATTGGTAGTAATTTGTGATTTTGAGTGCCCACTAATGCGGTTAAACTGCTATAAATAGTAACACCTTTAACTTAATTTTTATGCAATATATACTATTATGCTAAACTGTACCAGGGAACACTCCAATAAAATCTAACAGAGACAAAAATAGGAGGACTCTTAAAAAAATAAATGCTGCAAACTACACCTTTAAAGATCTTGTTTATAACATATTCTTTCCTCAGTAGCTGATGGTCAATTGTCAAATCAAACTTACCTTGCGTCACTTCTTGTCACCATCAACTTTGGCCCAGCGTGTGAGTAGATGGGAATCACTCCACTGATGCTAAACAGAAAAATAAAGTTACTTTTTAATAACTGAAGCATTTAAACATTTTAAGTGACTTGAACTAATTAGAAGAACAATGACGCTTACGAAGAAGTTATTTTCTATACATTTTAACCATTCAACTTGCTAGTGACTGATTACTAAATCTGACACCAAACTATTAAGGTGAGGTGATCATTTCGAAAAGTTATTCATTAAAAAAACATATTGGCCTATTGCATGTTTTTTATCTTACTTTTTTCCTCTAGAAATACTTGGGCCATCTGAAACATCTACTTGATGCCATGATGTAAGCTTCCATTTTTTTGGTGACCTAAACAAAACAAGATAAAAACATTACAACATAATTTGTTGGATTTTGTTTTAGTAGGCTAAACTAGATCTTACAGTCAACAAAAGATTAAATACTTAAATACAATATTTGAAATAACCTAACTTGCATTTGAGAGGTTTTACACAAAAATAAAAGTTAACATTCATGGCAATAGCTAATGAATGTTATGTATGGATGTAAGTTGACCAAATGAAATAAAAACATATTTTATCCATTTGCTTGTAGAATGTCACTTTAATACGTTTTGGGAAGGTGACATCACACAACAGCAGAATGTTCATGGTCAAGTTGACTCATTGAGATTTAAATTGTTCGTAAAAATAGCAATTATTACAGCATATTTTGACACTACTGGGTGATAGATAAACTTACCAGTAGTAATCCAGCAGTTTATTGGGTTATTCCAAGGATGTTTTGTTAACTTTTAAATATTGTTTTTGCTAATAAATTCCTATGGAAGTTCTGTAAACCTGACACGAAACATGGCGGATTGCCATTATTTCTGTGGTAACTGTTGTCGCTTTCCGAGCCTTGTATAGTTGTATGTAAACTTACAGCTTTAAGTTCCTCATTGTACAAAAGTACTTTAATGACAGTTTAATTTTAAAAATATTTTACGGACCTCGTGCACGTGCTCAAGTGAAGTTCTGCTCTGCCCTGCTCCATCTTCGCTGAAGTCTCGGAGCTGCCTAGCAACAGCTCCTAGTCTCGCGGTGTTTGGATCTCTTTTCTGCCTTGACAAACTGCGCAGCGACAGGAGCGTTTGTGTTGTCAGTGAAAACAAGCATCAACATGGCAGATGTTGTCCTAATCGAGGATGATCAGAAGAAAGAAGAATCCACCGAGACTTCTGAACACGATGAGGCGTCACAAGAAGCGCACAACGGAGACAACACGTGAGTACAACCTCAGCATTGTCCTGAACATCCCATTCCCATTCATGCTCCCTGAGCTAGCGCTAGCTAAGATGGAGTCGGTCCTGATGTGCTCTTGCTAGCCGTGTGGAGACATGCAAAATATTGTATAGCTCACATTTAAGAGTCGTGTTGTACCTGAATGCCTAAATACGCTCGCAGCGCTTATAATTGGCAATTAACACCATTGTTTTTATTTCGACTAGGTATAACACATTTATGGTCACATGCTAGCCTTCTGTTAGCTAGCTTCTGCAAGCAATCTGCACAGACAATCATGGATCTATTGTAATATCGGGTAGATCGTACTAACTCAAGCAAATAGCAATGTTATTTTAAAATAATTGTCACAGTAATAGTTTACTATTTGACTTATAAATTGGAGATTGCCATGTATTAGGGAAATGGGCATTTAACGAATGTGGTGTTTGCAAAGTATAAACCACAACAAAGTGGTAGAGAGATTTGGAGAGTAAAGAGCTCACAGTGAAAAAGAGCAGTAAATATTATTCAAATTATAGAGGCACATTTTAAAACTTACACATTACTCAACAAAAATATTTGAAAACTATCCAGAAATACAATTTTTTGAGGGGAAGACACACATGTAAATATAGTAGGGTACTACTGACTTCTGCAAATTGTCTAATATTGATAATTTTTTTAAATAACAAAAATGCAATATTAAAAAAAAATTCTATGGGATATTATTCGAACATAATGCTTGTCTATGTCACAGTTGAGTAGTTTTTTTTTTTTACAATGAAAATTTACATTCACTTAATTGGCTCAGTGCAGTTGACTTGCGTACGTTCAAAATAGCTACATCCTGTACATACAACCACTTCCTGTGCAATGCTTTTCAATTAGGTTTTCATTACATCAGTTTAAACAAATAAATACTGTTTTGATCAGACAGTTGTGGTGAATGATACAGAAAACATGTTAAAGACTTCACATATTAGAGGAATATTTCACCAGAGGACACTTGTGTGTTTAAAAAGAGACGTGTTTGTATCTAAATGCTAATGCTAACAGGAAGTGGTCGTAAGTACAGAAGTTCCGTGCACACAGCCAATTGTGGGGAAAAGGAAAAAACACTTAAAAATTTAAGCATGTTCTCCTCACCAATATGCTAAAAGAAAACATGATTTTTAAATTAAGCATTTTTATTAGGAACTATATGTATCAACTGCTGATAACAAACCACACACTCCAAAAGGCTAGTGATGGGCAGTTTGAAACGCGCTTCCTGAACTGCTTCGAAGCACTAAAGCGCATGCGCTTCGGATCACTGCTTCGAACTCTGGTTCAAAACGCTGATCACGTGACCTCTGCGGTTCATGAACCGCTGCTGTTACAGAAACGTTTCACTAGGGACTTTCGGCTCGAATCTAACTTTGGCTGATCGGGCTACTGGCGAATCACAATACGGCATGAGCTGTTTCAAACCACGCCCAAAAGTTTAAAAGACACTTTACAGCATTTAGAAATTGTGTGTTTGTGAGATTTGACAGTGATTTGAATTTTCCTTTAGTTAGAAAGTTAGTCAGCTTGATTGTTTGGAATTTAAGTAGGCCTACAATAGCTATAGATATATTAAATATACATTTAGGCCTACACATAGTTAATTTAGAAACACAATATTGACACAGCATCACACAGTAAACATTATTTGTGAGGTAGGTGTAGGTATGTGCTAAAACCATCAATGGCAGAAAAACGTAGGTTATATTCTTGAATAAAAATCAAAGTAGCCTATGCAAACTCAACTTTTGTTTGATTCAAACTTTAGTTTTCAAACAGAATACTTAAGGCCTATTTGTTCCACAGTAATATAGTAATGATGTAGAACTCATGATTATTTGACTCCACTTCAGTAGGCCTACTTTATCTTTGTATGTAGGGACCAAGGGACACAACAGTAGTAGTTTGTTCATTTTGAATCTTTTATTGAAAACATTTCACCATCAGATGGCGGTATTCATGCGTTTCGAACCGCAATTCGAAGTTCCGACCCATTTTGTTCATATGGTTCAAAGTTTCATGGCGCTTTGCTTTGCCATCACTACAAAAGGCCAATTGGTGTGAGACAGTTTAATAATAGCGCACCACAACTCCACTTGTGTTTCGTGTAGATGGGCTACCTGACTTTTTAAAATTGTAAATGAATGATAGTTGTATTTTCAACCAGAAACTGGAATGCTACACTTTATGACAAAATAAGACTTTATGATAAAAGAGTTCTGTCTGAATTAAATGGCAACAAAGTATTCTTGTTCCTTCTTAGAGCCTTAAAGCAGTACTCTAATTGGGTTTTCCAGTTCGATTTGATCAAAAAGATGTTAAGCCATAACTGCAGCTAAAAATAAATTCATATAGATGTTAACCATGTGCTGAAGGATTTGTGAGGACTGTGAATAAGTTGGACAGATTTAAATACCTGGTTTATTGACTGAAATAAAATTACCTAAAATAGTCTCAGCTTTTAGTGTGACACTCTTGTCGTTGTTTGTTACTGGTGTGATTTATCTTTATTACTTCTGTCTTGCAGGGAGAATGATGAGGATAAAACTGACGATGAGAAGCAGAATGGCAAAGATCGCTCTGGCTCCCGAAGAGGAAACCGGTTTCATCCATACAAAGACAAACAGGAAAGGAAGGCCGGTCAGAGGAACCGAGTCTTCATCAGCAATATCCCCTATGATATGAAGTGGCAGGCTATTAAAGATCTAATGCGTGAGAAAGGTAATTTGTACAGCAGACAGGACTTAAGACTTAATAATGCCTCTCTCTTGAGCCCAAAATGCTTAAGCTACCTATTTTTTGCTGATGGCTTTATTTTGCTTTACAAGAGCCACACTTTGATTGTAAGCAGTTATTATATTGTGAATTACAAGTGTCATTGGTGCTTCAATTTTTAATTGGATTTATTGGTAACAATTTAGTCTGGGCTGATATGTCTTTGAGAAATGGTAGATGATAGTCAATAGTTATATGGCATAGTCAGCTCCAAAATGTAACCTCAATCTCTAGACATGATTGTTGATTTTGTTGAATTTGCTGCAGGGTGAACATTTTACCTTACTAGATCTGAATACAACTATTGTAATGTTTTACACCGATATAAGGGTTTTAAAGTAGCATTTGACAGCTTTAAGGATAGTTTTTTTATTCATTCAAAATACCAAATGTGGAATTTGTTGACCACTGATCACTGTTGAAGTCTTCCCCAGGTTAAATGTAGCTGTGTTTCTCTCTGGCCTTGGCCGTGGCCTTGTGGGTGTCTCAATCATGGTCCAGAAAGGCATGGTGTTGTCTGTGGGATGTTGGTCTGGGCTGACTGTTGATCATTAATGGGACATTTCCATCTGTAGCGGCATTGCCAAGGCCGGCAGCAACTGAGAAGACTTGGTGATTTAAATCCCTTTTGTTCTCTTGGTATTCTTTCCTGTGTATGTCTCATGTAGTTGGTGAGGTTACATACGTGGAGCTCTTTAAGGATGCAGAAGGAAAGTCAAGGGTAAGTGATGTGGCACAAGCAGGTTTTATCCTACAGTGCTCTTTTTAGGTCTTTTTTGGTCTTATGTTACTGAACTGGAGTTACTGTAGTTGTTTAGAGCCTGATAGATGGCTAATGTTTGACATTCATTTGAAAGGGAGATGGCCTGTTGATTTTTGGAAAAGTAGCCCAATGAATGAACTCATTCAAGATACGACTTTTGCTTTTGTTGCGGTTTCTCTAAATTGCTGTTAAAGTTTGTTTTGGCTATTTTCCAATGTGGGTTGTGTGATTTGCTTTACATGTCTCAAATTTAAATGGTACGGCTCTCTCTTCAAAGGAACAAAACAGTTTTTAATGAAATTTGTAGTTTAAAATGGTAATTCATTGTAATTGCTACTGTTAACTAATTTATTAAATTAGTTATAAATAACAATGTAAAATTGTAATGATAAAACCGTTCTTCTGACAAAGGTGGGTAATTTTTTTCTTCTATTTTATTTCATTGAAAAAAGACACATGGTCAAATATTTATGTCAGAAAATGTATGACTACTGATTCAGTCATCATAGACAATAGTAAGTTGACACGTTTATTGTATTGTAATTGTACTTCTTCTGTTCCCCCATCTCTGGCTGGATTCTTCCTTGTTTTCTGGGACCCTTGTTTTTTAGGGCTGTGGGTAAGTTCAGAATTGAATTGTCAGTTTTCAATCCTTCTTTTTGGGTTTCTCATATGATTTTCCATTGCAGTGTGGTGGAGTTCAAAGACCAGGAGTTTGTCAAGAAAGCTCTGGATGTTATGAATAAACATCTTTTAAGTGGCAGACCACTCAACATTTCCTCGGTAAGAAAACCCTTTTTTTTTCTCCCAACAGAGTCACAGTAACAGAGCCACATAACAAACTTATAATAAATCTGCATTACATGTGTTTTTTTTAGGATCCTGATGGAGAAATTGCCCAGCGCGTGCTGCAGCGTTTTGCCAGGGGAGCTTTGGGAGGCCGTCCCGATGTGAGCCCTGGAGTAGTTAACGTCCCGCCTTCAATCGCTAACAACCCCAACATCCCACCTGAGGTCATCCATGCGCTAAGGACCGGCCGCCTAGGAACAACTGTCTTTGTGGCCAATGTGAGAACCCTTTGCCTACAGCCTAAAACTTACTCCATACAAATGTCAAACAAAGTCACAACTTAAAGTAGTGTCATGTCTTCAGGGCATCACAGTCTTTGACAGATGTATTGCACAATTAGAGATTGCTGTTGGGGTGTTTAGTAATAATCACATAATTGATTTAATACTAAACCTGAAACTAGTATAATTTGGTTTATGTAACAGTACAGTATTTTTAAGTCAGAGTTTATTTGACTTTCTGCTGTGTCTCAGCTTGATTATAAGGTGGGCTGGAAGAAGCTGAAGGAGGTCTTCAGTATGGCAGGTGTGGTGAAGCGAGCTGATGTGAAAGAAGACAAAGATGGGAGAAGTCGTGGAATGGGGATGGTCATCTTCGAGCAGCCACTGGAGGCAGTGCAGGCGATTTGTATCCTTAAACCATTATGTGTTGTGTAAAGAAACATGTGACATAACAGTACATTTAGCTTTAACTCTGGTATCAGCCATGTTCAATGGACAGATGCTCTTTGACAGACAGATGCTTGTCAAAATGGCAAGTATTTCAAATATTACTTGACATAGTTGAATACTGTTATATATTTTTATAGTACATGTTTAACATTTGCAGGATGACAAGTCGATTATGCTTGATGACTGTGGTCCAATGGACAAAGCTCCTCAGTTGCCTCGTAAGTTGAACTTGTTTTTGTTCTCTTTCTATATTAGATTTCCAGTGTTTCGTCCATGACATTTTATGTAGCACATTCAACCAATATTTAATCTAGTCACCATTGTTATGATCTGCTCTTGTTTTTCTTGTGTGTAGGCGGTCTCTCTGGTGTTGGTATGGGACTTGGACCAGGAGGGCAGCCCATCAACGCCAACCGCCTGAGCGGAGGAGGAGACATGGGCTCCATGAGGTCTGGAGGTGAGTGAGGTTAGGGACAGGCATCAAGAACTGGTTCCATTTTAACAATCCATTAGATTGGTTAACATTGTTAACATCGTTGTATAAATGTATTAAAATTGGTTAAATACAATTTTATAAAAGACAAGTTATTTTTTAGAATCGATAAGAGGAATAGACAACACCTAAACAGTCCTTTTTTGTAAATATGTTTTGAACTAGAGTTACCTTTCATTGCTCTGGCGTTTATTTAAAATTAAACAACAGAATATGATTTCAATCAGAAACCAAAGCATTCGTTGTATTCTTTCATTTATAATACGCTCTATCAGTGAACCAAATCTTTTCCTAAGTGTTTTTTTTTTCTTGTTAATCTGTAAGCTGTGTCCAAGCAATAACAACGTCTTGGCAAACTTTTATGAGACTCATCTTTTGACCCAAACAACTCCTGAATGTGGGTTAGACAGATAAGACATCTTAACGGCAGCTCCATCTTTATTTCTGTCTTTTAAAATCACTTTTCTTCTTCGTTAGATTGTTATAGTTAATGTAGTGTAAATAAAATTGTGCTTTGACTGACTTTTCTTCCCCTTGTAGGGATGGATATGCCTGGATACGGTGGAATGAACCGCCTTGGAGGAGGTATTGTTGGTCATGCTAAAATTAAAAAGATAGAGTTTGGAGCCAGTGTATTGATTTGGTGCATTTCATAGGAATGGGCGGAGGTTTTGGTGGCATGGACAACATGGGTGGCATGGGAGGATTTGGCAGAGACATGGGTCGAATGGGAGGTGAGTCTCTTTCCTAAAGCTACTTTTTCCCTATTATTAAAAATACACTTTGTCATTGTGTTTTAACAAAATAAAATGTAATTCAAGATTTCTGAAGGAGCTTACAAAGTATAAA
This sequence comes from Mugilogobius chulae, assembly GCA_038363315.1. Taxonomy (NCBI): domain Eukaryota; kingdom Metazoa; phylum Chordata; class Actinopteri; order Gobiiformes; family Gobiidae; genus Mugilogobius; species Mugilogobius chulae. The sequence continues at coordinate 8,124,495 of CM076403.1, forward strand.
AAAAACAAAAAAAAGAATAAAAATTTAATTGTCGTTGTATGTCTTACAATTGTGTGCACAGGTCTTAACCTTTTTAATGAAGAAATTTCTGTCAGATTTCTTGATCTATTTCACTCTGCTGCAGCTTAGTCAGAAAATTCTCAATATTAAGCTCAATATTATAACATAATTGATGTAATTCGTCTAGTGTTAGATAGAATGCTTGGCTCCTATAAATGTTCATTTGATTTTTTTGGGGGAATTGTAGCAAATAGAAAGTTATATTTTAAGAAGCCCTCTGGGAAAGAAGCAACATTGTGAAATATTATAAGTCATGACTCGCACAAATGTCTTATTTGAAAGTTTTGTTTTCTTAAAAAGTGAATTTGATCAGTTGTCATTTGTGTAATATGTGTGCACAGACATGTACCGGTCGGGAATGGGTGGCATGGACAGAGACTTTGGCCGCAGTGACATGTCGATGAGCAGAGGAGGATTCGGAGATTCTTTCGGAGGAATGGGTAATGTGTTCTTGACCTTAAATTCTTGACGTACTTGGACGACTAAAGAATGTGAACAATTTGAACTGTGATGTTTGCTTCATGTGGACCTCAAGCACAAGTCTTATCTAATCTGATTCATGCCGTCTGTCTTTCAGGAGGCGGAGGTTTTGGAGGAAGCATGGGAATGGGATCAGGACTAGGTACCAAACTTTTTACTTAGTACATTTTTATTGTAATATTCAAGGTCAGCTTTTTACCTGCACTCAACTAATAAAAAACAAACAAACAATACATTAAAAAAACGAGTTTGCTTTAGCCTCATCAGTGTTATCATAATACAAAAGTTTAAACTTGAATTAATGAAAACCCTTTATAAAGCAACAAGCAATATGTATATAATGCTTTTAATGCTTAACTAGTTAAGAAAGCATTCAAAGATTATTGTCATTAAAACACATACAATCAGTTTTTATGATCGTATGAGTGACTTAGTTTCTGGAATAGTCCTTGTGTTAATCTGTCAGATTTTTCTCAGAGTTTAGAAATTTAAAAGAGTGTAAAAGTTATTGTAAGGTGGTGATTGCCAAATTAAAACTATTTGGTTCCTTGGTTAAAGTTTGGTTGCTAGGCAGTAACAATATTATAATGGCTCTTTAGGTTTAAGGTACAATTTTTGTTCTTGTAAAGAGAAGAATCTTCATACTGAAACATATTTGAGTCGAGAGACCCAGTTTAAAATAACGGTCTAGTTTCAGTTTGTCACATTTATAGCAAAATGACAATGAAGATCAACAGTGACTGCGCACTCCTTATAAACTCCCATAAGGATTACAAAACCTATTTATATTAAAGTAAAGTTTGAAACCCTTCTCTAGGGTAATCAGCTCTGTGGTGAGTCAAAAGTGTAAAACCTACATTTTATTTCTGCAGCTTTATAAATTACAGTTGTCAAGACATTTTGCCAAATTTTAAGATTTAGATGTGCTGTTTAGAGTGAAAACGATCTAAGTTGGCACATACCTGGAATGTCTTTTAACAGTATTTAATATTTGAATTTTTGAAAATGGGGTGCACGGTAGCAGAGTGGTTAGAGCTCTGGCTTCCCATAAGGAGCCGGACCATATCAACATCTCACGATCTCTCTGGGTGGAGTTTGCGTGTTCTCCTCGTGTCACCGTGGGTTTTCTCCGGGCACTCCGGTTTCCTCCACCTCCAAAACATGCATGTTTAGGTTAATGGGCATCACTGTAAATTTCCCTTAGTGAATGATTGAGAGAGTGAATGGTTGTCTGTCTAACCCTGCGGCAAGTTGGCCACTGTCCAGGGTGTTCCCCGCCTGAGGCCCAAAGTCACTGGGATAGGCTCCAGTCACCCGCGACCCCTAACGGGATTAAGCGGTAGAAAATGAATGAATGAATGAATTTTTGAAAATCTCTATGTGAGTATATAATGGGGAGCTGTACTTTTCGAAACAGGTCGATCCTCCACTGTTGAGCTCCATTTTAATGCTCAGAAAGTGTATATATGTTTTTAATCAAGGATTGGTTAACTGACATTTAAACAAATGAAGAAAAACACACATTATCTGTACATTTACTGGATCTTTGTTTCCTCAGGTGGAGGATGGGGGGCATGGGCATGGACCGGATGGGCTCTGGGTTCGACCGGATGCCCGCAGGCCTGGAGATGAACCGAGGCTTTGGTGGATTTGGAGGCAGTGGAGGCATGTCTGATGGAAGAGGAAAACCAGGTTGCCAGATCTATGTCCGAAATGTAAGAAGCCTTATACTTCAGTGTTTATCCCCTTCGCAATTTAAGTTAAATGAAGTTCAGTATAGTTCACCGCTGACATGAATTGTATGAATAATTGAAATATTTTAATATTTATTTGTTTGTTTTGGCAGCTTCATATGATTTGACATGGCAAAAGCTGAAGAGAAGTTCAGTCACTGTGGTAAGTTTTCTTTTTTCTTATTTACGAGGGGCTTTTTTTCTTCCTCAAATGTAAACAAACATAAATAATTAATTTTAAACTTCCTACATCAGTCAACATGTTTCGCTCACTTATCACAGAGCCTCTTAATGTTTGCCACAAAATGTTTTAAGCTTTTTTCACAGCTGTTAGAAGTGAGACATACCGGTATGTTAACCACAATGCTAGCAGCACAACAACAACAGACAAACTTAGCGAAGAGGGTGAACAAACGGCACATGTTAGACGTAATCGAGACATTGCGGACTAATTCCACCTAATAATGCAATAACAAGATATCGTTCGGAAGATGTAAAGATTTTTGGTAAAAGTTGTATATCACTTAAAACTTCACTGAACCTCACCATCATAACGACAGGCCAAAAAAAGTCCCATGAGCTTTGTTCCGCATCTATATTTAACACGATGACTAACGACAAACCAACAATCCAGCACTTTAAGCCAATCACGACATTGGGATGTACCCCCACAGTAAAAAGGAACATTAGACTTTAGTTCCATCAAAACATCCTATAAAGTAAGTAATCTTATTTAAGCGAGTTCAAAAGACACAGATCAAAAGCGTTCACAGTGGGGAGATGAACCCCCCCTCCAACCAGCTGACAGTAACACTGCCCTGGGGCAGCGTGCCCAACCCCGACTATCACGCAAATGTTCTTAACCTCATGAGAGTAGTAAACCGCACAACGAACAAGACTTCCGAAACCACACGAATCCTCGAACCGAGACAAGACCAAGACACAACAGTCAGACCGAGACCAAGACCAAGACCACAAAGTGTCGAACCAAGACCAAGACCAAGACCGATCGAGACCAGTTTAAAAATTATGACTGTGCCAGAGATAAACATTGTTCAAGAATAAACCATAGACATAGTTCAACAGTATAAAACATGTAATTAACAAACTAAAAGTCAGGGCTGCAGACTAACTTTTTTTCACAAGGTGCACTGTAACTGCTAACTGATTCAGTTTAGGGGCACAGGGGAACCTTTAGGAGCACTGGTCGTAAATTGATAATTGACATTTTTTATTGCTCAATTAAATATAATTGACTAGGGTTAACAAAAATAAAAATTATAAAATAATTATACATAGGCTACTTTGTGAAAGGAAAAGCAGCAGTAACAGGGCTGCACAACTGATCTTTCCATTAGAAATGTTCAGTAGCTCTACTCTAAAGGTCAGTATTAAATAAAAATTATTTGCACAAATATTAAAAGTAGCCTAAACTGATCATCACAGGTTGTGGGGGTTTTACTCATTAGACACTGTGTACATTTAGAGAATTCTGATAATGTATTGTTTGGCCACAGCCAGAATTGAAAAGCTTACACAACTGCAATGAGATGCTTTCAGTATTTGTATTGTTTTTACATAAACCTACAGAACACAGAAAATGGATAGTTGGGTCTAATAAAGCACAAACATTGTAAAATGTGATGTTTTGGCATGAGAGCAGAATTATCTGTTTAAAAATATAGTTCCCACATAGGATTCCCACAAACCTCGTGTCCTCATCTCCACAGCTCTGCAGAGGGGGCGGGTCACCAGTTTCTGTCCCGGGTCAACCACGCACTGAATCTGCACGTAAACCTCAGCCGTGTCACGGATGTCACGGAATCTGATCGCGTCTCTATAGACTTGACTCGACTCAACAAAGTGAAACGCAGCGCGGGGGTGCACGAGGACCGCGAGCGCGCACGGAAAGATGTGAAGCGAATGCGAGGAAATCAATGGCTTTTGATAATTTGTTGGCCCGTGTTTTCTCTGTCACGTGCAGTGACGCTCGGAAAGTTTTACTATGACCCACGGAATAATGCTGACACAAGATCCAAAGCAATACGTGGGGCGGAGGCTGGCAGCGTGAGGACACGGTAATGACCCAAACAGAGCTCACGCGTGAGCTAGAGACGCGCGCCCTCGGCGAGCGGGTTGCTTGATGGAGTCAGCGGGAAAGCTTGGAGCGTATTTTGGGTTGACGAGCGCCTTTGGCTGAGCCTCGGGGCGCGTGGCTGCTCGGCGCTTTGGCGTGCTGCGTGCACGATCTGACCCACAGAAGTGGGCGTGTAAGTGAAATGAGCCTCTGGCTGCATGCGCGAGGCATTTAGCTTGTCGTTCCGCTCCAAAATGACCGAGTCCCGGAGCGTTCTAGACCAAGACCAAGACCGAGTCCTGGAGCGCTCGAGACCAAGACAAGACCAAGTCCTGGAGCGCTCGAGACCGAGACGAGACCAAGACCTTTAAAAAACGGTCTCGAGACCGGTCTCGAGGCCAAGACCGGTCTCGAGTACTACGACACTACCTGCATGTTATTGTAACATCTAAATTAAAGAAAGAAAAAGCTTTTACTCATCGCATTAACACTTTTTTTTTTTTTTATTGGTACAAGCTGGGAAAAGTACTTTCAAATTAAAAAGCTCTGGAGAAGTTTTGGAATTATAATAGTATTGAAAATATTTTAGGTAAAAAAGTACACCTGGATGAATTTTTCACCACACTGAACCAGTATTAAATGAATATATATTATTAGACTATTAATCTAACTGAAAAAAATACAAATTCAATTTTTAGAGAGCGCGAAATGTGCGAATTTAAGACCAAATTTGTCTCAAAGTTCCTAGAAACTCAAGACCTAGGATAAAATTAATGTGCATATGAACATTGTATACTACAGTTATTTATTTGAATTATAAATATGTGACTGATCACTGACAAATCCATGGGTGTTTTGTATGCCAACGGAACCAAATACACTGAAGATATTGATTAAATCGAAATTAAATTGAAAAAACAGAATACATTTTCAGATTTTTCTGCATTTTTGTTGCAAATACATGTAAAATAATTGTACAAAATCTGTTATAAAAGGCATAGTTATTCATTTTTGAGCGAATAAATTGCACAAGATCACGAAAAAGTTGGGAATGGTTATGGTGAAGTCATAGAAAGTTTCCCTTCTTTATTCTTCTGGTGATATTTTTCTTATTTATTCTTTTGGTGATACACGTTGTATTTACGTGTCTGTCTGGTGCTGCAGGTCAGGTGATGTACGCAGAGATCAAGATGGAGAACGGCCGGTCCAAAGGCAGCGGGACAGTGCGTTTCGACTGTCCCGAGAGCGCGGAGAACGCCATCAGACTCATGAACGGGACGAAGATAAACGGACGTGAGGTGGACGTACGCATCGACCGCACCACTTAAACTCAAACCTTTTCTAGTTCCACACGACAGCTCACTCACACATTCAGTCCATTTTTTCCCAATTATGGTTTTGTTTTGTTTTAAAAACGATAAATACGCCTGAAAAATGTCCATAATGTCATGTGTTTTGTTAATATTCATCATAGGGTCTTTTATCTTTGTTTTGTAAATGCCTTTTTGTCAAGGCCGTTTGAAGAAAAAATAAAGTTTTTAATTTTTAAGCCTGGTGGTGGTCAAACTTTGTTCATGCCTTGCCAAAATGTGTAGATTTTTGTCTTCAGCGTGCCAAAAAGATTCTGTAAAAGCTTGGATTTTGAAGATATACTGATTTAATAGTCTTAAATGAACTTGTTTAGGGAAATAGACTTGATTGGGACAGTTTTTTCAACACAAATTTTGATAAAAGCTATACTCTTAACAATTCTCACCGCCACATTGAGGATATACTGTATTGCCCCGTGAGTCACACTTTGGGCACTGCTGTTTTAGAGCAGTAAAAATACAAGCTGTAAAAACCGAATTGTGGATGTCTTAGCCTAGTAATAAAATGTGTTTTCTTGTTCTTAACACAACCAACATTTAGCATTGGTAGCAGATTATTATATTAAAAAAAAAAAACTCCACCATATGGTTAAGGATAAGTAGGTTTAGAAACAGGCAGTGTTGGTTATGACGAAGTTTAAAATACTTACGGTAATTTCCGCACTACTGAGCGCACCTGAATATAAGCCGCACCAACTAGATTTAAACACGAAAAATGATAAAGTACATACAGTATATAGGCCACACTTGTTAACAGTAATCTAGAGAATCTATAATTTTGCAGCATAGTTGTATAAAGTTTGTGAAAAAAGTAGCAACTTATAGTCCAGAAATTAGGGTAGTTATTATAAATACATTACAGTTTTGAGTAACTAGTGTTGTAGAGGGCACAGTAGCAGAGTGATTAAAGCTCTGGCATAATAAGGAGGTTGTGGGTTCGACTAACCTAACCCCTACCCTCCCGGTTGGACCATATCAAAATCTCACAATCGCTCTGGGTGGAGTTTGCATCTTCTCCTGTGTCACCGTGGGTTTCTCCCACCTCCAAAAACATGCATGTTTAGGTTAATTGGGCATCACTGTAAATTTCCCCTGTGAGTGAATGAAGGAGTGAATGGTTGTCTGTCTGACCCTGTGACAGGTTGGCCACTGTCCTGAGTGTTTACCTCCTAAGGCCAAAGTCACTAGGACAGGCTCCAATCACTACTGTGATTAAGCGGTAGAAAATGAATGAATAGTGTTTTTGTTACTGTGAAAATACTTGTAATAAAATAAGTTAATAAAATACTTTGTTACTTTTAAGTAGAAAATCTATAAGTATGAGTTATTCTGCCAGATAAAACAGATCAGCAGCAACAGGGGTGTACCTGTTCCCTGTGTTTCTCCAACACAGGGAACAGGTACCATGGCTAAATTGGGATTAAACCCTATTAAAACATTTTTTATTGCTCTCTTTAGATAAATTTTAAGATTTTAGGGTTGTCAGACATATAGAAAATCAGATACTAAGTAATACTAAAACTACTAGTATTGAAATGAGATACACACTTGAGCAAGAAACATTTTAGAACATTATATTGTCTAAAAGTGTGCCTAGTTTTTTACCATTGTGTAGAAATCCTTTTTGACCCTTTTCTTTAGTATCGTAGTATCGGTAATTAGTCCTAAAATATTGCCATTTACTCACTTCAAAAGATAATATTATTTTTAGCTTTAATCTCTTTTGTAATGATCTGATTTTTTATGAATGAGTTGTTAAGCGTGGAAGCAGTGGAAAGTTTTGTAGTTTTACCATTTACGGCGCGCCCTCCTTCCGCTTCACAGACAATAAGGACATGTCCATAAAACCTTATCAGATCCATTGAAACTGTGTGTGTTCTGTCTTCACTTATTCACCCAGTTTCAAATACGACCAAGGTTAAGCAAGTTCAGTGGACACTTTGTTTTATTGGCTTAAACCAGTTAGTTCTGGTCAGTCTGAGGTAACAGTACAATGTGCATTTATGGAAGATGAAGATTCATTCAGACTTCACCTTTACCAGTGAGTGCATAGAGATCGTGTGGTTTTTGTGTCCTAGATCAGTTCGACAAGAAAAAAAACAACCAAAACATGTATTAAAATATATATACACATGAAACTAAGACTTTGCAACTTTAAATAATAACCAGATTTATATGTAGGGCTGTAACTTAAAAATTTGTTTGGTGAATGATTAAAAGCTGAATGAAAGAAAATGCAAAGTAAATGATCTCAAAGCTGCTTTTTGAGTCTTTTTTAAAACTGGATAAATCTTTTCATGTTTTTTGCTTTCATAATCTTTTGAAGTAACTTAAAGTACCATCATCTTAGATAATTTGTTGCTTTCAGAGTACCACCAAATCAAAATCAGGGCTGAATTAGGGCTATTCAGTTTGTAAAAGAGACTAAGCTTCATTTCAATATGTGTTTAGACAGATGAAACATAACAAAATTTCAGCACGTTTGCAAAATGAAAGTAATGTGTGATATATCATTGTCTCATAGCATCCAGTGTGTCTCAACCAGAGGTACAGGGACCATTGGGGTACACAAGCATTTACCAGGGGCCACTTGAAATACTTTAAAACAAGTTGACATTTTTGACAGATTTTTTTTAAAGTAACTGTTGTCCATTTTGAATCGTTTTGGGCATACATTCTTTAAATCAAGAACGTACAATATTAATAATTGACAAAACACCACTAAACTCTGAGCTCTAGGGTACTCAGAAAGTGACATAAAAAAGAAGACAACCACTGACCTACTCCATATCTCCATGGAGACGAACAGAGGACAGACTCTCCATAAGATATGAAGTTAGAAGTGAGAGTATCCAGTTAGATTTCCGTAACTTTTTTCCAAAACTAATATATGCAGGGTCTTAAAATGTCCTAAATAGGAAAGTTTGACTATAAAGTGAAGCTCACCCTCTAAACTCCACCCACAAACACACATTTCATTGAAAGGCCTTGAGTAAAGGGTCAAAGTTGGAGCGCTGCAGTGTGATTGGATTGACAGGTGTCTGCAATTAGTGCTCATTTTTGATTGACAATACACGCTGATGTCACAAAGAGTCTAGAAATTAACAATGTTTTTTGCATCGAGAGGCAACCAGTTTGTGACTTTTTGGACCTGAAACTTCTTCATTTGCTACAGTTGCACTAAAAATGACTGAATAGTAGATAATGCTTATCAAACACCATACATGCAGCTTAACAGACAAATATAAGTTGTTTTAGGGATTAGATTCACTTTAAATTGACTCTTGTAAGTCTTAAAAATGTTTGCACGGGCCTTAAGATTTTAATGAATTAACTTCTGTCTATATTACACACTGCTGCAGTCTTTTCTGTGTGAAACGTTCAATAATATTCTCAATAATATAACTCCATTGGTGTCTTTCTACTGTTATTTGGTTGATGGAATTGAGGGTTGCTGTCTAAATTGTATTCTTTTCTTTGCATTACTTAAGCAATAACATCTTATCCAGTTCAAACACTTCAAATCCAAAGTAAAATTCTAAATCCAAGTCACTTTAGGCAAGTCTAGATACATAGTTTTTGCAGTGTGACAAAGGCTTTATGTTGGAAAATAAGAAATTACTTAACTTAAAACTTTCTTGCACCACTTCTTCAAAATAAAAGTGTTTTTCAAATTTTTGAGTTCATCCTAGTTTGATGCATATACTAATGTGTGTGTATGTTTAATGTTTTGTCCTTTAACTTCCTTTCACTCAAATCAGAAAAAAGTTACCACCACCAACATGTGATCTAATTAAGTCAAATAACAGAAGCTACATTCAATTTATAATCTGTTTATTTCAATAATAATAATAATAGCTCTTGTTCAAATGTTAAATTATCAGAATTATCATTAGATGGAGATCACACATTAACAAAAAGTTCCCCAAATGTAAAAAAAAAAGGTATATTTAATTCCTTATACAGTGGATGATATAATTATTGTAATCATTATGACATGTGTCTATTGGCACTCCTTTGGTTGATAACGTGACCAGCACAGTTCATGCGTAACAGCAGCTGTCAGTCTCACCTTATGTTGACTTTGGGAGACTTAACAGCTTAACATTTTTTGGACAATCGAGTTTCTGTGACATTCCTTTGGTCCTGAGAAGTAAACAGCAGAAGTACGTAGTCGCCTCAGTCACTGCACAGTCTTATAGGATTATTCCCGATAATGCCAAGCTCATACAAAATGGATAACGTCGCGAACACTATGTAACAGAATAAAGAGACCAGGCCCAGCTTCCAGTCCAGCCTCCATTTGTTTATATGGACGGCCACAAAGAGGAAGACGATGGAGAGGAGCAGCGTGGAGGAGATGAAGACCAGGCCGGTGCTGTTGACTTCCACAGGGGAGCTGGTGTCCACGAAGGCTGTTTTTATGAACCAAGGCAGACCGAGGCACAGCATGTCGAACACGTTTGAGCCCACAATGTTGGACATGGCCATATCGGCTTTTCCTGAAACACATAAAGTCATGTAGGTTTTTGTTAAGATCAAAGATGTTACAGTCCATATGACACATTATCACACAAGTGTCAAACTCAAATGGTGGTAGGGCCAAATCGATCAGAGTCAGAGTGGGTCAAGGGCTACATTTTAAAATATAGGTTTGTATAAAGCTAATATAACACATTTACTGTATATCCAGAATTATATTGTGTCACGTTACATTATGTTGCATTACATTATATTGCACATAATTTCACTGCAAGAAAACTTTGTATGCTTTTTGCTGCATTCCAGTGCACATCTCAGCAATATAAGGGGCCACTATCAATAATAATCTGAAATCATGCTCAGGGGTCACATGATATCTTCTTGAGTTTGACACCCCTGCATTATCACATTTTTATAATTTTGACTTAGTTTAAAGGGTGCCTTTCATGTAAAACCTACTTTTTGAGTTTTTAAACAATTATAGCAGTGTTCTCTCATCATTAGTTTACCAAAAGTTTGGGTTGATTCTTGCATGTTTGAGTAATCTTGTATTACCTATTTGTCTGTATTTACTTGCAATTACTAAAAAATTCAGATGCGGAGTAAAACATGTAAGGTTCAAAATTGTTACGTAGCCATTTAACAACAGACAAAAAATAGTAATTTAAAATTTGTCGCTTATTAAAATAAATTTTTACACTGAAGACGCGGGGCTTTATTAGTTCAGCAGTTTTGCACAGGAAGTCAATGGACAAATGTTTCACTGTTTGATTTTCTGACAAATCGTGTTTGCTAAATCAACATCTTGTAAAGTCCACTGAGATAACTGCTGTTGTGATTTTGGGCTATACAAATAACTTGAATTGAATTGACTTGTTTCTTTGTCCAAGCGGTTTTAGATAATTTTTGTGTAAAAGAATTTGAGTTATTGATCTGCACGTGCCGTAGTTTCTTCTTAAATATGCGGAAAAGTTACAATAGGTCTCCTTTAATGACATGACAGCTCTTGTGGTAAATATTGTCTTAGCTTGACACAGTTTCATGGGAGTTTAAACAATCATTTAGCAAAGGGTATAATTAACATAATCAATTGTAACATGGCGTCATTTGTGTCGATTTTGCCCATATTTACAATGTGGTTTTTAGGTAACAATTGTGTCATATTTGCTGGCCAAAATAAATATCACCAAAACAGCCAAATTTGGTGAGAGCAAACAAAATGTCCTAAATGTGATATTTTTTCCTATGTTTACTGGAAAATGTGGACTAAGTGGCACAAATTGTGACAAACAAATGGATGAAAACATTGCTATTTTGACTCAATTAACTTGTTTTTTGCTGTCATAATTGTTTGGTTAATCAACAATCGGGCCTCAACTTCCAATTTTTATTTTATTTTTTTTTACTTTTTTGTCAGATATCTAAATCCCCTTTTTATCAGATATCTAAATCTCTATTTCTTTCAATAGTGACACGAGTCGTGTAATTACAAAGAAGAAATTCTCAATAACAAAAATTAAACAAACATTGAATATTTCAGTGTCACAGGATTGTTCACCATCACTGCACTACTGCCACCAAGTGTTAAGAAATAGAATTCACAAACAGAGAGCTATAATATTATGAAAATAATGGTTTATTCCACTTTGTTTCAGATAAAAGCTAATTCGTTAGATTCAATTTAAAACATCACTTTGACTTTTCAAAAATATATTTTCTGGTCTTTTCATAGCTTGAGGAAAACTGTTGGGAACCACTGCTAGGCAGCTATTTGGGAATCATGAAACAAAAAAGACTAATTTAAACAGATTTTTAACGGATTTACACACAAAATGGATTATATTTTTTACCTTCTCTGGCCACCATGACACTGGCCACTGTGTCTGGGATACTTGTGCCTGCAGCCAGCAGCGTCAGGCCCATCACTGTGTCGGGGATGCCCAGGGTCTCCCCTAAATCACAAACAAAAAGAAGCAGGGGTCATGCACTTTGGAGTTTTTACTGTGTGTTTATTTCAGTTTTGGCAATAAATGTAAGCAGCATGTAGTAATAAAGATAATACTGTTATTTTATTTGTCACAATATACTAGCCCATACAATCATGAATAGCCCTTGTGCCAAATTCCCCTGAATTATGCTTAAAGGTGTTTGGGTTTAATCCAAAACGTCTGAGCCTTATGAATGTGACATTTCCCAGCATTTTAGAATAAGACTGGTTAAAGGACACATATGCAGAATACTGTATACTGTATATACCTTACTTGAGGAAAGAAAGGACTCTGGTAAAAGTCAAAGTCTTGCTGAAACACCTTTACTTTAAGTAAAAGTAAAAAGTCACCAGATTTTATAATACTCAAGTAAAGTAAAGATACTCAAAAAAAAAATTCATAGTAAATACAGTACTTGAGTAAAAATAGTTACTTGCCATCTCCAGTTAAAATGTATGGAATACTTAATTGCAGACAAAAAAAATGCATGTGAATATAACCACCAACATTTGTGAGCGCTAGAAACTTGTTGGACTTAATTCAGGTTTGTGATGTGAAAATCAAGTTCCACATCTTTAACTTTAAGCTGCAACTTGGCTTAGAAAAAAGCTTTATATTTCTCAATGGGTGATTATAATTAAGTAAATACACCTAAAAATTGAAATAGCACTAATCTTCTTGGTTCTGGTTGTACTAGCCCTCACATGACCAGGTTTCTTTGAGTCTTAATCCCCCTGGGCAGCTCCAGCACACGGCCCAGTGGTGCTACAATGAGTCTCCTCTGAACCTCCAGGACTATGGTATCCCAGGAATGAAGCAGCCGACCGCCATGTGACTCCGCTCCACTCAAACAGACCTTTTCTCACCGGCTTCAAACTCTTATGATCCACAAGTGACCCGACTTACTCTTGCACGTGATGTGTAAGACTATAGTGTCTGTGCATTAAGAACATTACATGCCTGAGGTTCACAAATACTGAGAAAAAAAAATTATCTAATGTGATGGTAATGTGACGTTTAGAGCCAGCCTATGTGTTTTTAAATGATCCTTTTGTTGTTTTTATGAAGTAAAACAAGACACATTAAAAAATTCTACTTAAATGTTATAATAAAGTATCTAATCTAGCTCTAACAGATGGATTCTAGCATGTTTTGTTCCTTTCACCAAATCTGGAGAGACCAACGGTTAGAAATGACTGTAAGTCGAGTCAATCACAGTAGAAACAAAAACAATAATAGCAGCACGGATAGATGTACACTGACCTGTTTGAGCACAATTACAGACTATTTTGACTTTTGAAAAACACGTACACAGAGGAGATTTGTGCATTTGTGAACTGGAAAGATGTTTGTGCTTTTCTTTCAACTGGATTTAACAAAAAGCATGACTTTTTTGGGGGGGGGGGGGGACACAACGTGACACTTCAGCTTTAAATATCTGAAATGATTTTTACCCGACGGTTTTCAGTGACAGTTTCTTCAGACTAGGGATGCAATAATCCAGTTTTTTTAGCTCTGATACCAATCCCGATAGTTTGGCTTTAAGGATCTGCCGATAACCGATCAACCGATACTACTGTTTCTTACCCAAAATTTGGTCTTATAGTGTAATGTAACTGTTATTTATAATGCAAGTCACAACTTTCTAAATTAATTTGAAAAAAAAAAAATGTCCAACATTATGAGATATTCTGGATGAATATCTGTCACATGTTCAATAAATGTCACAACAATGACGTCAGCTGAACCGATATCATGGAGCCGACACCCGGTCCAGCAAAATTTCTAGGATCGGCACCGATATCCGATTTTGATAAAAATGGTAATGAGATCTGCATATCGAAAAAATACTGAGTCGTGAGATTTGCATATTGTTACATTCATAGTATATGGCCATTTCTTGTCAATGCCTGATCTCTTCAGATCTCTGAAGCTAAGCACGACGGACCTAGTTAGTACTTGGATGAATGGGAGACCACTGGAATATCAGCAGCCACAGTGGGACGAATTGTCATTGTGTCTATCTTGTCTCAGTGTCTGTGTACACTGGTGTGTATGTGTATAAGAATGAGAGAGTGGTTAAAACATGCTAATTTGCTTTGAAAAGGTGCTAAAAGTTAAAAACTAATCAATAACTGTGATTCTCTTACCTACAACAGTGACCATCCAGACCAGGACGTAGGTAAAGCCTGAGATCCACACAGCCGACATGAAGAAGGTGATCATGAACCAGTTCTTCCAGAAGCGCCTCCTACAGTCCGGGATGGTGAGGAACAACAGAACGATGATGGGCAGAGACAGAACCCAAAGGATTCGCTTCAAGTCGTTCTCCGGCACCGCAAACACACTCTTCTGCTCTGGAAGTGGAAAACACAGTAGTTCAAGAGAGGTTGTTTCAGATCTGAGGGTTTTGTGAACACAGAAAACTGCACTGACCCTCTGGAATCTCGTTGAGTCCGTGTAGGCTGAGGGACAGGTGAGAGTATCCGGAGCTGTCCTGAAATATTCCGCTGTCCGTCCTGGAGCGACTGTGGACCCTGAGACTAGAGTCCTGGTTCCAGCCGATCAGGGTTTGGGTCTCGCTCTTCTCCTCGGACCCTCGACCGAGACAAGAGCAGCAGGGACTCAGCTTCCTCAGGACAAACTCACTGATGCGCAGGTCAAAACACAGCACCACGATGTAAACGGCGTAGACCAGTAATAGACAGGCAGCGTCGTACCTGGGAGCAGGGAAGAGTCAAAGGGAAGGCTAAATGTGACATGTTTTTATGTGTAGAGAAATTTAGGACGGTGACAAGAACTAATCGATGTTTGCCTATTTATAAACCAAGTCTTTAAATGTAAAAAGAATAGTCCCTTGGCACGCACTATTTATTTGTTTGAAGGGTCCAGACGTCGCTATTTACAGGGGACAGTCGCAATTTTGAGCTCTGTGGTCCATGTTGTTAACATAAAAATACTATTTGCTTCTAAAAGTTGCTTACAATTAGAACAGTTGAACTAAACAGTGGAAGATCGCCATAGTTCTGAAAGTACAGCGCCCAATGATACAATCCTGTAGGGCAGGCCTATTTATATTTTTACTCCCTGAAAATAAGATTTGTCAATGGATCTAGTGTATTTTTCTTTTGTCAATTCCAGCTGCATTTTGTTTGACAATCCCCTTTGCTCTTAGTCTTTTAGCAAAACGTGGTAAAATATGGTCGAATAAAGATAAACATGATGTAATTTAAGCATTTGTTCACTCATTATCCAATTTAATCTTGTCACTTTTTAGTGTCCATTCCTGATTTAAGTTTAATTCTGATCTAGAACTAGTTCTGGTCTAGATCTGGTTTAATGTTCAGATACTGGAGGTTCAGTTTTGGATGTCGTTTAACGCAAATTTGGACATTTTGTAGAGCAAAAAATACACTGCAGCATTATCTATTATCACTGGTGCAAACTCATACCAAAAGCAGTGGCATATTGTGAAACTACCTGGCCCCGAAGCCATGGTCCTTGGTAAAATCTGGCCCTCTGGAAAATGAAGTTGAATAGCCCTGCTGTAGGGATTTAAACATGTTTTAATATATTAAGAGTTTAAAGGCATATTGTGTGCTAGCCAGCTATGTGCTAACTCAGATCCACAGCAGTTGTTTTCAGTCTAAAAAGCACATCTACAGTACTTAAAAATCAGCAAATGTCCTAATAACATTGTAGTATATAAAGCTCCAGAAATAAAATGTAGGTCTTATGCTCATTGCTCAGCACAAAGTGGACTAGCCCTGAGAATGATTTCAAACTGGGAGCCTGTACTTCCTGAACCATGGAGTGGGTGGTCACTGTTGAGTCATTTGGAGCTCAACAAAACAATAAATGTAGGTCAAACCCTACATAAATGAAACACGACAAGTGATCATATTTTGTAACATTCAAATTGTGTGATTGTTTAAACTCCAGGAAACTGTGTCAGTTTTGTGTAAATTGTCTTTTGAGACACAACACATGGGACACTGCTTGAGAACTCTGATTACTTCATGTAATTTTCAACTTTCATATGTTAATTTCTTCATAGTTTGCAATTTAACTGCTGTCAACCTATGATAAATATCTACCACTATCACACCAAAGTTAGAAAAATGTGATAATCTGTCATATGGGCTTTATTCACATCCCAAAAGAGCATTGTGGATACTACTGTGTGTAGATGATTGGAACAGTTTTCAGTGGAGCTAGTTGTGTCTATCTTTTGGCTGCAGCAGTGTGAATGACAAGACTGACACAGTTATCTAATCATCACAGCCAAAGCCAAAACCACATATTTAACTGAATGGATAATCAAGAATTAAGCTAGCAAAAGTTATATTAAAATACTATACTTCCTGTACTTCCTGTAGCATTTCGCAAGCCATAATATCATTTATGTTTATGATCTACAGTTTGTCCCAGTCATAAAGTGAGTCAGGTGTTTTGCTTTGATAAGAACTATTTATGTTGCAGTTTGATCCTGAACCTTCATAAACAAGGTTTTCCTGTACAACAAACGTGAGTCACATTCTCCTTTATCTAAAACCTTCAAAGTGGTACATTTAGGTAACAGTTGTTGATTGAAAAACACACTGTAAATGTACAATCTAGTGCTTACCAGTAAACTCTGTTGTCAGAAATGATGGCGATGACGGCTGCGACACTGATGCCATAAGCCAGACAGTCTCTGAACAGGGGCCAGCATGTGAGACGCCCTGCCTGGACACAGACAGAGTACAATTACACATTATTTTTTAGAGTATACAACTGTAGTTCGCAAAGGTCTCAAACAAAGTAACAGCTAATATACTATTTGGCTCACCACCAGATCAAACTCAGACTTTATTAGGCCTAAATAAAACTAAAAATGATTTAAATTGGGCTAAATCAGGTCTGAAACCATGGTAAACACTATATCCACTGCAAAAATCTCAAGGCAAGTTAAATTGCTTGATTCTAACCTTAATTTTAGACATTTTAACACCATTAAAGTCTACTTATTTTGGAGATCTATATTATTTATTTTACTTCTTTCCAACTGTTTTGAGGATGCTTCAAGACATTACTTATCAATTCGAGCCAAATTATTCGCCACTGGGTTAAGAAATGTTTACTTTTGGCAAAATCTCTTAAAATTAGTCAGAAACACCTTGAAACCAGTGAATGATTCTACATTATGTAAGCAATTAAAAGTTATCCAGAAAAAAATATTCAAATTTAGGGTAAAATTCTGAATCTAAGGGTAGCTATAATGTATATTGTAGTGTATCAGGCAGCTATGAAGGATGTTTAGCCCAAAAGGACAAAAGAATGAATAGATTTTTCTCTAAATTAAACATATATTCAAACTGCACCAGGCATACATGTACCACAGTTTGAGAAACACAGGTATACAACATGATACTGTATGATTTACCATAGGGGCCAAGAGTCCACAGGCTGCACAATTCCCAGAAGGTTGTAAACAGCAGAGCCCACGATTGTGCTCACCCCGATGTCTCCCTTTGTCACAAACACACCTAACACAAGAGAAACAAATACTGAACATTAATGGCTATGATCATGTATACAGAGCTGCGCCTTTATGGATGTTACTGATAAAATGTTATTATTATACTGTATGTTGCTTCAAATGCAGTCTATTCTAAGTCCAAACACGTGGCTTGAAGCAGACTTGGGGGTGCTTTATTGTGCCTGTAGGGAAATTTGTCCTCTGGATTTGACCCATTCTTCAATGTCTCTGGACATCTCCACAGGAGCAGAGAGCACCACAGTGCAGCGCTCCACGACATGTCTCCAGATGTTTTTGCTAGGCTTGGTCAGGACCACTAGCCCTTGGTCGATTTTCCCTTATACTGTACATCACGTTTTTAATTGAGAGATTGATTTGATTATTGTGTGTTTTAAATCATCATAATTAAAGTGACTGGTGCTCTGTCTTTTGGCCTGGGCAGCAGGGGAATTCATCGCAGTTAAAACACAGAAACAGACACATTCACTCCCTCTTTCATGAGCAAGTGGAATTGACCTAATATGTTGTTTTTGAAGGTAAGAGGGAGATGGCGTACCCGGAGAGAGACTGAGATAACATGCAAACTCCACCCAGAAAAAGAGGACAGCAGAGCACTAACCACTCAGTTACCATGTAGCACTAAATTAAACAGCTCAATTAAAAGTCTCAATATTTTATGTTTAGAAAATCATTGCTGAAAGTTGATTAGTAATACTAAAATGACTACTTGTAGAACCAGTGACCCACAGAAATGTAAACTTACCCAGAAAAGCTGTGACTAGTTCAGGTGCAGAGCTGCCAGCTGCCATAAATGTTGCCCCTGCTACGTCCTGGGACAGTCCCAAGCCTGTGCAAATCAAGGCATCATTAATAGATATTAAAGTAGTTATTATTGCATTAAAACAGATTCACTTCTCTACAAATGAGAGTATTCCAATGCCCCCTGCCATGCCTAATGCTGAGATTGTCACAGACGGTACAACTAGGGCAGGACAATAAGGCCTTAAATTTTTATCACAATATAAGAGAACATTTGCGGTAAATCAGCAATAGTGTAAAGCCCTCAAAGGTGAAACACAGTTGCTATTTTAACCCCTAAGGCACCAATAAGACATGTGCTGTACCTCCCACTTTTCCTCCTAATTTTTCAGTTTTGTTTATTTTCTATATATTTAGAAGAAAAAAAGTAGATGTAACTCTCCTAGTTACAGCCAAATCAGCCATTCTAAGATGGCTCAGTGTTTGTTCTCTCTTCGGACAAACAAACAAAAATTCTAAAAATTGAATGGGACTTTTTAATGGGTTCACCTAAACTTTTAAAACATATTTGTAGTTAATTTACCTTCAGCGTTTGAAGAGGTATTGTAAAAACCCCAAATTTGCTAAAACTTTTATTGTTATTCTGGCTCCAACTACTGCCACTATTTACAGTTATTTATATTTACAAAAACATTTTTGGCGGAAATAATTTTCTGCTTTTCTTTTGTACAAGAGTCAATCAGATATCAAAAGCCAAGACCCCAGTCATTTGTTTGTGCTCCAAATGTTTCAGAAATACATTCTATTTGAATTTTAGTTTTTGTCAGACGTTTTAATGAAAAAATGTTGGTGCTTTATGGGTTAAGACAATAACAATAATACAAAATCAAAGAAAGATCTCAGTTAAATTGACAGGTAACCATAGTCCATTTGATTCCTCACATATATTTATAGAGTTGTCACAGGTTGTAAGGTCCACAAATCAGATCAATATTGGTGTGGATTTTAATATGCTTCTAATCACTGTGTTTTAGTAATGGGCGAAATGGCAAAAAACGGAATAATACAATTTTGTTTTTGATTTTATGAGTGTGTTTTATTAGTATTAAACTGGCCTATGTGCTGTAGTCACTTCCTCCTCTGTCCCTCCCCCTGTGTCAGTGCAAACCCAGAGTTACGTCACTCAGGGCCCGCGGTGCTCCTCAGGGACCCTCAGAGCCCAGTGCATGACTCTCACTCCCTCCTCCATCAAAACACATGACGCTACACTTTAGTGTCCGTGGGAGACGCTTTGTTTGGGTAATTACTATCAAGTATAATACATACATAAGTAAGGCTGCCGATATTTACAAAAAGGAAAATTTTGAGTTTTTGGCACATATCGATTACATATTCAGACAATATTATCCCAAACCAACCAGAAAGTGTTCAAGCACATATTTAAGTGTATTAGTTAAAGTTTAATGATCAGGCTGTAGTTGACTAAAGACTTTTTGGTCCGACATGTGTAATCAACTGCCCTCACAAACACAAGACACAGAGATTTGCATGCTAAAGTACTATTCATAAAGAAAAAAGGCAGCTAAATAAGATTTTATGTAAAATTTCTGAATAAATCGCAATGTGCTTTCTAACTATTAAAAAATGTGGCAACTAAGTCACCAATGAGTGATAATTCACTAAAATATTACCTTCTACACTTATTTGAACATTGACAACGTTGCAACATTCTTCATTTGTATCTTTAAACAACTATTTTTGAAGCATTTTTTTTAGAAAATATACTCAATATTCCAGCAAATTTCCATCTGTAGTCTAGGGAAGGGACTACTGGACATGTTTTTAGTGGTAGGGGAAACCGGAGCACCTGGAGGAAAGCTACACAGACACGGGAAGAAATGCAAACTCCACATAGAAAGCCCGGCTGCCTAGAAGTCGATCCCAGGACTTCTTGCTATGAGGCAAGAGTTCTTACCACTGTGTCACCTTGTCGCTCCTAATTCAATTAAATAATTAATCTAAATTCAATTAAACTCACTTACTAAATATAAAGATCTGTTATAATACAATTCTTCTGAACTGAAATGAAATTGTCTGACTGTATCAATATAGAAATATGTAAACAATGTATTAAGATGAGCCCTAGTTTGTTCCCTCCTCAGTATCTTTTATTTTTGCCAATGCCAACATAATTGGATTAAATGACGTAGCATAATAGTAGCCCTGAGGATGCTTGATGTTAATGTAAAAAAACATGATTATGAAGTGTTTTAGTGCTTACGTTCACTGATGACCTCCAGCGACGGGAGGAAATAGTCGTCACACACGATGGACACGGCCAGCAGCATGTAGAAGATGATCATGAAGTAAATGACCAGGCCGCCATCTTTCCTCTCCTGAACCGTAAAGAAACCATCGGGAAACTCAGAGGACTGTGGAGAGATGCAGTCCGTCTCATTCTCTGCAACAAAACCCACATAAAAGGTCAGAAGTTACATTTAGATTTATATCAGGAAAAAAGCAAAAGTTAGAACTGGTTGTTTTATTGTACAAGAAGCATGAGGAATCTATGGGAGTCAATAGGACCACCATTTCTCATTTTGAGTCATTTGCTGAATTTGAATCTATCATAGTGTTAGCCTGACTATGTATTTATTGTTTAAACTGCCAGAACTATTAAAATGCTTAGATCGCAATCATATGAGTCAAATGGAGTAAGTTAAGAGTTTATAATATAATTTTTTAAAGATATGTGAAAACCAAGCACAACAAATATACATTTTACACTAATGAGCTAATTTGTCTCTGCTCTGTTCTGTTTGCTAAAGTTATGTGTTTTCATCAACGTTGACAACTCCAATACTCAATTCAAAATAAACATATTAAAAAGTAATAAAAAATAGCATATTCAATCCTCTTGTGCTGCTGTATCACAGATTATGTTTGTGTGCTTGCCCAGAAGAATTGAGGCATGACAAGACCTATGCAGTTCCACATTACACTAATCCCACTCTTGTGAACTTTCAGCATTTATATTACTATTAAAAAAAAAAAAAACGATACCTGTTGTATACTCAAAAGTTGGAACATGTACTCAAAGGCATGTTGAATTTTAGGAGGTAGTATACATACAATAACATATTATTATACTTTCTGTTGTTTTTTTTTCATTTTTTATTCCTTTTGGACATTGTAGACAAAAAATAAAATCATGTATTTTTTTCTACATGACTAAATTCCCAGTGCAAATTTTTGCAATATTTTTTTTCCAGTATAGCCTATACATGTATTAGGATACACATCAAATTGTAACCCCTGTATTGAGATACATATTGTATTGGAAGGCTTTTGGCAATTTCCAGCCCTACTAAATGTACATGCAACATGTTCATTTTAAAACACAAAATTGATCTGAAAGAACTTAAAGTGAGGTAACAAACTTTTTTAGTTATAAATTAGTGTTTTCACACAAAAAAATGCAGCTTTGTGAAAAAATACCTGAGTGCTGATCAATAAAAGAATTCTATTCTAACCAGAGCCAAATGCAGCTCTCTGATTGGCTGTGCTTGGGTATTTGTAAGTTTATAAACCTTTATTGCAACCAAATGAATACAGTCGATATTAACCATGTGTGAAAAGATTTAGGGAAGGAAATTGTAAGATTTAAAACCTAAATTGTGTTGCAGTGTAAAAATCACCCCGGTTCCTTCTCTTCAGAGCTGCAGATTTACTTGTTTCTTTGGTTAGAAAGTAGTTACCGTACTTAAAATTCGGAATTCTACATGTTTTACTCGAAATATGATTTTTTAAAGTTATTACAAGTTCAAGATTATCAAACATGCATGAGTCAATCCAAAAACAACTGTGAGTAAAAATGTCCCTTTAAAGTTTTTTGATGCTACTGCGAATGAGGAAAATTGCAAGTCATAATCATACAATGCAGTCTTTCCCACAATCCAATCAATCTGTGCTGACTGTACGACAAAACACAACACAATCCATCACTCACCATTGATTTGCAACACTACTTTCATGGTTATTAGGCCTGACATGATCTCTGCAAACCCAACGCACTGTCTGGGAGCCACAACAGATCACGCACTATTGAACCGTGGCATCACTAATTAACCACTAGAGTGAAACAAACCGCTGTAACATCACAATGGGCACAGTAATTAAAACAAATTGACAGCACAGAGACAAACACGGCCTTACCCAGAGCCCTGCGCACTCTGCTTCTTGCGTCTCCTCAGCGCCGATCTTGGCCGTGAACGACACAAGATGAACCGTGCAGTACAAAAACACCACAAATCCCACAAAATAAGGAATGAAATCTCTTCTTTTCTTCCTCGGGTAAGAAGATGGAGGCTTGTTCATGGTTGCTTTGGTGTAAATAAACACAATTGGGATGCTAGGTTACAGATTATTCCGCGGTTTCATGGGGGAAAGCGAAGGATCAGCTGGATTAGTTGGAGCTGGGAAGAAATGGCCTACAACTATACTACAACTACAAGGCGGCAGAGAGGGGATTATTGGGGGAGTAGAGATGTTTTAAAGACTGGTTGGATCACGAGGACAGAGTCATTCCGGTCCAGCTGAACACGCTCCAGCCTCGGGGCGCGCGCACAGCTGAGCAGGAGACCAGCACTGGACTCAACAAGTGGAAAATGGGCTTTGTGTTTCGTGGAACAAGTCATATGTCACAAGTTGACTTTTTTTTTGTTAAAGCCAATGCCTCCAGGTGACTCTTACTCTAGTTTAAAATGTGAAGTAGGGAAGCATCTACTAAAAGCAATTAAGTATTTGTGTGTTTCTATAGTCTGGTGACTTTTTTTTTGTTCTTCTAACCATACATGGCAAAAGTACAGAAGTTCACTACTTAAGTAAAAGTACAGTTATTTGTGTAAAAAACGAGTCAAAGGTGTGCCGATACTGATTTACTTGAGTAAAAGTACAAAACTAAACGTGTGTACTAGGGATGGAAAATCCTGTTTTCAAGAGATTTGAGCTTGAGTCAAATTTGCCAATGAGGCGAGTAAAATATTTTAAGTCATAAGCAAATAATTTGAAACAATTCATTGAAACAAGTTATATAATCTAGAAATATCAAGTAACGCCACCTTAATCAGAAAAATATCAATAATAAAGGTTAAAATTGAGAATTATAAGACAATTTAACCAATCTAAAAATACATTTTTTGCAGTGTGCAAATTGGTCTGTAATGTTGTGGAGAGTGAGATGGTCTTTATAGTAAATTAAATATATTCATCTGACTTTTATCATGTGATAAATAGAAAATATAAAGTTTTAGGCGATTCATGGCAGCACAGCAGGTCTGATCTGGTGTGAAAAAGACAATATATGGGCTCATGAAGTAACTAACTTGTTTTTAAAAAGTAGAGAGTTTTTTGAGAAATGTAAGAGGTAAAAGTCTCCAGACTTTTGTAATACTCAAGTAAAGTACAGATACTCAAGAAAACTGCTTAAGTACAATACTTGAGTAAAATACCTTAACCTTAACCCTTAACCTTAACATTTTTCAAGAAACATCTGTACTGGATGCATGGGACGTTTTTGTCACAATTCAGTTCTTGTCTCGATACATAGGTCACAATACTTATATTTTTAAGGAGTTTATTAACATAATGTCTAAAAAAAATTATATTTCAGTAATTCCTGGGACAATAAGCTGCTGTTTACTTCCTCTGACTAAATGACAGTGGAGTCAAGCCTTTCCTAACTGTACGAAAAGGCTCAACTCCAAAGTAGGCTCTAGGGATTCAGTTCCAATCTAATGACATTTAGAAAAGGACAATAGCTACTGAATGTAAAATCCTCCAGATAATTCACTGCAGTAAAATGGGCTAGTGTTCAGTCGAGCTGAATTGTAGCATATACTAACCTTTGCAAGTAAAAATGTTCTTTTGTAGACTTATATTCTCGAGAGCTTTGGTCAAATTATGCGAGGAGCTGGTGCACATCTACAGAGCCAGTCTCATTTTTCCACCCCTCCCATCCTCTCCGTTTCCTCGCAGGAGATGAGTGAGATGAGGAAGTCCTCCTGAACAGACAGCAAGGATAGAGGAGCCTGAGGAGAGACGCAGCAGAGCTCACAGTCACTGTAATTGTAACTTGCAACAATACAAGTTCATCATCAGAAAGGCCTGATGTTTGACACACATGCTGTTGGCTGTTTCCTTACCTTGTTTCATTCCACTGCCTCTGAACTTTAGAACAACACTTCTTATGGCACACTTGATTGAATCTTTCATAAGTGGGAGTAAGTCAGCATGTGCAAGTCACAACCGGTTACAACATCCAAATCACAAAGTTTAAGTCAGCAGGACATCAGAAGGAAGTAAGTTAAGCAAGTCAAGTAACTGCATTGGCACATTTTTGAGACCACAAACAAACGAAACATGATAAGTGATCATTAAGGGACACTGTGACATTGTAAATGGAAATATATTTTTACAGCCTGTCCTATGTTAAGCGATGTGCAATGCAAAAATACTTTCATATATATTTTAAGTAAAAAAAAAAAAAAAAATAAATCTACATTTGTTCTTTACATCTGGTTTGTCATTGTAGTGTTTTGAACCCTTTCTCCATCTCAATTTTAGAATAACAAAAGATTACTTTTGTGACCATCTAGTGTTGGTTTCAATAAATGGTAATGTCTAATAAATTATTTTTCTTCTAGTACATTTTATTTTTTGTAATAATTATATGATTTTAAATCTCTTTAATATTCAATTCTCACAAAAATTGAACTTTATACAGTTTCAATTCGCGTCATTAAGTTGTAAGTTACTTTAATTGTATACATTATATTATATTACAGAAGAAAATGTATACATTTGTATTACATATTATGTCTCAAAATGTAACTGAGTTAACTACTGTGAGTACTTTGAGTTACTTGAGCTAATCACCATTTGTTAAGAATTATACAACACTATTCTGTTACATTACACTTGTTACCGTTAATTGTGGAAATTAATAAAACATTTCTCATAATATTTGATTTACCTTTAAGCAACAGACAGTATTTTGTTGTTTTGTCTGAGTGTCGTTTTTAACAGAATAAAACAATTAATTATATGAAAGTAATTGAGTTACTCAATTGTAATAGTATAATTATCAATATTTTATAATATGAGTTAACTATGAGTTACTGAAAATGGAATATTACAGTAATAGTTACAAAGTAACTAGTTACTCCAACATGGTCATTAGTCTCAGTCTTGTCTATTGGGATCCTAAGCCAAGTAACTCACAAGTCATGAAAAGTGACTTAAGTCAAGTAAATTACTTCAGCTCTCGAAAAAAAAAAAAAAAAGATTGACTAAAAATGATTGTAAATTAATAGACATTGTTTGTCAAAATAACATTTCACTCAAAAACCTAAAATACTTTTTATTCTTTAGAAAAGTAAACATTTGAACATGCAGTTATTCACAATATATTTTACTTCTGTAGCCTAACTAATCAACCTTTGAAAATGACTTACCTGCATCAAACAGTCGCTGATATTACTGCCACTGGATTTAGTTTGTTTGAATGACCTGTGTGTTATTTTTTTCTTTTCTTTTTTCTTTTGATTATGTTAAAAACGGTGAACTCCAGCAGTGGCGGTAAAAGAAGCACCTGTTCCGGATACAACTGTGTGAGTGAGTGACAGACAAAACAACAGTGACCCCGGCTGGACAGAGCTCGTAAACTCAGGTGAAGGGGTTTTGTTTGGACATGCCCCAAGTTTTCCCCCCAAAACACAGACCCAGACCTCCAGAACCGCAGCAGCAGCACCCGGATTTATCCACAAATATTATGATTTTATAAGTTGTGACCAACAAAGGGAACTAATGCTTGGAGCAGCTTGCACGTGCGTCGTGGCAGGTGAGTTTTTGGCACGTGTGGGCCTCAACCAAGAAATATAGCCTTTTTGTTTACTCAAGAAAGTTAATTATTAGTGAAATCTTAGTGCAGAATGTTTGGCTTTCCTGATTCCCTTTCATTAGCATCTAGCAGAAAATCAAAAAAATAATACTTTTCTTAATATTTCTTTTCTGTCCTCTGATTAAAATATATTAAGCTTTGGAAAAATGATAAAATAACATATAGGCCTACTAAGATGAATCAGACATTGTGTTAACTCCAAGCTAACAAATAAATAGTATCTTATTCATTTTATAAAATTGAATAGGACTTTTAATGGGCTCTATATGGAGACAAATCTATGGAGACAAATCACCGTCACATGTATTAGCAAAAGAATTCTACATTTTGCAAATATAAAAATGTTTTGTAAAGAATAAATACAGTTTTGCAAAAAATAAATTCGTTTTGCAAAAATAAAATTTGTTTTGCAAAAAAAAAAATGGTTTTGCAAAATACATTTTGTTTGCAAAAATACATTTTGTTTTGTAAAGAAAAAATCTGTTTTGTAAAACAAAAACAATGCTGCAACACAACTTGTCTTTATTCTTCTCATTAATTGATTTGTAACGCCCTCTTGTGGCTTTGCAAATCTTTTTTCTTTGCGCTGCATTTTTTTTTGCATCTTGAGTTCTGTCGCAGTTTGACATGGGGGCGGAGTCTGGTGATTGACAGTTTAAGGGGTGGAACAAGCGGGCCTCGGATCCATGCTGCGCATGCGCCAACCGGAAGTTTTGTTAAATGTCTTTTTAAAATATAGGAAAACCATTATTTCGTAATGTAGTGTTTGATTTAATGTTCGTTATTGAAGTTATTGATTGCACAACAATTTAGGAAAATACAGGCTATGTATAAGACTAAAGATGAATCAATACGATATGATTTTATTAGCCTATGAATAATTGATTATCCGGTGTACTGGCATGCTGTTCCCACTGTTGCACATTTTAAGAGCACTTGTGGCACAGACAACTTTTCAGTGTAAATGTAGAATATGGCACGTTGTGTCCACAAACTGACGATTTGGCTCAGATAGCGCTCAGGATCAGGCGTAATGATCTCGCGCACCGGGCTGCCAGGTCACAGCCTGAGATAGCTCCAGAGATCTGGGGCTATGTTCTTCGTGAATCCTCGCATGGTCCCGTGTTTGTGATGCAGAGTGACATATCAGACTGGACACCCCTATCTCTGGCTACAGATCATACGCTGCCCACATCATCGCGGCTCAGTCTGGCACGGGGACTTATAACTCACCACCACGAATAGATCCGGAGGTCTGGCCGGGTAGTGTGTGCGCTTCGCATATCCTCCACTCCCGTACGCGTTTCTGATGCTGCCTGATACATTTCCATCTCCGTTTATGGAGGTCAAAGACAGACGCGGTGATATGTGTGCACTACAGACACTGACACAGCCAGCTCAATCTTCCTGTGGACACGCTAGTCTGGGCATTCCCCAACCGTAGGGTGAGTGACCTCTCCATGACACCACAGTCCGGCTGACCCAGAGCACGCAGTAGGTTCAGAACATTTGGCAGAGGTGGTACTGTACTGGAGGTGAAATGTCCAGCAGAAGATCTGCCCGCTATTAGGTCGGTGTCCAGCAAAAGAGACGTACAGCTGCGCCCTGGAGAGCTCGCTTTCACCACTGGGTATGTGTGCGCTTCACCACTGTGAAGCGCACACATACCCAGACCTCCGGATCTATTCGTGGTGGTGAGTTATAAGTCCCCGTGCCAGACTGAGCCGCGATGATGTGGGCAGCGTATGATCTGTAGCCAGAGATAGGGTGTCCAGTCTGATATGTCACTCTGCATCACAAACACGGGACCATGCGAGGATTCACGAAGAACATAGCCCCAGATCTCTGGAGCTATCTCAGGCTGTGACCTGGCAGCCCGGTGCGCGAGATCATTACGCCTGATCCTGAGCGCTATCTGAGCCAAATCGTCAGTTTGTGGACACAACGTGCCATATTCTACATTTACACTGAAAAGTTGTCTGTGCCACAAGTGCTCTTAAAATGTGCAACAGTGGGAACAGCATGCCAGTACACCGGATAATCAATTATTCATAGGCTAATAAAATCATATCGTTTATATTGATTCATCTTTAGTCTTATACATAGCCTGTATTTTCCTAAATTGTTGTGCTATAATCAATAACTTCAATAACGAACATTAAATCAAACACTACATTACGAAATAATGGTTTTCCTATATTTTAAAAAGACATTTAACAAAACTTCCGGTTGGCGCATGCGCAGCATGGATCCGAGGCCCGCTTGTTCCACCCCTTAAACTGTCAATCACCAGACTCCGCCCCCATGTCAAAACTGCGACAGAACTCAAGATGCAAAAAAAAATGCAGCGCAAAGAAAAAAAGATTTGCAAAGCCACAAGAGGGCGTTACAAATCAATTAATGAGAAGAATAAAGACAAGTTGTGTTGCAGCATTGTTTTTTGTTTTACAAAACAGATTTTTTCTTTACAAAACAAAATGTATTTTTGCAAAACAAAATGTATTTTTGCAAAACCATTTTTTTTTTTTTGCAAAACAAATTTTATTTTTGCAAAACGAATTTATTTTTTGCAAAACTGTATTTATTCTTTACAAAACATTTTTATATTTGCAAAATGTAGAATTTTTTTGCTAATACATGTGACGGTGATTTGTCTCCATAGCTCTATCTAAGCCCTTATGTTATTGCAGGTGCCTGAAACTCAATTTTAATGAAAAAAGCTCCAGCCTTTGAAAAGAAATTGTCAAAACCCACTAATTAATAGGCGAAAAACACAATAATTGTTATTGAATTAATCGTTATAATTGTTAAAGGTCTTTATAGATTACCAAACATGCATGAAGGAAAAAAAAGTTTTATTACTCCAATTGGGCAATGACATAAAAAATAAATAAAACAACAAAAAAGAAGCATAATCAAAAAGGTCAGTGTTACTGGTAACCCAATTTGATCTTGGTTTGAGTAAATGGACTAAAGTCAATGATTTCCAATTTACAAATGAAATTTGCTAATCAAATGATATATTATGTGATTATTTCAAGTAGCTATAGTAGCTATTTTTGCTGTTTTCAAATGAGAAAATGCTTGCCTTTCTGCTTTTAAGGAAAAACAATACTTTCTATATTGTTCCACTGGCAAATCTTTTTTAAGGCAGTAAAAATCTTAATTCAGTCACAGTGTCTGGGTCAAAATTGTAGAAATCTTGTAGTCACGTGACTTTATGTTCAAACAACTAATCAATTAATCAAAAAAAAATCGCTCAGTTTAGTGACACCAGCTTTACTGCTTCCCTATGTTTGTTTGTTTGTGTGTTTGTATGTATGATACGAGTAATATCTGTACAATCAAACAGATCACAGTTGGTGTATAGCCTTGTCAATAACAGTTAATTTTTTCAAACAGGATCAGAGTAGTATTTGTTCCAAAGCATTGCAATTTAAAAGTTGCTTTATGCATCACAATCACAAGTTTCATCTTATTATCTCAATAGTCTGTTTATGTGGGATGCTTTTGTTGGCAGAGTAGCTCATGTTATGTTTGACCCAAACCTCCTGTCTTATCACAGCAACCCCAGGAGAGAAGAGGTTTTTGTCTGGACGTGTTCCTGTAATATTTATGAATCTACATCTCTGAATCGCCCTGGGACACAGACTGAGCATCTTTACACTGAGAAACCTCTGACCTGCAGGACCAGGTGAGTGAGCTGTGGATTTCTCATCGTTTGCTTGGACGGCTTCTAGACTCTTGAATAAACACCAGGGCTATTTAACTTTAGAGACTTCTGCTGTTTGGGGTTACACAAACTAATTCTAACATTAAGTGTGTTAAACTGTGTAAAATAACTACTGCTGCATAGACCCTTTGCATGTTTGCAAACATTTCGTCGAGCTCTGTGGGCGGAGCTTAGCCGGAGCCAGAAAAGATGTTGTGTCATTTAAACCAGTGTAAACTAGCACGTTGGAGGGATATTTAAACACAAAAACAGGAAAAACATTACAGGTTCTGTTTGGAACTGTCAGAATATGTATTGTGTCTTACTCTGTGGGACCTGACTCAGACTTTGGTGAATTACTTTTGGCGGATGGAGACATTTTGTCTAAACTTATTTGGCTCATCAGAGGATCTGGATCAATACTTTCACAAGAGGTGATATCACGTTGATACAATGTACAGAAATGCACTATTTTAACAATTCATTTATGTCTTTAAGCTAAGTTATTAATGCAAATATGCTAATGTGTGCACCTCTCCGTGCTTTAGAGCTGAGGCAACATATTTAATTTTTTAATAGTAACACAGTTTTGTTTGACTGGGGTTGCTAATTTGGACTTTTTGTCAAAAGCTTGGTTGCTTGTATCTCTGAAAATGTGTTCCCTCTGTCAAAGTTTTGCTAAAACAGGAAATAAGGGTCCTATCTACAAAAATGGAATATTTAGCTAATATTTGAACATCAAACTGCACTTACACGGCTGGGTAAGGTCAGCCTAACATTAGACACTAATGTCCGAGTACAGGTCATAGCAAAACGGCATTTTTAACCACAATAAATCCTCAAACTTTTGATGCATTGGCTTGATTTTTTGTTTCTTTTGCCTCCGACGTAGCAGAAAAGGGTCTATTCAATTTTGTATTAAAACAAATAATACAAATTACATACTGCACTAAAACTAACAACAAGTCACTAAGAATGTTGAATAGCCCTGGTATACACTGCTTGAGTTGTCACAAAAATGCAGTTTAAGATTTGGTTGAATGGCTTTTACCTTTGACTGCAGCACGCATTAACTGAGGCTTTCTTAATTTAAGTCTATTGTCTGTTGCTGTGTTCATTTTTGCCAAGATCTTGTATTGATGATTTTAGAGTGTGATTCTTAATGGGTTCAGGCCTGGACTTGTCTGCAATTGATGTGTTGAAGAAATCCACTGAATGAATAACTTGCTAATTTGGGAATGTTCAGGTAATTGTTGTGCAGTAATGACGTTTTTCTTTTTGGTCAGGGAGTGTATCAAGACGTACATTATTACTCTTGGTGTTTGCTGTTGGAGTAGATTCTTCTCATAACCAAAAGTTCACGTCCTGTGTTGCTCAAATTGCTCAGAAGAACGTGTGGTTCGTGTGGATGGTTTGGTTTTCCTCTGTGACTCAACACTAAGTAAATGGCGCCTCTCAGTGGTCAGATGATGTAACTTGAAGATGTCCTGCTTTTGCTTTGGTAAATATGTTGTGAACCTGATCTGTTTAATGTAATTATGATTGTTTAAATAATTGCAAGTTACTTTACTAACGTTGACGTGGCATGCATCATTTGTTGGAGCTATGTTCCTGATCAACATCTTGGTGTTTGGGTTTTTGGCTTGAAAATAGTTGTTATCTGAAATGGAAAGTTGAAGATAAAAGATTTTGTTCAACACATTTTTGTAATTCTAAAATTGCAATACACCCTCAAATTCTTCTTTACATTAACTCTAACATAATATTAATAATTATGCATTTGATTATATAGCATTTTATGACTTTTTGTTTGGATATTGTTCACATAATATCACTTCAGCCGCCCAATACCATGTTTGTGCCCTTAATTCAGGAGTTAAAGCAAAAAAAATTGATTTGACAGAAAATTTTTGCAGTTAAAATTTCAGTTTTTAATCGTAATAATATGACATTTATGTTTTAAGGAAATAGGTCTGATCTTAGTGATAATAATACATTTACAGATTAGCTATGATAGATAATGAGGAAACTTGAGATGAGAAATTTTGAGTTGAGATGAGAAATGTATATAGGATAAATTCTTGCATAAAGGGGTGTTCTTCCCTGGAAACTTTTGCTGAAAACAGAAGTAATTTCCTGCATTTTGGTGGATTTTAGAAGAATTTCTTCAGATTATTTACAGGCGCAGTTCTTGACCATGGTATATGATATGTTACTAAATCGAAAAAACGAACTGAATAAATCGACAAAACGCCTGACGGGCCATGTTAGATACAGTAGCCACTTATCATATAAACGTTTAAGAAAACATCACTAAAGAAATGTTCCTGTATATTTTTTTAATTGACTGAAATCCGTCACAGTGACTGAGAACTTTAAGCCCTGCCTTAATTTGACAGCAATGAAACTGAAAGAGTTACTTTTTATTCACATGAAGTAGCTAAGCTGCTATTTGCGCAATAAATAAAAGTTAAACATAACTAATTATATGACCCATTTTAATGAGGTAAATGAGTTTTGAGGAAGCAAAAAGTCAGTCCCTGCGAAGTTATTGATCAATATCAAGTATCGGCACAAAAGCCAAAATATTGAAATCTGTATTTAAACTGAAAAGCTGGATTGGTGAAGTCCTACTTCTGGGATCTGACAGTATTTATCAACACTAAATTTTCAATATTTATTTCTTTATTCAAACTGTGATTGAACAAATTCAGTCTTTGAATTTCAACTTTCTCTTCAGTTTGCTGTGTATTTTTAAAGATGCACTGTAACTTTCTGGAGGTGAAAAGTCAGTTACACAACAGAAAGTTAAAAACATACTTTCTGACATTCTTAATGAAGATAAATATGTGTTATGTCATGATGTGAAGAAATATAACAAATGAAGCAAATTTTCCACACAAGAAGTGGTCTATTTTAGGCTTAAAGTAAAAATACAGATTTTTTATTATCATTTTGATGCATAAAGAAATCTAAATGACAAAAATATGCTTTATGTTTATTCCACAGTGCATCTTTAAAGTTTAATCTCCTGGGCTGCTGTAGCTTTTTTCACAATACTGTTCTTTTTGAATCGTACATTGCCAAGCTGGGTCATTTGCATAGTAGAACAGAGAATAGGGGCTGTTGTGTTGTTGTTACAGTATGGATCATTAAGGTCATGTGGACACTGTTTATGAAAACTTTTATGACAGTTGCTTAACCAAACGTTGAACTCTGAACGCTGTAATACATTTGTTATTGTCGTCACGTGTTGTTACAAAAGATACGCCTTAATGATGAAGCAATGTAATGACCTGCTTATTCAGTATCATCAAGTCATGTTTAACCTGCATTTATCTAACGAGGGCTGGGCAATGTCGTGATAAAAATCTAATTGTGATCTCATCTCTGTCACAGTCTGCTTTTCTAATGAAATCTTCATATCATGATTTCTTATTTCTTTATTTGATGTAGCTGTCTGGTCAAATACAGACTATTTTTTTCCTCTGCTTCTCTTTTTGGCTTCAAAGTTGCCAAGTTTGCTTTTTTTTACAGCGACTTTGGGCTTCTTTTTGGAAGTATTTGTGAATTTTGAAGGTTAGTTGGGTTTGTTCTGGGCTCTGCACTTTTTGCAAATTTAATAGGGTTGAAAATATTTGTTTATGACTCAACATGGATTTTTACCCTATTTTCATGTCAAAATACAATTAGAATATACTAACACAATGTTTAATTGATCAAAAAAATGATCACTATTTAAGTAGGCTGGCGATCTGGGAAAAAATATACAGCGATTTTTTTTTTAGCGTCTTAGCTTGTTTAATTATTCTCTGTCTAGTGGTCGCATACCTTCAGTGTAAATCTCAATGACAGTTCATAAACACATGCTACGCTGTAAATGCATGCTAAAGCAAGGAAGTGCAGAGTCAGGAAAAAACAAAATAGAAATATTTGAAATTATTATAAGACTAAAACGTTAATTTCCTATAAATTTACAAAAAAAAAAATAAAAATGGAATATAGCAAAGAACATTAAATGAAAAAAAAATGTTTAAAAAATATTTAGTAGGGCTGGGCGATCGGTAAATCTTTTTTTTTTTCATTGATGATCTTGATTTTCGATTCATTTTGTTCAACTTTTCAAAACAAAGAAAAATGCCTTTATGAACATAAGCGAAACAAAACTTTTAATATGTCCATTTATTCAATAATTAAATATATTCTACCCAAAGTTTGACTTTTACTCCAAACCACACATTTTATTTACAAAAGATTGGTTTTCAATCTTTTGATTCAAAACCCACCACTAAATAATTGGCGATTTGTTTCGATTTGATCTCTATTCGATCTTGGCCTCTCGATTTTTCAATGACTCAGCCCTAATTTAAAGGTTTCTTTTTTTTTTTTTTTCCTAAAGTTTGATCACTTTGTCTGTGCTGTGCTCTTAGCCAGTCGCAGTGAAGTAAAAACTCTCTGAAAAGGCAGTTTTATTTACCTCGAATGCCATAGGACAATTATAGATCTAAAGAAGTCTAAAAGAAAGATTTGGCCTTTTTCATTTCTTGCCTTATTGCCCAGCCCTACATCTTACTAGAATCTCTGTTTCTGTGTCATAAAACTCTAAAAAGTTGGTCATATTTCACTGAAGCCATTACGCTCACTCCAGTAGAGGGCATTGCTCAGACATTTGTTAAACAGTGCAAACATTAAATATAATAATAGTCTTTTAAAAGTATTTTGTATTTGCTTTTCCAGTTAAATCTTCCCATTAAAGCCGTGGGTCAGTGTGGTTTTCCCTGAACTGTCTCCCATTCATTAACATCACAAGTGTTTTTCCTTCAGGCCTCTTGAGTGCTCACATTCGGAGAACACATTCCCCTGAGCCTGTTGCGTTTGCAGAATTTGGTGTGTGACCCATGAATAATTGAGGGACACTCCTGGTCACCGGAGCGCTCCGCGGCTCTGTGGGGCATGAGCTTTCACTTGTAACACGAGACAATGGAAACTGGACAAATGTAGATCTGTCTCGGCTGTCGGCGGTGTGTGTGTGCTCTGGAGAAGTGCTGCTTACCGATGTCACATGTTACTGTTACGATTATTACAAGTTAAACTATCACAATTTATCGATTATTCACAATTACTACGATCAAGCAGCCGCAAAATGTTTCATTTTCTTTCACTGTCATTGTCACACGTCACCTTTTCTCAAGTTTGAGACAAGATATATGAAATTAGCCTTTCTGAATGAAAAATCTTAATGTGACAAAGACATTTAGATACATTTATATAGAATTAGGACTGCAACAAGTTACGTAATTAAATTGCCAACTAATTTAGTAATTAAATCATCATTTAAGTAACATTGTAAACAGTCACTAAAACCTGTGCCAGAACTGAGAGAAAATGGCACTATGTTGTATAAAATCTTTTAAGTCAAAGTCTTCATGAATTAAGTAGTAAATTAGTACATTTTACTTCATAGCCGCTGCTAGCCATTTTGGTGCCCTATGCAAGATTTCAAATTGCCAAATTGCTTTCGAGTGGGGCCCCAGACCTCTTTGCCCTCCCTAAACTGCCCTCTGCTCCGCCACTGTTCCCTCTCCTGCGCCACTGTTCCATATCCTGCGCACACTAAACACAGCTCAACTTAGCTGCACCCTCGCGCAAAAGTTTGAGGAAATACAATCGTCTGTAACTTTTTTCTGGACAAATAGACTAGATTCATGGTTTGTGTTTCCCTCTGTAAGAATTTGAACATAAAAGTGGAAAAATCCGCCGTATTTCGCCGCAGTTATTTGCGTGTTCAAATGTGCAGCCGTCTTAATTCATCTGCCGTTTCTCCTAACTGGCCCAATATGTGTCCTTTTGACGCGAAATAAAGATTGGCTAAGAGCTTACGGGTTGTAGAACATATTTCTGTTTTCGAAACGGTTTCCAGAGTCTTTGATTTTGCGCTGTGTGTTAAGAATCATCAGGCACCTGCGACTAGAACAAACTTGTCTGTCACTCATGAGTTCAGCAGCGGGACGGCACAGCTCGGCTTGGTGCCCCAGAGCAGGTGATGCCCTACGCGCTCTGCGTTATTGCGTATTGGGGGCGGCGGCACTGTTTTACTTGTTGGGTAATATTAGGGCTGTAGTTGTTAGCTGTTTTGTCAATTAAATGACCCTGACTCTAGCATTTCTCTAGCAAACACATCTTTTATAAACACACTTCTTTGGTGAAATATTGTCCTGATTTGTAAAGTATTTAACATGTTTACAGAGAAAACCACCAACAACTCACTGTTCACTGCTCGATCTTAAAGTATTTTTTCATTTTAGATTTAGACTGAGTAGTGAAACTTCATAGAAATGAACTAAACAGGAAATGAACATGCCGACAGGAAGTTGGAATTTTTGAAAACTGACTCTGTGCACAGAGCCAATTGGCTCTGTGCACGGAATTTCAGTTGGCTGTGTACGTTCAAAATAACTAACTTCTGTATGTACGACCACTTTCTGTTAGCGTTAGCATTTAGACACAATCATGTCTCTTTTAAACACACAAGTGTCCTCTGGTGAAATATTCCTCTGATATGTAAAGTCTTTAACATGTTTACTGTAACATTCACCAGAACTGTCTGATCTAAAGAATATTTAATTGTTTTAAACTGATGTAATGAAAACCTCATAAAAAAATAAATAAAAAACGTACACAGCCAATTGAAATTCCGTGCACAGAGCCCATTGGTTGATGGTCGAGAATCAGTTGACCAATGAGATCTGATCTACCTTTTTAGATTTGCAGTAAATACTGTTTCCTGTTCCTTTTCAAGCACAGTTTGGGTCAAATACTGCAAAGAGTGAAAATGATACTTTTTTAGCTTCAGAACTTAAGCCACGTACCATTTTTAGTCTATTAATTGGTCAATGGGAGGTGCCTAGCAGATCATTTCAGTGTTGCCAGATGGGAAATGTTGAATTATTGTTCCAGAGTCTCAAAATGATCGTTTTTTGTTGTAATTTTGGGCCAGAGCAATTTCTATGACGTAGAGACCTCTTTAGACAATGCTAAAACGACGATACTTTATGTTTAGAACAATTCACAGCAAGCTTCTCCTTTTGACAGCCCAAATCAATCTGATTTAAATTATTATCAATAGAACACAATCATAATTTATTACAATAAAGTAAAACATTGATTAATTCACTCTTTCCTTCGTCCGATGTCTCCGTTATTGCTCATGTGGCATGGATGTGTATTTACATTTGGTCTCAGCACATTGGGGCAGTTGCAGCTGTGCAGCCGTGAGGCCGTGTTGGTGCTATTGACCAATAATATTAAAGAATACCACTAAAGCTCACACTCTGTTAAGTGTTTGCTGATCCTGGATCGGTTTTTCAGCCTTGAGGTGAGCTCAAGTTAGTCAAGACAAAGAAAATACTTGGTGCTTCAAAATTATCGTACATTTACATAGTTTTACAGGGTATGTCTGAAACAAAGTGTATGTAGTCTGATTCAAACAAAATCTTAATCCATTAGCAAATTTTACTTGACCAGCAAAATCTGTTTTCAAGATAATATGTATTGAAATATTATTTTTTGCAGTATTTCATAAAAATCCGATCTTGAACAGCCTTTTGACATCAGCATCAGTAACAGCAACTAATCAGTTTATTGAAACAACTAGTACAATATTCTGTAGTTGCAGCCCTCAACAGTACATACTGTATAAGACTTAATTTAGCCTCTATAATTGTTATTTTACTATACTGTGGCAGTTTAATTTTACATTGTGGAGGCGGGGTTTATCAGTTCTGTCGTTTTGAACAAGAAGTCAATGAGTGTGTTTCAATTTCTGATTTACATGTGTCATAGTTATTACAAAAATACCCAAATGTCTGTCTCCTTTGTTTTTGCAACAGTTTAAACTGTCACTCAGGTCTGGAGCCGGGGCCTGCTTATATACAAATGACAGCTGTGGATGAGCTGATGAGGAATGAATGAGGACAGACAGGTTTGGTCACTGTCACAGCCTCTTGGATATTTATTAAGCTCTTCTCCTTGTTGTTGTGTCGGTCAATAATTAGCTTTAATTGCTGGAGATACATATGCTTTTGTGATGGTTGCATGTTGCTGTGAAACAACAGAGATATGCTGCTAAACAAATGACTAATCCAGTGTTTTGAACTGTAAAACTTCAACAATGAGTGAAAGTGCTTTAATGGCAGGTATTTAGCTTGATTTGAGTACAATTAACGCTAAAAAAACATATAAAAATCAACACAAAAACAATGTGCCATGATTCCTCTTCATTAGCTTACTCAAAGTTGTATTTTGATTGATTCTTCCATGTGAACTGTAATCTTGTCAAGGGACTCTTGTTTAGCTCAGAGATTTGCATTAGCCAGATTGTTTACATGTGAGTTGATTCACTGGGAACGCTTTGAACTGGAAGCTGGTTCAACTGGGAAATATCCGATCTCCCAGTTGCCTAAACGCAGCCTAGGTGCTCGATCTGTTTTCACCTGCCTCTTATTCCCGCCCACATTCAGTAATGTACCTTTATTGTAAAAATTCACACTCTGGTTTTAAACAGATGTACAGTTTAAGTTTTAGGAATGCTGTGTAGCCCTTTTTCAACTATAAAACCAAGTAAATTAAAATCTATTCCTTGCTTTTTCAAAATACAACTACATCAATTCTGCATATTTTTTTATGTTTCTCATTCTATTCTAATCTATTACTAAGTTTTTTTTTTTTTTTTTTTTTTTTTTTTTTTAATTAATTCAGTTTACAATTAACAAAATGGAAAATATTGAGTATTTTTGTGGTCAATCCTGAATCATTTTGGAAATTTTTGTGCATTAATTTCAAAAGAGAAAGCAAGTACAATGGGAATCATTTATAATAAACAGTAGGAAATTTCCCTTAATGATGAATGAGAGAGTGAATGGTTGTCTGTCTAACTCTACGACGAATTGGCCACTGTCCAGGGTGTTCCCCTGCCTAAGGCCCAAAGTTACTGGAATAGGCTCCAGTCACCCTTGACCCCTAACGGGAATAAGCAGTAGAAGGTGAATGAATGAATAGTAGTAAATTTTTTTTATTTTTTTTTTACTATTAAAGGTTAATTTTTTTTTTTTTATTTGCCCATGTAACTTTCTAGAGTGATAGTCACTACATTAGTACTTGTAGGAAGTTAGGAATACAATGCATGTTATTTGGGGGGGAAACGGGTCCCAGAAAACCACCAGACACGCAAACCCACAGAAGGCCGGCCGTGGGGCGAAGCACTGCTGTGACAAACTAACTAACCGTGCCGAGGAGGGAAATCTTCATAGAGTGACACTAGAACATGTCAACAAGGCAAGGGGCTTACATATGCACATAGATCCAGCATGTTTAAAAGATAAAATGTGAAAATAATACAAACACTACATGTGTCTTTTAAGGTGCTAGTAAAAACATAACTTTCTATTTTTAAGACAAGAATTGTCAGTGAAAATAAAGTGTTTTTCAGTCAAAATAGCTAACAAAAATGATGTGAAAAAAATACTCTTGTCTTGGCACAACTTATTTACTATGTTAAAGATACACTCTAATCAGAATTTAAATTACTTAACTCAAGCATTTATTCACATTATCTTATCTGTCATTTGCCTACAGTGTACATAACGCTGCTGAGGCAATGTAAAGAACATAGACAAACATTACATCATTCACTCACTATAGAGAATAATCCATCTTGTTTGTGTCTATAAACTCAGTATGTGACATAACACTGTGGCAGGCTCTCAGTCACTTAGCAAAACATATTTTTAATGTGAAAAAATAAAGTTTATAAAAGGTGATCGCAGGTCATATTCAAATGTCCAACAAGGGAATATCTTATCACACACACAGTAGAACTTGTTCCATTAGATTTGACATTGCCCTCTGGAGTAAAGATATCGTAATTTCAGCTCAAATTTGTTGTGAGTCGGGCTCATCTGTCACCAAAATAGAGGAAGGAAACCTGCCACACTTGAAAAACTGGTTGCTCAGTTTCGCAAAGTGAGAGAGAGAGAGGATTTATATTATTCGAAAGAACTGCAAGGCACAGCTGACCTCTGCCAATGGAACATCAACTACTTTATCACTTTTCTTATCGTTTTCTTTATTGTTCTTTGACTTGAAACCAGCTGCTGCTCGCTTGCTTGTGCGTGTGTGTGCGTCTCTCCACTTGTTGAAGCAGAGGGAGTGTTCAAGGTTCAGCGAGATAACTAGGAGGTGAGTAGCTGACGCAGGCGCTGTGTCGAGTTACG
The DNA here is from genome assembly GCA_038363315.1 of Mugilogobius chulae. Taxonomy (NCBI): domain Eukaryota; kingdom Metazoa; phylum Chordata; class Actinopteri; order Gobiiformes; family Gobiidae; genus Mugilogobius; species Mugilogobius chulae. The sequence goes on from CM076403.1 coordinate 8,164,908, forward strand.
AGTGGCTCATATCATATTACAGACTCCAGGTTAGTCTGAAACCATAGCCCTTGCGATCGAGAGGCAGCAGAGCAAAACAGGAACTAAAACGGACAAAAGAGGACTTATTTCTTTTTGCTTGAGAAGCTAAAGCCTAACACATTGTTTCCTGGTTGTTGTTTTTTCCTCGCAGTGAAGCGTTACCATGGCTAGTGGCAAGACGCAACTTCTGCCATGTCTCCTGCTCGCCTGTCTCTTTCACCGCTCAACCGGTTTTGTGTTTTGGACTGCCGTAGTTGAAATAAGCTACATGGACAGCCAGAACGAGACTAAGGACAGGATCTGTGAGTGTGGGATCTTTGGCCGAAACGCTGCCATAGAAAGAGCTTACGGCGTGGTGACTCTGCCCAGAGGGGATCCGAAAGGGTGCGGGCCAGATCCGGCTTACAATCGCAATGCCAGCTCACCTTCATGGATTGCTTTGGTGAAACGTGGCAACTGCACCTTCAGCGAGAAGATCCGAGCTGCGAAACGCCTGGGAGCATCCGCGGTGGTCATCTACAACGCCGACGGCACCGGTAACACGACCTCGCACATGTCTCACCCCGAAACGGCCAACACTGTGGCTATCATGATCGGGAACTGGCAAGGTATGGAGATTGTTAAGTTGCTTCAAAATGGCACAGAAGTGAACATGATTATCGAAGTGGGCAGCCCGCACGGACCTTGGATGGACACCTACTGGCTGTACTTTCTGTCTATTGCTTTCTTCATCGTCATGACCGCTTCGATCGCATATTTTGTGTTCATCTCCGCCAACCGCCTGTACAACTTACGAATGCTCAGGCGATCCGAGAAGCGGCTGAAATCCGAAGCCAAGAACGCTATCCAACGCCTGCAAGTGCGCACCCTCAAACGCGGCGACGAGGAGACGACATCGGAGAACCTGCTGTGTGCGGTTTGCATCGAGTCGTACAAAGCGGGAGACGTCGTGACCATTTTGACGTGCGATCACATTTTCCACAAAGCCTGCATCGAACCGTGGCTGCTGGAGAAGAGAACCTGCCCCATGTGCAAGTGCGACATCCTCAAAGCTTTGGGAGTGGAGGACGAAAGCAAAGACGAGTACAACCACAACACGTCGCAGGAGGTCACTGTCATAACCGTGGCCGGAGGAGACGCCATGTACGAGGTCCCCCTGACAGACACAGCCAGGTCGCATCACTATGACAACAGTGCCTTTGAGGGCGAGCCGACCAGGGGATAGTTAGTTAACAAGCGAGCGCAGGAAACAAAAACAAAACAGCAACCGGCTTTGTAAGACTGGGAGATTTCACTGTTTGAATAAGACTCAGGAACATATCAAGTCTAAGGAATCAGCGTAAAATCAATGGGAAAATGCTGTGCTGTCTAACAATGCTTTATATATTTAAAAAAGGAAAAAAAAATGTTTGTATAAATGTATGTTGGTGACAGAGTACATAATGAGTGAAACATTTTAAGTATGTTCATGAATACAATGAAATCAATCTCTAAAATGAATATATGCTTAAAATATTTCAAGTTGTCTACAATGTCAACGTACTTTTTGCTAATTTTATTGAATGCATCTTCTTCTCACATAGTAATTCTCTGATGTAGGACTAAACCAGGGCTGCACAATATACATAAACTTATCCAAGAGCTCTTTTGAATATTGCGTTATACAATATTGAAATGACCCCATTGAGACTGCACTCTGTTACACTCAGCTAGGAGAGAGCTTGAGGGCAAAGATTAGATAAAGATACGATTTCACCCATATTAAACAAAACCATAAAATTGACTGCTTAACTGCAATTTCTTCTGTAAAAGGTACATTTTGTTCTTCCACTAAACAGCTTACACCAATGCATTTAATATTAAAATAATTTGTCTTTGAGCTGAATGCCTGGGCTGTGCATTGGTGGACCACTTTTCACCTTGTCTGAGAAAGCAAAACTGCCCAAAAAGTAATATATTTGAGCATTAATTATATGTTAAAGATGCGTGGTGTAATTTTCTGGAGGTGAAAAGTCAACCACACAAACTTTTTTACATTCTGAATAGGTCTAAATACATTTTAAGTCATAATGTGAAAAAATACAGCTGCAGTAACCACTGTTTTGTAGAAATACTGACCGGGCCTCAGTCTTCTTTGTGGTTATGCCTGTTCAAAATATAGACCAATATTTTTACAATTTATCTACTGCAACAAAGACATCTAATGGCAAAAACATGCTTTTTTTAAGTCTATTTTTGACCAAAAATGTACATAATATACCTTTTAAAGCTTGTGTCAGATTTTTTAATACTAAATTATTTTTTATCACAATATATAGAGAAATACAATGGAACATGCAATTTATAACATTAGTTTCTATATATTTGCATTTAATCTCTGTTTTCTCTTCTTTCCTGTTCATTATTACATGCTGTAAACCTAGGTAATTGCCATTTAATAATTTCTGATTTGACGACGAAGACTTGGCAAAATGTTACTCAAAATATTACAGGAACAGAAAAAAACAGACTTTTTTTTGTTTTACTTTAATCAAAATGACAAAAGTTAAGGTTGCTTGTTTTAAATGAGCAGAACATTTTAGCTAATTTCACGTAAAATCAACTCGATCACTTCAACTAGCGTGAGTTTTTAACCCTGCGGTCAGTATTAAAATCACTCAATTCTTTATTTTTGTCTTCAGTTAGGGTTAAAGAGCATATTATACCAGATAACAATGTGAATCTGCAGTGGACCACTCAAGCACAGCCAATCAGAGCGCTGCTTTTGATGAGAACTACTTGTAATTTGTTTAATAATTAACAAAAACAGACAAGCCAGGTTCAAAATACAAAACAAGGTCAGAACATAATCGTAAATCAAGTCTGGTTTTCAATAAAATTCATCGCCAAGTACTTTGAGCAGCTTATACATCGCAGTACATGCTGTTCTTTGTGATAAGACTAAACACGGCTGAACAATATTTCACAAAAAATCATATTCACTATTACGATGTTGATTTTATCACAATTATTGTAGACAGTCTGTTTTGTTTTATCGCTTTGGAGGTAAATGCTTTTTCAGAAAGTTCCTTCCTCACATTTAGCTGTCATTCACTCACAGCAGGACAAAGGCTGAACACGGTTGCCAGATTTTCAGAAAGAAAAAAAGCAACCAAGCCGTTGAAAAAATAAAAATAAATAAAAGTTAGCTTAGCTTCAGTTAAAAAGTGATGAAATATTAAATAATTACAACATTGTGTGTCACCTCAAAACAATTTTAAGGACTTGAGGACATGAAAACATTCTAAAAATCAATATTTCAGTCATAAATGGATATATATTTGTAAATCAATCCTGAAAACTGCTCATACTTGCTTATAACTTGAAAGTGCAGCCCAAAAAACACTGAGACTTTGATAAAAGAAACCCAAAGTCGCTTTAAAGAATTGGACACTCTGTTATTCTGACCAATAAGAGAAAAGGAGAGACTAAAGTAGTCTGTATTCAAACAAAACACAAACATCCAATAGAGAAATAGGAAATCACAAACATGACAAGTTCATGATTTCATTTCGTCACAGAGATGAGCTCACGATAAAACCCAGCTCCAAGATCAAACATCATCCTGTAACTATAACTTTAACGGTGACATTTTGTGCAGCCCTGTCATTCCACTGTTGCTACTGCAAACATGAGGCGTGTTCACGTTAATCCGGTCAGACCAGCCGGAGCAGCGCGTGCCCTACATGTCGCCTTTCTGTTTTGCATTCGGAGGCTTCAGCTCGGTCATTCCACAGTGAAAGCTCTCTCCCGCCTCGATTAAGACTTGCAAAACATAACCAAAACAGCTCATATAAGATTTGCCTCCGGGCCACAGAAACCCACGCCACAGAAAAGGCCTCGTGTTTGCACTAGTCTGAATGATCTCACGCCCTGCTCATGAACACGCCTCGGACTAGACAAACTACATTGCACTGAACTGTTTTTTTTTTTTACTGTGTTTGCGGGTTGAAATCTTTAAAACATGACCCAAATATGATTCATGGTTTTACAGTTCAAGGTACTTTTTGGGGGAATATGCAGTGCCTTGGTTTGACGAAGTGAATGTTTTTGTCTAAACTGCTGAGGCTAAGTCCACACTAAGAAGATTTTAGTTTTGTTATCAATTGTTGTAAGGATTTTACAGCTGAAATATTGATTTTAATCATCACAAGCAGTATGTTTTTCTGTTTTATGTGCTAGCCGGCATAGCAGACTGAAATTTAAACCAAAATTTTAAGGCTTGACATTCAGAACATATAGACGATAATATGTAATTTTGTGCTTTCTTTAATATTTCTACATGATCTTGTTCTGTAATAGATTAAGACCGTTCTAAAACTGCTCAAAATTATCTAGTTTTAAAACCTGTATCATTTTTTGTAGTGATTAGTTGGGCTGGAGTCAATTAAGAGAAAAAGAACCGACTGCTTAAAAATACAACAAATGCCTTGTGTTTTAGCCAAAAACAACAATCTATACAGAATTGTTGCGCTAAAATATTCAATTAACTCATTTGTTTTTGTTGTTCTTGTAAAGAAAATCTATATATGATTGAAATAATTACTCAACTAATACAAATTTTGATAGACTAAGACTCCACTGATGAATAATCACTAAAGATCTTTGGTGCTATACTTCCTGGTTGGAACAGTGCCTCTGGTTGTCAAGCGAATCAAAACTCATAAAGTAATTGATACTAAAGCTGGTCACGTGAGCAAAAACATCACATGACCAAAACTAACTTTTAGTGAGCATTTTCAGCATGATCCTGTTCTATATCAAAACCATATTAAAAGACATGATGATAACAAAGAAAGTACTAATATTTTTTATTATTAATACAATTTTAATCTGCTGTCTCGCTCTTATTCAGCTAAGAACATTGATAATGAACTTTTCTCATGGTCTTAAAAACAAATTTGAAGTTTTAGTACAATGACAGTGGAAATGTTTAATCATTGTCATCTTGAACCTCAAAGCTGAAGGAATATTTGCAATGTTGCAATACGCTGCAATCTGCTTGTTCCATTATAAAACACAGGTAATGCTTTGACATTGTGCCTTGTAAAAGGAGCTGTACTGGTGTGAACACAGCCTATTTCTAGAACATTCCAGTGACTGTCATAGGAGGAGCTTTTATGGACCAATTCTCACAACATGGAGTCATTTCAGATCTCAGAGATAATTTGATTAATCATTTGTAAATACTGTTGTGTATATAAAATCCTCTCTTTTCCCTGAGCAGTGGCACTCCTCAGTCTGAACAGGTCTTCCATGTTTGTAATTGTTCTAAATTATGTTGAAGTTTCTTAAATCTCCAGTCTACCTCTCCAAGCTCTCAAAGACATTGGACTCTGTCATTCCTTCTGTTTGTGCTGCTGGGGTAAATGCTGATTGTTGTGCGTATATTTTCTACACTGATTGAGTTTCATGATAAGGTTGGAGGAGTCTTGTGCTGCTCTGTACAAATGAATGTAAGATGTTGTATTAAATCACATTGATGCTTATTAGAATGCAATAAATTCCTCAAAATGAGGCAGACTTTGAAAACTTTCTCTCTCCTGACTTTTTTCTTGTATTTCTTGTGTTGTATCTCTCACAATTACACATTCATAAGTTCTAACGTCATAAAGTCAGATGATGAGCAAGAGTCAGTTCTAAAAAGTAATTTCTATTTAATCTGATCATTTCTATTAGTAATTATATCCATTAATTTGTACAATGAAAGTGTGACTTTACGTTTCTCATAAGACTATGTTGGAAGGAATTTTCACCAAACCATTGGAGGCCATCCAGAGCGTCTTTTCTTTCACAAATAATCAGTTCCCGTGAGAGTGTGCGGTGTTGTGTGTATGTATGATAAAAGGAGGTGACGTCAAGAGCACCGGGAGGAGCTGTGAACTGAATGTGAGCTGTCCTCTGCGAGAGGACTGGATACAGACAGGACCAGAGCTGTGGAGTGAATGTGAGCTGTCCTCTGCGAGAGGACTGGATACAGACAGGACCGGAGCGGGACTGAGGGCTGTCAAAGCCCAGGGTTAGAATTTGATTTTGTATCTTTAATTCGTAAGTTTACCACACAGAAATGACAACGATCACTGACAGACTTTCTGGACAACACTGATATGTTTGTGCACATACATAGTGATTGGCAAAATCACAAAAAAAAAATCAAACAAACCTCTATGGTGCGGTTCTGCACCATTAAATGTCTTAAAAACTGTAGACATTAATAATTCTTAAATAGAAAAATGCCTTGAATGTCTTTAATAATAAAACTATAATTTTAAGACTGATTATTTCAGTGCTTTTTTTGCCATTGTTTTTCTTCTGAAATGTGTTGTTTTTAAAAATACAAATTTTCAATTCAGTTTCTATTCACTTTAATTGTATAGACCAAAGTCTATACAATTAAAGTGAATTGATTTAGATTTACAATTGTCAGAAAATTAGGGATGCACCGATGCGATACTGGGATTGGACATCAGTGCCATTCCAAGAATTTTTGCTGGATAGGTATCGGCTTCATGATATCTGTTTAGCTGATATCCTAGTTGTGCCTTTAATTGGACATAATGAGATTAATTTCCTGGCTGATGTTGATCCGGAACGTCTCATTATGTTTGACATTTTATTAATATTAAGTTGTTTAGTTGTGACTTGCACAATTAATAAGTTATGTAACACAATTTGATCAAATTTCTTATGTTTAAAATGAAATCCAAACGTCTCATTTTATTGGACATTTTATTCAGATTATGTCGTTAAGTTGTGTCTTGCACAAATAGCAGTTACATGACACTATATTTAATGTTTTATGCAATTTCAATCCTTACACTGGTATCGGTTGATTTGATAAGACAAAATGACCAGAATCGGTTTCGGAACTGAAAAAGCTGGTTCGGTTCATCCCTACAGGAAATCAAAGCATGAAATCAACACTCGATTAATATTAAAAAATGTATGTATATTATTTTTACCCAAATAGCCCAGCTCTTCTCCCTAAGTATTGTTCTTGTTCAAATACTATTTAAAAATATGGATCGTACAGTGGAAAAGGCAGGTGTCAGACATGTTGAAAACTATTTGAAATGTGTGTTTTGACAGGTTCTGATCTGAGCAGGTGAAGCCCTCCTCCTCCTCACACATTCCTCTCTCTCTCTCTCTGCTCCAGGCCTGTTGTGGGAAATAAGAAAAGGTCAAGACCAAGCACACATTGTACAGTCCAGTTTGATAAAAATAATGGGACATAATGACATTTCCTGTTCACATTATGCACAGTCATTGTTCCTTCTTAATAATCACAGCCACAAGTTACACCACAGTCTAATGAACACAGATCTATTATGGGCATCACAGTTGTCACAATACTAACATTGCAAACCGATACTGAGGAATACTTGCAATGATAATAATGTTTTTTAGACGTGAAGATGTAAAGTAAAATTCAAAAGATATATTTCTAATAAATTGTGTGGCCACCATGTTCCTCTCTCGAATGTATTATTGTATATTATAAATTAATTTTGTCTGTCCTCACCCAACTACTATCCCCGCCCACTTGTCTGTGTTTAATTGTGTTCATTGAAAATATTCATATTCATAGTAAAACATGTAAGGTTCAAAATAGTTACAGAGCCACTTTACAACAATAAAAATTACACATTTGAAATCTGCAGTTTTTTTCACAATAAAATCTTAGAATGAAGAGGCGGAGCTTATCAGTTCAGGAAGTAAATAGACCTCTTTCTATTTCTAAACTGTTTTACATAAATTTTGTGTTTTATAAAAAGCAAAATGTACATTACTGATTCAGTTCTATAATAGTTTATTTCTATAAATGCATAAAAACACAATATTCCCCTTTAAAAAGTTGTGTAAATAAAATTTCAATAATATGAGACATTCTGGGTCAACATCAACTAGAAAATACTCTTATTATGTCCATGTAATTAAAGTCCCAACCAGAGTATCAGCTGAACTGATGTCATGTAACATTACCTGATCCAGTTTTATGGACTGGCACAGATATTCAATCCCAGGATCAGTGTGTCCTCCCTTTAGAAAATATTTTAACAACAAACAAACAAACAAACAAACAAATGAGTAGACCACTGACCACTGATGATTCTTCTCAAATACACTAGGGCTAGTCAACTAACTAGATTATTTTGAATGTAGTCGACTGGTGATTTTATTTCTCTTTAGTTAAGTTTATTAGGAGCCCCATTAGCTGCAGCAAACTGCCACTATTCTTCCTGGAGAACTTTTAATAGAGTTTACATATAATACATATTCAACATAGTACAATCAAACTCATGACAAATCAGCCCCTCCTACGTTCTGTTAGCCCTCTACCGCATAGTGTTGCTTTAGGCAACAAACCACTTTTTTGGCTTGGACACTGGCCCTTTAAGTTTTTTTTTATTTTTGTTTTTTTATAATGTTAGCAGACATGTTTCTGTCCAATAAATCAGAGGCTGAAGTGGGTGTGCACATTTGACTGAGTCTGAAGCAGTCATTTCTGGAAGCAAAGTCACATGTGACACAGTGCTAGGTAACGGTAAGATAAATAACACTTTTCTCTGGGTTAAATTGGAATAATTTGATACAAAAAAATATTTTAATGTCCAGAAATATGTCAAGATGCACATTTGATTGTTTACATATAATTTTTACTTGTATGTTTATGCTAATACTGTGTTTTAGGTGTGTTGCCCTAGGGCAACATCATGCAGATGTAGCACTTTTGTTGGGAAAAATAGTGCTAAAGAAGAGATGTGTTGGAGTGAATAATGAGTATTATTGCTTGTAGGAAATGGACATAAAAACATTTTATGGGTCCAAGAATGAACATGTAGTGAAGTTCCATCCGACAGTGAAGACAGTGAGCTTGAGGACGAGAGTGATAGTGGAGAAGAGTGGCTCCCTGAATCAGGTTTGACACTCAGTGTAGGTCAGGGGTCAGTCAGGTTCTGTAAGATGTGTGTTGGTGTGTGTGTGTTGGGATGAAAATGAGGATGAGGATGAGGTGTTTGAACCAGAGGAAGACAATGGCTGGAGAACACCCCATAATGCCAACTTCCCCGACTATCCTGAATGGCAAGGAAGCCTTCCGAGATCAGAAGATTACTTCAAGATGTTTTTTTCAGACAATATCCTGTCAGTGATCACAGAGCAGTCAAACCTGTATGCTCTACAGGTTTGACTGTTGTTGTTGTTGTTAAATTTTGTATATCTCACCTGCTCAGGGACAGCAGATGGAAACTAGCTACGGCTAAAATCTGGTGCAAAGCATCTTCAATGTTTTTGCACACTGTCCCTGTTAAATAAACTAATAAACTAAACTAAACTAAACAACCCAAGCAGACCTTTAAAACTCAGCACTAAAGAACTTGAACAGTTCATAGGTACTGTAGTCTACATGTCACTGTTTGGGTTACCAGTCACTCGGATGTTTTGGTCCAAGGCCTCTCGGGTGCATCAAGTAGCTGATACCATGAGTCTGAACAGATGGGAGGCCATCAAGAAAGCTCTCCACTTCAACGACAATGAGGCAATACCTGCAGGAAGTCCAGATCCACTTTACAAAATCTGACCACTGGTAGACCATCTTATTTCAAAATTGCAATCCATCCCAATGAGTGAGAAGCTGGCTGTGGATGAACAGATAGTTCCCTTCAAGGGAAAGAATAAGAACAAGCAATATCTACCAGCCAAACCTAAGAAATGGGGATACAAAATACTCATTTTAGCCAGCTTTGAAGGTATTCCACATAACTTTGAGATCTACACAGGGCGAATAGTGCAACTCCTTGAGCTGGTAGATATAGGTGCAAGTGGGAACGTCATTTCTCCTAAATTGGCTCTTTTTTAGGTAAATTTTAGTATTATGTTGAATGAAACCTTTTCTGATACATTTTTAGATTATTTTCTCCTATTCCATTCAGTATTGAAAACCTTGGTGTTTTAGTACCCTCATCGCACACTGTTGCCTGAGGCAACAAACCCAGATTTTGTGGGGGGGCGTGGGGGGTCAAATGTTATAATTGATATAATGTCAGGGACCCACAAGCTCTCAAAAAGTATCTTGAAATATTTTTTTCCTCCTAAATAAAAAGTCATGCAGTAGAGGGTTAGATTCTGTTTGAACGTAGAAGGGTCTGAAACCTGAGCCTCGGCCAAAAACTTCCCCGTCAAATGTTAGGACGATCCAATCAAGCACGGCGATTCTGACACGTGACACTAAAAAGTCGGAAGTTGCTTGCGAGCCCCATTTAAAAACATTCAAGGCGGTGAACGTAGCTGATTCGGCTCGAGCTTCGGTTTTGAACAATGAACGTATCAGTTCCTTAAAACTTGAGCAGGAAACTGTGTTGAGGGGCTTCAGACTGAAAAAATCCTCGCGCTACATGTTTATGAAAACATCGTGTCGCTGTTTTGGTGGAATTTCCGGGTTTTCTGTGATTGGTTGACTCAGCGCTCAGAAAGGCTGCCCATGAAATTGAATCTTGGCGCTCCGCTCCCAGACCCTCACGGTTTGTAAAGTGTCAAAGCGTGTAGGGACTGGAGGGTCAGGCAACTATTTTCCTGCTGTTCTTGAACTGTGCGTTGCAACACTGGAATTTCCCCATTGTGGGACAAATAAAGGTCATCTTATTTTATCTTACAAGGAAATTAGCTTAAAATGTTTCCCAGCATGGCTTCCATTTTAACCTTCATTGTAAGCTTGTATGTAATGAAACAGTGGGCGTAGGTAAATGTTTAAAGTCCTACTATGAGACATTCCAGCCAAAGCATCAACATCTCCATGGAGACAAGCAGTGACAGATGCTGCACCTGAAAACTTACTTAGTGCATACCTATTTTACATTTCCTTTCAGTCTTTGCATTTCACCAAAACATTGACACAGTGAATCATGACATTTTCCCAGAATCCTTTGCATGACTTTGTCCATTGTGTAAGCTGAATCTAATGAAAGCTAAATCTTAACTGTGCTCGCTGATAAGGCTCACAGTCGTGGTGACAGAGTGATACCAGAGTTTGCCTGATAGAAGAATAAGTCAACAAAGTGTGATAAAATGAACTGTGGTTTAATGTTTAAACTCCGAGCTGCTCAATGGACTTGAATTCCAGGTTCTTCTGGAAGTCCGGGAATGTCAAATACAAGAGAATGTAAAGAACAGCCCTGCGCAGAAAACAGCAAAGTTACAGTAGAAAAAAGACTTCAAAGTTTTAGAAGAGTGGGACCTTTCAACTTTGAGTCAGAATCATTTTCAGTCTAATTTTTTAATTATTGATTGAAAATGACTTTGTTTAGAAACTTTGTCCAGATGAGAACTGTGAAGCCTTTTTATCTACTATGAATCATTACTGAATAAGGGATTACACCGACTTGTAGAGCTTGGTAATAGGCTCTGTGCATGGAACAACAGTTGGTTTGTTTATATTCAAAACATCTAACTTCTGTACTTATGTGTATTTCCTATTAGCTTTAGCATTTAGACATATAAACAGACTTTGGTCCATACGTTTTTAGAAACATTCACCATAACTTACTGCTCACTGTCTGATTTTCCGAGTATTTATTCATTTTAGACTGACAGTGAAAACTTCATTGAAATGAACTGAACAGGAAGAGTTCATAAATACAGAAGTTGTGTATTTTGCCAAGTGACGTTTCACGCACAGAGCTTATATGTCGAATTTTAGATATTATGAATCTTATTTTCAAGATATACAGCAATTCATTATGAGTAAATGCTGTGTAGTCAAGAATAAAAGCAACAATAACGCTAATTAAAGGTGCTATACCAGATTTTTGCTTCATTAAATCTAAGCAAACAGAAAGAATGATTTTTAAACTTCCTACATCAGTCTACATGTTTTGTTCACTTACCTAATGCATTCTGAACCTTCAACTTGTTCAGCAGGATGTGCTTTAAGTTTCTTTCACAGCTGTTGAGAGAGATGTGCTAGTATGCTAACAGTAGTTAGCTACAATGCTGACAACATCGACAACGTCTGATTCGTTGACTTCGGTGAACAACCAGGACGTTATTAGACGCAGACAGTGGTGTGCAGACTAATTTTCACCTGAATAAATGCATTAACAAGATCTTTTTTGGCTGTTATGATGTTGAAATAGCATTGTTTCTGAGTTTTTTTTTTGTGTGTGTGTGGCAGTTTTAGTGCAAATAAGTAAGTTTCAGGTCCAAACAGTCACAAACCTCCTGTGTCTCACTGCTAAGGCCAGTGTAATTTCTTGGCTCTATGTGACATCAGTGTGTATTGTCCTCTCAAAAGTGAGCACTGTTTACACACAGCTGCTGTCAAACCAGTGAATGACACTGCTGATTTCTTTGAGCCCCTCCTTTTACCTTCTCCTAATGATTTTCAGTGAGTTTGCTGTGTTTGTGAGTGGAGTTTAGGGGTTGAGCTTCACGTTAAGTTGTTTTATTGTAAAAAATCGAGCATAGTCCCTTTAACAGTTCATCAAAGAGACAAGGCAAATGTAAATGTGAAGCAGAATACGTTAATTCAATAAAACAGCAAATAAGGTTATAGAGGGAGATGACTGTATTAAGAGACATTCATCTAAATTTAGTTTAATCTTATCGTCTTACAAAAAAAAAAAAAATTGCCAATAGACCAGTGTAATTTGTTCATAATTTGCTCATCTCTCTACTTATTTCAAGCAGTAATTATTTTTACAGAGGTTATTTTGACACAATTTCATGTTTGTCTAATAATTAAACCTAAAGTAATACATTTTCTGACATGTTTTAACACTTATTTTGGACTGACAATATCATCCAATTTTCGTTATTGAGCTACTTTTTTTTTCAATATGACCCAGCCACACTGTTACAAACTTAAGGTATGTTCTAGCAATAGTTTTTCAGCTATGTCATGCTCTCTTATAGGTATATGTGTTACACAATAGTAAGAATTACAAACATGTAAACTGACAACATTTACTCTGTGCTTCACTAAAACTGTTTCTCAAAAAAACTGAATAGATCTTTGGAATAGGATGTAAACAAAGCTTCTATAATGCTTTTTACTTCTGCTGCATCTGAAGATCTTCCAACTAAAATACTTGTTCCACCTGGGCATGAGTGTGTCTCCTGAGTGCAGGTTTATACCAGTTCATATTTACCATTTATAGGATTATTGTGCGTTTTTTGTCAATGTCACCCACCTTAAGACATCAGGATCAATCACAGAGACAAAGTTAGAAAATGCCTAACAAGATGAACATTTAAGCAATTAAAATGCAGTGTAAGCAGATTTTAATTGACATATGAGGTTTATGGTCATTTGTGTTTTAAATGTAAATATTCACATTTTAAATCATTACAATTCACCCTATACTTTGACAGTTTGTATTTAATGCTGCGTTCATGTGGTCCTCGGGTGCTCGTGTGTCCGAGATGAGAGATAGGGTTCCGACCTAGTTTGCATTCGCTTTTACTTCGGAAAATCGGGATGTTGTTATTAACCATAATAAATAAATGACACAGCACTTTTAACAGAGGTTAACAGACCTAACAGTGAGATCTGATGCTAGTCTGTCCAAAAACTAACGTTAAAGGTTGTTAGTATTTATTTTCGAACTGATTTTCATCAGTCTCCATGTGTCAGTGACGTCAGGTGCAGAGCTCGGGCAGCTCCGTGTGTCCCGAGCAGTGTTGGGTGTAACGCGTTACTTAGTTACTTAGTAACAGTAACGCGTTACTTAGTAACGCGTTACTGTAATTAGATTACAATTTCGAGGAACGCAGGTGAGGAACGCGTTACAACAAAAATACTTGTAATTAGATTACAGTTACTAATACAATACTTAAACAAATAGTTCGTTACTTGTGCCACCAAGAGCGCTTATGGATCATTTAGGTATAAGATTCATATTTATCAATAATCCGTGCTCGGCTGGGTCTACTCAAACTTCCTCTGCCCGTAAGCCGCGCGTGCGTCCTTACGTCATCACGCTGCAAACGCTGAACAGTTGAGCACGAGGGAGACAAAAACAGACATGGCAGAGGGGAGTGAACGGATGGGGTTTCACCGCTGGAAATATGCACATTATTTTAAGTATATCGCGCAAAAAGACAAGAATGTGGTGGTTCAGTGCAAGCTCTGCCTGGGGAACAAACGATTGTCGACTTCAGCCAACTCCTCTTCCAACCTGCTAAAGCACTTGCAGCGTCAACATGCTAACATGAAGCTAGTTGCCAAAGAGCAACAAGCTGCAGTCTCCGATGAAACTGATGACACGCCGTCAAGATATAAGCAACCTCGACTTGAAATACGCTGTCAGGTAACATCGAAGGCAGAAATAAAAAGACTTGTAGCTGCGTATGTTGTCGAAGAGATGTTGCCCCTTTCTACGTCGAGTCACCGTCTTTTAGAAACATTTTACGCAAAATACAAACTGTGGATGGACTAGAAAGTAAAAATGACAGAAAAACTTTTGCGGGCTATCTGGAACAATGTTATGACCGGATGGAACGTGATTTAAAGATACATTTGAAAGCCTGGAATTGGCGGCCACACATGACTGCACATTGGATTAACCCGAACAACTTTAAACGGGAAAAGGCAGCAATTGCCTGTCGAAGAATAAAAGGACGCCATACATACGACGTTGTGGCAAGTGAAATAGAACACATACATTCTGCTTTTGGCCTCACTCACAAGGTAACGGCAACAGTAACTGACAATGGGTCAAACTTCATAAAAGCCTTTCGGGTGTACGAGGGAGCAGGAGCAGCAGCAACAGCACCGTCTGATTCGGAGGAGGAGGGGGTGAGGAGGACATGGAGCAGGAGGGGGAGGACGTTGTTTTTACTGACATTCATGACATTTGTCTAATGGCATCTCAGAAGAACAGTATAGCCTGCCTCCTCACTTACGATGTGCTTCGCACACACTAAACTTGATTTCTACCAATGATGTTAATAAGTGGCTCTTAGCAAACCCGGAATCCAAAGCAGTATACAGAAGTGCAACAGCTAAGTGTTCTGCTCTCTGGACCAAGTGTAGCCGTTCAACTGTAGCTTCTGAGCTCGCTGAAAACATCTGCAAACGAAAACTTATCGTCCCTGTTATAACACGGTGGAACTCATTCCATGATGCCTTGGCCTGCATTCTCACTCTTCCAGTTCCACAGTTAAACAACCTGTGTGCTGAGTTAGACATAAGAGTTCTTTCCGAACGTGAGCATACATTTTTGAGCGAGTACTGTTCTGTAATGAAGCCCCTCACTGTTGCTTTGGACCTACTACAAGGTGAAGACAACTGCTACTATGGGTGTCTCCTTCCAACACTTGAAGTTTTGATGTCCAAAATCTCAGCTCTAAAACCTGGCCTCTCCAAAATGACTGCGGGCTTGCCAGACGTCCTTGTGAAGGTAAATGTATTATGCTAAACATAATAAATATAATTTAAATGATATTTTCTCATGTTTTTTTTTCTTTTTTCATACAGGCCATAAAGACCAGATTTGGACCAGTACTTGACAGCAAGGAGGCCAAGCTAGCTGCTGTCACACTGCCAAAGTTCAAACTGAGATGGCTGAAGGAGGAACAGAGGAAGGATGCTGTGAAGACAATGCTCATAGCAGAATGTCGTTCTTCATGGGATCGACATGAGGCGCTCCCTTCTCAACCACAGGCATCTACCTCCTCCAAAAAAAGTGAAAATGACTTTTTTTCTTTGAAGATGACAGCACTGCTTCCTGTAACTGTGAGAGTGAAATATTTAACTATTTCCAGTCTGGCTGTGACTTAGACATTCTCCACCAGTTTCCTCACATCAAGAACTTATTTCTAAAACTTAACACAGCAACACCATCAAGTGCCCCAGTGGAGAGGCTTTTTAGCTTGGGGAGTCTGGTGCTCACACCAAGAAGAAATAGGCTCTCAGCCAAGCGATTTGAAAAACTATTGCTGTTGAGGTACAATCATTACTTTGATCAAGATGGCCATTAGGACCTCATATTACAACACAAACATTTTACGGTGTGAGTTCCATGTGTGACTTGTTTACTAAAATGTTTAACTAGGTTCTGAAAAAAAGGCATAGGTTTTGTTCAAGTGACATCACAACATTCCAAAGGTCAATCATTTTTTATTACAGATGTTATTCAGCTAAATTGAGTATTGTTTATATGCACTTTTTGTTGTATTACAAAGTGAATGTGTCCAGTCACTGATAGAAATCACCACAGTTTGACTTGGTTTTACTTTTTAGATATTTCATGGAATCTTATTAATAGGAACATGTAACTCTTGGAGTTACTGTCTCTGGACTGACAGCATCACAAATGTGAACTTGTTTTAGTTCTGACTAAGCTCAATATCATTTTAAAACTTTTGAGAAAAGTTCAAAGTCTTTAAGTAATTTTTGTTTTAAGTTATGCTATTATCTAGTTTGTATACTAGTTAAAAATATATCAACATTTGATTTTCAAATACTTTTGACAACCTTCCTGAATTTTGAGTTATTATATTTTCAGGGCTGGTGCATTGAGTTAGACATTGACAATGGTTCTATTAACCATATTACCTCAGTAGTCCTGAATGAATTTTGTTTTTATTTAATGTTTTTTATACCACTGGGCACTAAGACAATCTGATTGTTAAATGTTTTGATTTACATTCTTGTTTTAACACATTGGAGAATGTAATTTGAGCCAGGTTAAGCAAATTGCTTGTTAACCTTTTGTTAAATGGCTTTAATAAAACAGAAAAAGACACTTTTGACTTTATTTTTTATTGGGCGCCGAAAAAGTAATCCTAAAGTAATGTAACTAAGTTACTTTCTTGAGGCAGTAACTAAGTAGTGTAACTAATTACTTTTTAAAAAGTAATAAGTAATTTGTAACTAATTACTTTTTTAATACTCTTTCCCCAACACTGGTCCCGAGTTACCGAGCATTTGTTCGGAGATGTTTGAGCGTTCATGTGCATTTTTCAACTTGGAACAACTTTTCCCGATTCCCGAGGACCACATGAACGGGGCATTAGTAAAACTGAAACAACTGTAAACAGGTTAAAAATAACATCCAGAACTAATTTCAAAACACACACAGAGCAGCTTCTTCCAGCACTATTTTTTTTAAGAAGTGACATTTACTGAGTCCAAAACAGGAAGTGGAAAAAAAAAAAACACAAGACATGTTGACAAGTATTTTAGCTTAAAAATGTGAGATGTGTCAGTTTGATCCTCACAGAATGCAAGCTCTTTCTTTCAGTTTACATATAGTATTTGAGAATGTTTTCTGCTTGTGACCGGGTTGTGCTGCAACCTCAAGTGCATTAACAGACATTTTCTAAGTAACCCATTAAAAAGAATAAACTATATGCAAATTCACTGATCTCAAGGTGAAACCATTTTTATTTATGCTTTTTCCACAGTTTTTTTTTTTTTTAGTAACATTATGACTTTTGAACTGAAAATGGCTACTATATTCATCCTATGCCTGTTCTGTAATAAATAAATAAATAATAAAATAAATAAATACAAATCTAATTAAAAATGTGTACTCTGCAGCATTAATACTTAATACGTGAGTGCTTAAGTTTCAGCTCTACTTAATTTATCAACTTGTGCTTTTTTAAAACTTTTAAGCATATTCGTCAACACTAATATGATAGAAATGAAATGATGATGGTCAGATCCTGCACAGTAATGATGCAAGTTTTTTGAGAAATAAAAATGAGATGGATGCAGTGGAAATTGGAAAAAAGCAGCCACTGACCCTTCACCACAGAGGTTGCATATTCACCTTTAGTTTAGTTGCTTCGACACTTGTGACAGTTTGAACATTTTACAACAACACACCAGTAGTTCCATGTCATGTCAGCCATTAGCCAATGCTAGGTTGTATACATGTAGGTATCACTTCTGCAGCGTTGCTAACATTTAAAACTGAGGGCACAAAAAATGATGCATGTAATTGTTTAGTTATATACTGTATGAACAAAGAAATGTGCTGAAGACTGAGCTGGAGTCTGCCGTTTTGCTCAGACAAGAACAAAACACATTCACAGTGTAAAGTGTTAATGCTACTGACATTAGACTGAAACTGGGTAGGAGTCATGTGACCTCTGTGAGATCATGTGACCTGTGAGTCGAGTCATCATGGTTTGAAACAGAATATAAATGTGATGGACTGTCCTTTGTTTGTTTTTTTGGCTTCTTATGATACTAAAATCTTTAAAAATAAAATAAATAATCTTATCATTTAATGTATTTTTTTCCTGAATAATTGGTCAGAAGTTGTTCCTCCCAGGCGGGTTTCCCATGAGCCCACTGTCCCCCTCCATCTTCTCACAGCTGCTTGGACAGTTGTCCCCAAGTTTCCTGAACTTTCTGAACTGGTTTGATTCTCATTTCGTGCCACGTCATTAAGACAGAAGAGACACGTTCTGGCCTTTTGTTTCACAGTAAATTGCTTAAAGTTTGTATTGATTCAGTCTTGCACTGTCTGCCCCCCAGTGGCCAGAACATGCCCCTCCCTCTCTCTCTCTCTCTCACTCCCCTTTTGTCTCTCTTTTTCTCTCTCCCTCTCTTTCTTTCTATTTCTTGCTTTCCTTTTCTTTCTCTACATATTTCTTTCTCTCCTCCACTTCCTCTGTCTCTCTCACCTCCCTCTCTCTTTTTTCCTTTTCTCTGTGTCTCTCCCCCTCTCCCCCCTCTCTCTCTCTCCGCTCTCTCCCTTTCTTCTCTCTTTTTCTCTCTCAATCCCCTCTCTCTCCCTCTGCCCCTCTCACTGTCCTCCTCCCTCTTTCCCTCCCTAGTATCTCTTCCTCTCTCTTTCTCTCACCCCCTCTTTCATTCTTTTCTACCTCTTCTGTCATTCTTTTTCTCTTCCTCAACCTCTCTCTCCCCCTCTCTCTTTCCCTCTCTGTTTTCTCTTCTCTTTCTCTCTCTCTCCCTCTTTACACGCACTTCCTGTCTCCTCCTCCTCCTCTCTCTCTCTCCCTCTCTTCTCTCTCTCTCCTCTTTCTCTCTTCTTCCTCTTCTCTCTCTCCTCTCTTTTTCTCTCTCTCTCCTTTTTCTCTCTCTCCTTCTCTCTCTCTCTCCCCTCTCATTCTCCCTCTCTCTCTCTCTCTCTCCCTCTTCTCTCTCTCCGACAATGGGATCAGGCCTGGACAGTGAATCGATCCTGAACTAAGCGTCCCCAAACACGTTCCTTCGCGTTGCGGCGGCTCTCCAAGATTTATTACAGCTCTTAACGGTAAAATTGAGTCAGAAGGTTTTCATTTAACACCACAGAAGAGTTACACAGCACTTGACCCTCAGTGTGAGATAAGAATCAGATGGTAAAATGGACTCTCAGTGCTTTGGCCTGGCTCTATTAGAACTACAGTGTCGACGACAGGCCTCTCACTGGTTAAGTGCAATATGTCTGAAACTCATGTCATTTTATGGGTTTCATCTCCACTTTATTGCATTTACGTAATATTTTATGGCGATATTAAAATGCTTGAGCTGTGTTGTAACTGACCTTCTTGACGTACTTTTTTTGGTTTGTCTGATACATTACATTTAGTGAGCTCTGATCTTGAGAATTAGCCCAGAGTGTTAAAAGAAACCTATTGTGTATTTACTAATTAACAATATAGCTGATTTTGTAAAACACAAAATTGGACAAAAAATATAAATGGGTCCTATGACTTCCTGGTCAAAACTGTAGCAATGATAAGACTGCCTCTTCATTGTAAATTTTGAACTGCAGCTAATCTTCTAAAGCGTGGTGCCAAAGTGGGGCCGGGGGCTAATTCGGCCCCCAAGGGCTTAATTTGGTCGAAGAGTGCTCAGGTTTGTTAGGACATCTTTTGATTCAATTTTGTGTTAAAAAAACTGTCAAATGACCCAATCAGGGGTAACTCCTAAAACATGTCAATAAAGACTGTTAATCTCATACTTCAAAAAAGTTTTAAAGCAAATGCCATGGCATGTTCAATGTATATTTTGCAAAAAATCTCGAATTTGCCCAACAAGAAATCATGTTCTAAGTATTCAATTATTTTTTTCCCGAGGGTAGATTTTTAAGGAGCCATGTCATAAGTGCCTGAGGTGTACAACTCGACACCACTTTTAAAACAATTTTGGGGTTGGCAAATATCCTCAACACTAGAGCTGTTTCAGTTATGGTAAAACAAATCGGCCATTTCTTTAAAATGTATCAAATTCAAAAAATTTATCAAATTCAAAAATTTCTGTTGGAAACCTTGAGCAAAAAGTGAAAGAAAGGACTGAGGATTGACTGAGGACTGTTGTCAAACCAGTGTAACTGGTTTGACAACAGGTTGTTTTGAACACAGTTTTGATTGTGCAAATTGATGCTGATGTCACATAGAGTCTAGAAATGGCACTGGCCTTTGCTCAATCGCTCAGTTTGCACTAAAATTGCAAAAAATTACTCAAAACATCTGTTCTTGTAAGGGGTGACGAGTGATTGGACCTATACCAATGACTTTGGGCCTTAGGTGGGGGAAACACCCTAAACAGTGGCCAACTCATTGTAGGGTTAGAGACAGACAATCATTCACTTTAATTCATTCACTAGAGGAAATGTAAAGTGATTACCATGCATGTTTTGGAGGTGGAAAGAAACCAGAGTATCTGAAGGAATGCCATGGTAACAGAAGGAGAACATGCAAACTCCTCCCAGAAAGATTGTGAGAGGTTGACCTGGCTCGAACTAGTTGAATCCACAATCTCCTTGTTGGGAATCTTCTTAACAAAATCTTTGGAAGGAGAATGTTCTTGCAGATTTTAACTTCATTATTGGAAAATGGCAACATGATTATTCTGCACCCAATGTGTTTTACTCTAATTCTGATCAGTGACAGAGATTTTCTGAGACTTGAGCAGCTGCAGGACAATGCAAGAATGCTTAAACACAGTCAACGTGATCATAATTGGCTATTGTGATAAACCATAGATGCTCTTTCAAGAAATTGAATTAATCTAGTCTACTTGGCTAATAAACTATTCTCATGTAAATAAAACATAACACAAGTGAGTAAACATAAACAGACATGACTTAAATTGATGCAATGCCTTGAAGTCTCTTGAGCAGTTTACTCCTGAGGTTCACACAGGTTTGTGACAGCTCTCTGGCTCCATCTGTTGGACTAAAAGTATATTACATCATGGACTTGCTGTGAATGCTTTGTCACGTGCCTGTGCTGGGGTTTCTGGGGCAGTGTTTCAGCTAAACAGTAAAACACAGAGATAAATGATGGTGCAATGGAAAGAGCACTTGAGAGGCTGTAAACTTTAATGACTGGAGAATCAGATTGTCCACTCCTTCTTCATAAACAGTCTGAATAAATCTTCACTGTAGTTTGGCTTTGGACTCACTGCTGTTGCTAAAAAACGGTTTAAGAACTCTTTACTCTAATGTTGTAAATCTGTGTTGATTGTCAATAAATCATAAATGCATAAACTTATCAGACACAACAATGTAATCCTTGACATAGATCTTCACTGTAAATAGTAACTTATCTGTTTGTTAGTGAGATGAACATGACTTGCACATGTCAAGGTTAAATAAGTTACTGCTATTGTAAATGAAGACAAGATGAACATTACAAAAGTAGATGTTGAATGAGTTTGTGCATCAGTATTTCATTCTCTATATGATGATGTTTTAAAAGCAGTCATGAAAAATTAAATAAATGACAATGTGGAATATTTTGCCACAGTCTAGATGAGATGTTAATAAAATTGTGATTTCATCTCTATGACAATCTGTGGTTTTGGTCTTAGTTATATTGCTCAAATTAGGGAAAACATGATGAATGAAATCACAATAAACATGTTTAGGGATGCACCGATCCAGCTTTTCAGTTCGATACCGATCCTGATACTTTAGAATTAAGCATCTGCCGATACCCGATATCAACGATACTTGTGTAAGGACTGAAATAGCACTTTTTTCCTTTTCAAACATACGACTTTCGATCATATAGTGTTATTTATACCGCAAGACAAACTGAACAACTTAAGAAGAAGAGAGAGAAAGAAAGAAAGAGAGAGAGAGAGCGCGCGAGGAGAGAGAGAGAGAGAAAGAGAGAGAGAAGAGAAGAAAAGAGAGAGAGAAAAGAGAGAGAGAGGAGAGAGAAGAGAAGAAAGAGAGGAGAGAAAGAGAGAGTGCGAGGAGAGAAAGAAGAGAGAGAAAGAAGAAAAAAAGAAGAGAAAGAATACAGAAATAGAGAGAAGAAAGAGAAAGAGAGGGAGAGCAAGAGAAGAGGACAAAGAGAGAGAGAAAGAAAGAAATTAAGAAAGAAAGAAAGAAAGAAGAGAGAATTAGAGAGAAGAAAGAGAGAAAGAAGAGAGAGGAGAGTGAGAAGAGAGAAAGAAAAAGAGATAAAGAAAGAGAGAGAGAAAGAATAAAATGTCAAACATTATGAGACATTCTGGCTCAACATCAGCTATAATCAGACTCATTATGTCCAATTAAAAACAACTAGGATATCGGCTGAACCGATATTATGGAGCCGATACTCGATCCAGCAAAATTTCCTGGATCGCACCGATATTCGATCCCAGTATCGGATCGGTGCATCTCTAAACATGTTTGAAATTATTATTAGTTTGAGCAAAATCACTGAAATAGACTGTTGTAACCATTGCAAAGACAGCTAACTAATTAAATTTGAACAATTTTAAAGGTGGAGTAGCAATTTTCTCACTGAAATTTGACAATTTCCTCTCCATGGTTAATATTGACATGTATTCATTTTGGTTGCGATTACGGCTTATAAGCATCTTTTTGCAAACAGCAAAGTGAAACTGGAGAGGACCACCCAAGCACAGCCAATCAGAGCACAGCATTTAACAAATTAAAATTCTTTATTCTTCACTTCAGACAGTACACAGAGGTCTCATTTCTTTACAAAGTGCTGCATTTGTCATATACTTTTTAGTGGAAAACACAAAGTTCACAATTTAGAACTAAAAAATTAGTTACTCCAACTTTAAGCTTTAGAGATACAGCTTGGAAACGTAATTGACAGAATGCCTTTACTATATTATAGAATATACACTATACAATATCTAATGTCATTTTAGAGCAGTTACAGCTTTGTCTGAACACAAAGGTTTTGGTGTGTTTGTATATATATAAAAACTAATATTTGATTACAAAATTAAGGTAACAGTTTTCTAACCAAACTAGTTGTGATTTTTTAATTAACTTACTTTTAGCATCATTGTAGTTGAAGTATGATGAATTGCCAAGCCCAGTTTCAGAAGAAATGTTATGCACTTCTCAAAGACAATAAAGAAATACAAAGTTTATATGCTTATGATTAAATGGAAATTGTGATCTGGTGCCA
Source organism: Mugilogobius chulae (assembly GCA_038363315.1). Taxonomy (NCBI): domain Eukaryota; kingdom Metazoa; phylum Chordata; class Actinopteri; order Gobiiformes; family Gobiidae; genus Mugilogobius; species Mugilogobius chulae. The sequence goes on from CM076403.1 coordinate 8,188,314, forward strand.
GGAAAATGAAGGTATAAATGAGTTCAAAGTCTGAACAATGGTTTTATGCTTTTAAAATGAATCAAAACTTTTCTGTTGTTGTTCAGTAGTAAAATTGTTATATATTCTTTTATGGTATCATCCCAGCATTATAGTTTCTAGTCAAAAACACAGCTTCCTTCTAAATGTCAATCTGCTTTTATGTCTTCAAACAAAAGACTGTCCACAGCAGAAGTAATGTATACAGCGCATCAAAGCTCAACTTCTGCCTCTTTGATGATGTAAGCTTTGGATGGATTTCACTTTCACTCAGTCTCTCTGATCTATCCACAATGCAGTGGGTCATCATTAGAAGAACCTTGACCTAAAGGCCTAAAGTACAGCTAAGATCACATTTGAAGTCAATTAGACATTTACAAAAATATGTTGAAGAAAATATGAATGCAGCAAACGGCAAAAGTAAAGACATCTTAAGAAGTAGTTTGAAGTGGTTGTAAATATAAGCCATAGAAATGTAGTGAATCTGTGCAAAAACGAATTAAAAATCTTATTTTAACAACATTGAAAAAATGTTCTTTTTTAACTCATTTCTCAGTCTCACAAAGTCTTTGCACATCACTACTTTGTCCTCTGTCACAGCTTTAGTACAGGTTTTTCAGACGCAAAAGAGAAGCAAGCTCGCCAACCTTTCATCCCAAAAACTCATACTGTATAGTTACTTGAGGAGGAAAACTAAGGCTGCATACTGCGATAAAGTGAGCAAGATTCAGAATCTGCATGTGCCATATTTGATAAGGGAAGCAGGTGATGCGTTGTTACGGAGACTACAAAGACATTTAATAATTCTGCTATAACTAGGGATGTTCTTAGTTAACGGATTAACCAGTTAACCATGACTAATGGCTTAACTGACCGGTACGTCTTTCACAAGTTAACTGACACAGATATACAATTGCTTCAGCAGATGGTGCTAACTGCCCTGAACAGCTCTGACGTTTGTCAGAAAAGAAAAAAAGATCTCTAAAACTACAAAAACACTGTTCATCTCAGAACTGAGCAAACTTTGTGACACTGCAGTGGACAAATATCAATCATGCATATTTATTCCCTTGGAAGAAAACAGACTGGATACCTCAGATTTGTCAGGGCAGCTATCAAGTAAGCGGCTAACGTTAGCAGCATGTTACTGCCCCCCCCGTTCAATAAAATGTGACTCCTTATTTGTTCGTAGTTTGATTGAATACATAGTGCATTAAAACAATGTTTATAGAGATTTTTATTCAGTGGGTTGTGTGCAGTTCAAAGGCCTGTCACTGTCTCACTGCTACGCGTTCAGCGATGCTGTGTCCAATTATAACATGTCCAGTGAAAAAAGTTTTGCGTTTGCGTAATCGTTTAACCGATTATCGACCGTGAAGAGCTCCAACTAACGGTTAAAGAAACATTTGAAAACGTGCATCCCTAGCTATAACAAGGTTCTGAAAACACAACTCTTTTGGTCGGTTGTACTTCTGTTTTTTGGTAACCAGTTCTGTAAAGCTTGACCTATAGCTGATGAGTATGAGTTCTAGGAGGTGCCAGCCTGGCTAATTTACTTACCATTGTTAGTCATTTAAATGAAGAGACGGGAGGATGGGATTAGCACATTGAGACTAGGGCAATGCATAAAAAGTGTTGGTCAAAAATGTAATTCCAACCAATCCTGATATCCTGATAAACTAATAGACTCTGCTTGATGATGTTTCTTGGCTCTCTGTCTGTCTGCTGCTGTAGAGTCTGTGTGTAATAGAATGATCCAAAGCTCTCATGTCTGTGCCTGGCTCATTATCGTAATGAAGGAGTGAGATTTGATTACACAAACACAACAACAAATAAATCTGCTCTGACGCTAACTTCAGCTTAAACTTTGTGCTTTCTCAGACCACTCACTCACACGATTTAAAGCTGCCGTCAAAGCACAAATGCATTTTAAACACCGCTCTGTCTAATGCGGCCGCGGTAAATCCACAAGACGTTTAAGAGATGGAGTTGATTGACTTAAAAATCAGGTGAAACATTATGACCACAGACAGATGCTGTAAATAACTGAATGTATTTGTTACAGAAGTTTGTCTGTGCTGTAAAAGTAAATGTGTACAAGTTGAGAAAGTTTGGAAAGTTGACAATAGGGCTGCACGTATTGACAAAAAATCTAACTGCGATTTTCTGTTTGATATTGCGATTTCGATTAAATATTTGTTAATATGTTTTTTTTTCTGTTGAGCATATATTTGCAACAATTGTAAAATGTTACCTATGGAAAATATTGAAAATAAACTGCCCTACTAAGGTATGCGTACATTTTAGGCATTATTACTTCTGAAGCTACAACCAAGACTGTTTGAATAATTCAGTTGGCCTGTATAAAAAGTAACTAAAGTGAACTAAGTGACTCTACGCCAGCAGATGGCGCCAACTTCCCCTGCACAGCTCTGGCGTGTCAAACTGAAAAAAAAAAAAAAAAAAGATTGCTAAAATTCTAATAAAAATGTTTATGTCATAAGGACTGTGCAAACCTGCTTGACACAGCGGTGTTTATGGACTAATATCAGTCATGCAGCTTTTATTCACTTGGATTTTATGTTTGTGAAGAAAACAGACTGGATTTGCCTGGGAAACTATCGATGTTTTACTTGTCTAAGCTAAGGTAAGCGGCTAACGCTAGCAGCAGCTTTAAAACGTGACTCCTTATTTATGAGTGGTTTTATATTGAATACTTACTAGAACTGTCATGAAGCAGTGTTTATAGATTTTTGTTTAGTCGTGTTGTGCATTTTAAAGGCCTGTCGCTGTGGTGCTGCTCTGTGTTCACTTTTGTAGTGCGCTTTGTCCAATAAAAATAAAAAGGAGGCTAATGCATGAAAAAAGGAGGAAAATCGCAGCTTTTGCGATTAGCTAATCGCAGTTGTCAATATTGCGGTATCGATTCGATATCGATATATTGTGTAGCCCTAGTTGACAATAAACTATTTTGTTTTGCCTGAAATCAAACACGACATTGTTTTATCGGTGAGAGTGTACTTACGTGTCAAAGTGAACAATTAATCAGTTAGAGAATAGTAAAGATTACTCAGATATGCATGAGTGACTGTACATACAACATTAACAGAGTAAACAAGATACAAGAAGAGATTTACCAATACACTTTTTTTTGCTTTCAAAACTGGGACATTCTGAACAGTGTTTTAAGCCATAGAGATCCTTTTTTTTTCACAAACTTTGAACACAAACTTTACAACAATGCTGCAAAATGATATATTCTCTGAGACTCACATTAAAAATATGGCCTGTTTTGTATTTATCATTTTATCATATTTAAATCTAGTTGGTGCAGCTCATATTTAGGTGCGCTCAACAGTGTGAAAATGATTGTAATCATGGATGCAATATACAGTATGTTCAAGTGTCTTTTAGTCCTGGTATCGGTTGATATCGGGTATCAACAGATACTTAAAGCAAAAAGTACTGAAATCTGTATCAGAACTGAATAAGCTGGATCAATGCATTCCTCAGAGTAATACCTCACTAACAGAACTCCAGCTGTGTTTTGATGAGAAAGCAAGATTCTGATTCTTTTTTATGTGTACCCTTTAAGCTAAATATTGACATTAGCAGAGAGCATATTTGTGGCTTGTTGTGTAGTTGCGGCCAAAGAATCTCTGATAAATCACTGCTGTTGTTGTTGGCTGAGCTGTGGTGCATTGATTCACAGGTGGAACCCTTCATTTTCATTACATTAAGTGTCTCATTGACTCCGGGCCATGTTGTTTTATGGGACTGGTATTGTTCTATTGGAGTCTGATAAAGATTGAACCTGTTTGCCTTACGGTGCATTGTTGTGCTCAGTGAATCTCTGCACCGCTTCTTGTACAAATATATGTCCTTAAAGCAACTCCAATGAGCTGTTCATGCACAAACTCTTTACATACAATTGTCACACCTGCTTGGCAAAACCTGATCTCATCACATGTCAGAAGTTAAGCCAGATAGGGCCTGGTTAGTGGTCAGTATTTGGATGGGAGACATCAGGTGCCACAATGGGATGGTCAAAGTGAATAGTCATTGTGTCCTTGGTATAGGTAAATGTTTATTAAGGACAATGTACAATTTTGCATTTAGCACAAAGGCGGACATGCTTACACCAGATTCTAGCTTACAGCTAATTTACATCTGTAGTCCTGGGGAGGGGAGAGGGGAGGCACATTGGACATGTTTTTAGATGTAGGAAGAAACCGGAGCACCCGGAGGAAACCTACACAGACACGGGGAGAACATGCAAACTCCACATAGAAAGGCCCCGGGAGGCCCGGGCGTCGAACCCAGGACCTTCTTGCTCTGAGGCCAGAGCGTTAACCGCTGCGCAACCGTGTCGTAAATGATACGATAAAATATTTGAATCAAATTTTTCCCTGACATGCACATATAGATAAACTACTAATCATAATACAAGTTTGGATTAACTTGGACCCATATTGGATTAAATAATTCAACTTTTAAAGCCCAAACTAAGGTAAGAAACTAACATTAGCAACTTTATGGCTAGCGGCTTTCAGTTAGTGTTAACAGTAAGTTTAAGTGGACTTTTTCTCATCTTTCATTCAGTGGTGTTGTTTCTAGTTTAAGTCTCCGCGCTGTCTGCTTAGTTTTTCTGATTTTCACAATGAATTGTGGTCTATATTGACTGTTCTAGAGACCAGCGATGCTTTCTACTTTTCCAGTTGCATTGTGGGAAATTTTGAGTGCACAACAACATGGTGTCTGAAAAAAATGGTGTGACCGATATACTGTATAGTGCACTATATATTTTTTTTACCATTTATTGTATCATTTTAATATGAATGCATTGTTCACATTCACCAAACTTGATGAATGTGGACAATGCATATGATGAGTATAACATTTTTAGGAGTGATCTGCAATACACATACACATGTTTGCTTCTATTGTTTTTGAAAAGACAGTTTTCCTCTGGGATAGGTTATTTGATGATGATTTTGTGATTATATTTTCTTCCGGACCTACTAGCCATAATTTGAGCCATCCTTTATCTTATTTCTGAGATTTGTTTGTATCTTTACCTACTGAAGTTTGGATACTAGTGTCAGTACCAATTAGCATCTGATTTTCACACATTTTGCATAGTCAGGACAGAAGCAGTGTGATCTACAGGGCTTCTGCGTGTGCTCATCTTCAAAATGTGTGTGTTTTAGTTTTGCCTAAGGATTTTCTAGCACCTTTCTCACCAAGTAATGTTTTTTTCCCCATATTTACTAAATACTACCTTGTAAAGATTTTTAAGGATATAGAACCTTGCCCTGGAGCATGTTTTGAACCTTTTCATCCTGTTTGTGTCCCAGAAAAATGACTCTAAACAAAGCCTACTGACACCTTTGGTCCTGCCTTTTGCCCCTCTTTTTGTCCTCTGACACAGATCTCAGCTCACACTACCTTACTTCCTGTTTTTTTTACTCTGTCAGACCAAAGACTGAGTGTGTGAGTTTAGATCAAGGAGCTTCTGAACATATTTTTTGACCCCATGACAAAAGAGGAAGGAAGTGTTTTTGTGTGGCTGCAGATAAGAGCATGTCGAAATATGGCATTTCTTATTTATTGTGCAAGGTAAGTGGTATTGTTGTGGGATTTCTGACTAAATGTGGAAAATTCACTCACTTGTGATTAATAAATGCTGCCATCTGCTGGAAATAGAAGACAACTGCAAGGTTTTAGTAGAACAGTTGACATAAACATACTGGTAACTTGCAAGTTTTTATGTTACACTCAATAAAGTTGTTGCGGTGAAATTATTTTACAGTGAATTGTCATAGTTAATCGTAGTACAATACCATATGTTCCAAGGTATGTAAAGGTTAAATGGGTTGTACGATTTAAAATCCACTTTTCTCTCACCATTAGTTAAGTTGTAGATGGATTCTTCCATGTTTAAGTCCTCTTGTTTTGGTTTGCTGCTGTTCATGTTTATCTAAATGTAAATTACTATGCCATAGTTTATTACTACATATATAAATAACCCAATTTGTCTCTTTAACGTTTTGGTATATGTTATCCTGTCTTTTTTTCCCCTCAACACAGTAACCCTAACCCAACCCTAAACTTTTCCCAAAGCCCTAAACTTAAACAAATTTACTAAACTTGAGCCTAACCTATTCCTGTAACCCTAACCTTGCTTAAATTATAAACCTTAGCTAGCATAGCCACCTATAGAAAGTGATGCTGTGTGGCATAACTGGATTGAGGAATACAAATCAGGCGTACTTTATGAGCTCCGCAAGAAAATTAAATGTTGAATGGTGAAAAATATTCAAAATGTCTCTTATTAACAGGAAGCTGAAAGCTAGAAAAATGTAAACTACTTAAAATCTGTAGATGTCATTTAATGTTCTTTGTCAATAGTCCAGTGCCAATAAAGCTTTCTAATAATAAACATAAGAAATCGAAATTCAAAAGTTGTTGTTTCACATTTTCACAGACAGATGTCTAAAGTCCTGCAGCCCTGGAGCAGACCAGCAGAAGTCGACTGCTCATGTAACTCTCTTGGATTTTTTTAGTAGTTGTTGATCACAGATGCTGCTGTTTTTATGACTTGTTTGCTGCTGTTTACATAATGGTGTGACATGACCGTGGACATTACAGTCATGTTCAGACCATGTTCTGCTTGTTTAGCCTTGACTGCGACTCACACATGACAATCACACACACAGCTCTGTCATTGTTAGTGCGCTTAAACTGTTTAGACAGTTTCATAATGTTTGCACTAGTTTTTTGATATTCACCGTCGGTTTTGCTAAGTAGTACAAAGTAGACCCTACCTAATTTTTAGCACCAGATAATAGTTTCCATAATTTTATCCTAAATTGTTAATTTAGCTTAGCCTGATGCATCAGCCGATTTCATTTCACTTAGTGGAGTCTGACATTGAATCATTGGAGTTTGTTCGCTTCACAGGAGGTGAGGACTTTTTTGATTGGTTAAATCACTGCTTTTTGCATTAATCATGTGTGTCAGTGATTGTTGCAGTTTCTATTCTAAGTTAGTATTTGACACAAGGTCAAAGGAGAACATTTACAGTCTGCTATCTCAACTCAGGTTGGTTCTGGCCAACAACACACCTCTCCAGTCCTGCTCGCTGATAGGATGACCGTACTTCCTGCTGTTTGGGAACTGTCTGCAGTCCTGCGATACCTGTCCTGGTAGCTGGAGAGAATCAAATTAAGAGGAGGCACTGGGTAGCGCCAGACTAAATTTAGCTAGTATAAAGGTTTTTACTTTTTCATACCCAAGAGGTGACAAATGCATAGGAATCCACCTGGAAAAATGTTCGCTGTCAACCTTTTTGCATAATTGGAATTACCCGCCTGATAAGCCTGTGTGCCTCTTCAAGAGTTTGGGGAGGTGAGGCTTGAGTAACTATTGTTGTAAAAGATATTTGTTGCCTACTCATCATATCTGTTTAAATTTATTACAACGATTGGTCTAATAAGGTTCCAACAAGTTGTGCATGGACTTTACAGCAACCAATGAGAACAGCCAGACAGTGTCGGGCTTTACAGCCCAGTGAGTTTAGAATGAGAATTTTTACTTCTGGAATCAGAGAGATCTAATATACTGTTAAACAGTCTGTATTAACGTTTTTGTATTTAGCTAATTCTCATCTATTGCACAATTGTCAGGTTGAGATAGCAAAAACAACGCTGAGCCAATAAAAACAAATGTGTGTACAAGTACAACTTATTTTTACAGTATTTAGCTCAGTGTGACACCTCTAACTTACAACAAAGATGACCAGTGGAGTGTAATAGATCATCTGACATGACAACCAAATAACATCCATTAAACACACAAAGACACAGTTAAAATTGTCTTTCACCTTGGAGCACTAGGTCAGCTTGAAAAACTGCAAATGGAATCGTCTGGGGAGTGTAAAGTTTGGGAATCCTTGGTCAAACCGCTGCCCCTGCGACACGGCCTCAATAAGTGAGAGAAGATTAACGGAAAATTGAAAATGCAAAATCCCCCAATGAATTACAAGCATTATCAGTGTTGTTTAGTGTGTGTTTTTGCGACGAGAATCTGTGCTAATTAAGCCAACGCTGCCCTACTTTTTCATGCTTCCTGATGCTTTGAGGTTGACAAATTAATTTTTACCCAAATTAGCATCTCACCTTCCTTTAACCTCTTGAAATATTCATTGTTTCCACATAAATTTTGCAGGACAGCGTCACAACATCTGTTGGTGTCCACATTTATCTTGTGTTTTTAAAAGTGACCAAACTTTTGTGCTTTTTAACAGCCTCATCGGTGCAATTCCCGAGCATTCATCCGTCACACAAATGCATCACGGAAACACAAGGATGACCTAAGGAACAGAGACCAGATAAAAGAGAAGCATCAAAAGAAACACTCTTCCAGAGCAGAAAAAAGCAGAGCCCGCGTCAGAATACACAAACATCTTCATTCTCTCCCAGCGCAACCAGGCACCAGGAATTTTTATGACTATGTTCTTTTATAGCAGGAGTGTCCAAACTTTTTTCACAAGGGTCACATGCCGAAACAGAAACTAAATAGAGAGCTGATCTGGACATATAGAAGTGGCCATACATTAAAAAAAATGTAAAATACTTACATTAGAAGATGTTAATTGAGCCATAAACATTTATTCAGGCCTAGCATCACATTAGTACACAGCAAAATGCTTCATATTGGCTTAAAAAACAAATACATTTTTGGGCCAATTATTCAGAAAGATTGAGGGCCAACAGAATTGGTCAGAGGCCCCAGGCCGCAGTTTGGACATGCCTGTTTTATAATGTTGTCCCAAGACCCACCAAAGAAATGCATGACTTGTGTGGACACGAACATAGCCCTCATATTTTCTTGGTCAGACGTGTCTTTCAGGAGAGTAAAGGGGAAAAAATAGTACAAGAGGCACAATTTAAGAGTGCACTGATCCAAGGGAAAAAAAATCTAAACTTTGAATAAATTGTACATTACAATGCATAACTATACATTTACAGCTGTCTATTTCTGTTATGTTTGTCACATATTTTCTTCACTTTCAGCGTTTAAGGGGCTTAAATACATTACTTTATTTAACAAAAACAAAACTGCTGAGCTCAAAATCTCCAGAGCATCTGGAGAAAACCTATGCAGACACAATAGGAGAACATGCAAACTCCACATTTTCAAAATAATGTCCAGACATGAAGCAAATTTCTTTAAACCAGGGGTCTCAATATCAAGCTGGTACCGAAATAAACAGGGTCAGGGTTGTTGAGATCCACCTACCGGTCATATTCTCTATAAATGTCGCTATTATGCTATATTAAGCCGAATGTAACTAAAAAAAGCCAGTAATCAGGGTCAGGCTGTCTTCTCCTATTTTAGGCAAATTTTCTGCAGTTTGTTGCAGTCCCATGCATTTTGCTGTGCATAGTGGCACCTGTAGTTATGTGCTCTGTATTGGCCTGCCACACTCAATAATAATCGTAAATTATGCTGGGGGCCTCATGAAATCATCTCATTTGGCCCCCGGGTCGCCAGTTTGAGACCCCTGCTCTAAACAATGTTTGGGTCTGTTTGGATACCGATTTCATTAACTTGGCTTTAAGGATCTGTCAATATCTAATATCAACCGATACTTAGGTAGGGACTCAAAATGGCATTTTCATTCTCATAACTCGGTTAACTCACTTGAACATGGGTCATAAGTGGTATGAGAATTGTAATTAATTGTGCAAGTAGCAATTAAACAACTTAATCTAAAAACAGTTTCAAACAGTGCGAGACATTCTGGGTCAACATCAGCAAGTAAGTAGATCTTATTACATTGGGGCCAATTCCCGATCCAGTTAAGCGTCATAGATTGGCACTGATCCCAGTATCGAATCGGTGCATCACAATTTGGGAGACTAAGTGCGTGCCAGCTCTGGGGCAGAGTGGACCTCACACAGCAGAAGTGATGCTTCAGCAGTGGGCTTCACCTGTCTGGGACCGGCCTGTTCTTATCAAAGTGCTTTCTCAGTACAAATGTGCCTATCGGGCTCCTGTGTGGTTCCCTCTTTGCTGTCCGTTTGTACCGACTCCATGTAAACGACTCGTCAGCACTTCTGGCTCGGAGAGATTGAGCTGTGCAGCATCACGCAGGAATACTATTGCTTTGTGTCTTTTTAAATGTTGACAGCTCCAGGCGAGTTTCCACTAAAGTTGTGGTTGAGAGAACGGCCTCAAGCTCGGCTCACATCTGCACAAATCAATGATCAAGCTGCATTTTAGAAACCACAGACATTTTCTCTAATGTTATTCATCGCTACTGGAGGCTCAATTTGCACAAATGTCAATAATTCTGAAAGTGGGATGAGCAATTCATAGAGTTGGCTGAACTTGTTATAGGGATTATATGAAATAGTGTAACATACAGTTTACTACTGAGTCACTGCAATTAGTAAGTTAATTCTATGATTAATGTGGAGCTTTAAACACATAATACAACAGCAATCCAATTTAAAATATATTTATACCATTTATCCATATATGAGAATTTTGTTCATGTTTTTCCTTAAATCATTGACTAATAAGAAAACATTTAATGCCCATATTTTCCCCTAGCAGTCCATCCATCTGATCTGGTTTGGTCCTGGAGTGAGCTTCAGCCTGCAGACAGTATCTAATGACCCATTTGTTTAATTGCAAGACGCTGACAAAGAGCGGACACAGGAGGGACCAAAGGGAAGTCTGTGTGTGATTTAGCTTCAGGAAAAGGACAGGTGACCTTGAGTTGAAACAAAAGAAAAAATGTGTCAGAGTCGCAAATGGGCTGAAAGCTGACCTATCTTTAACCGACTTGATGGGAGGATCTGTTTTGTTACGATTTGATTACTATTTCAATGCATTGGTCAAGATTTGGCACCTCGACCTCTGACCATCACCAAGGTTCCCTATCCTGCATGACTTTGGTTGGTGAGGAAACCAGTGTGCCCGGAGGAAACCACCCAGACATGCGGAGGAACATGCAAACTCCACACAGAAATACCTGGGCCGTGCAAGAGACAAACCCGCTATCTTCTTGCTGTGAGGCGAGAGTGTTATCCGTTCTGACATTGTGTCGCCAGTACTACTTTTCATCATAGAAACCGAATACAAGTGTATCTACAGTACTATTAGGACAAATTCCCAGTAGACTTGACCTTTTGTTGTGTAACTTTCTTCTTGATGTTTCGGGGTTTGTTTAGCCCTGATGTACCCTGGAGCTGGTCTCTCTATACATCCAGAGCTGAGTGTGCACTTTCAGTCTTACATTGACAACAGAGCAGCTCACCATCTGTCACTGCCATCCTACAGTTTGTCCACAAGCTGCTGCTCCATTTGGGCAACTCTAGAAGCTACATGAGGATTTGTCCCACTTACACACATCTGCTATAGCTTACTGTCAAAATCTCATGTCGCAAGCCATACAGTATAAATAGACCTAATAATATTCCTTAACATGAGATTAACAATATTTAATCCCGATGTTTAACAGCTAAATTGAAAGATTACATGAAGTTTTTGTTGCAATAAAAAAGTGAATGCGTCTAGACACTGTATTTGATATCACCAGATGGAAAATATGTGAACCTTGAAATTTTCTGGCAAAGTATAATGTTGTTAATAAGAAAACCATCTGAAGTTAATATAACCAATCATATTAACTTCACATAAGTGGAGTTGCCCAAAATTGAGCTGTAATAACAATCTCCATCATTGTATTCCAAATATCTTTTTCTTTGTCGGCAAGTTTTAATTCAATATATTCAGCAGACATTTCTTCTTTGTGAAATAAGATGTAAAGAGTGTTGAGATGAAGAAGGACAGGGAGAACTGAGCAGGAAATGCCACAAAAGTGTAATTTAGTCTGCAAAAGCTTGAAGCAAGGTATTCTGTAGGTTCTGAATGGAGAATCCTCGCTCACAGAAAAGACTTGACCTCACTTGACTTACATCTATATATATACACGATGACTTACATTGCATAGATCAGGTTTTTTATGGAGTTCTGAAAAAGGCAGACATGTTTGTAATTCTTGGCTGTTCTCTGCATGGTATCTGTTTGTTTTGTTTCACTAGTATTTCTTACTAGATATAAAGTTGGGTAAGTAGAGTTCATAAAGACAAAAACAGTGGCTAGTGCAGAGTTTGTGCAGCAATTGTTGGTCAACGAAGAATGATCAACTGATTACGAGTTTAGTATCTTAAAATCTCCTTTGCCAAATATTAGGCTAAATGAAATTTTGCATGTTTGGTGTTGCTAGTCTGTATTATTACATGTTGCCTGGGTTATGGCACATAAAAAGATAGAAAGATGGAAATTCACTAACAACCTGTCAGTTCACTCATGTCCAGTTATAGACATGAGTGAACTGACTGGATGGTTAGAGTATTTGAATGCTGAGCTCTACAATGTTCTGTTTGTAAAATGTGTTTTGGAGCCACAATTTTCAATTTTGTTCAATTGTTTTAGTTTACATTTCACTTTTTTTTTTTTTATCTTAAGACACAAAATAAACCATAATAAATTACATTTGAAACAAGGCAAATGTTGTTAGTGTTCAGAACTGTTCAGAACGCTTTGTTTCTTCAAACATTTTGGCAATTATTGTATTATTGTGTATTAAATAACTACAGAGTGTGTGTAAGTCAGTGGCTGCATGAGCAAAACTGATCCTTTGATTCAATTGCATATTTCGAACAATTTTCAAAGTTTTCAAACTATTTTCCATCCCTATTTCTTTCTTTTTTTTATTTTTTTGTGAAATGGTAGAGATAATAATCTGCATAATAGGTTCGGTAACTCATCTGGCCAGAGTTTGTCAGGGCCTGGATGGGGGACTGCTAGATAAGTGCCATAGTAGGACAAATACAGAGAAACTGTCTTTGTGTCCTTAGGCATCACCCACATTGCCTAGTATGCTGTGAGTGTGAATGGTTGTGGTGGTGTGGCTATAGTTGTAGCTTATTGAGTGAATGAACAATGTAAATGTGAAGCATTTTTGGTTAAATGAAAAGCACTGTATAAATCCAATGCATTATTGTTAATAAAATCAAACTGAAAGTTGACATTGATTAAACTTAAGGTAAAGAAATCCTGACACCAGCCCAGCCGTGGATGTGTGGTGTACTTTGAATCTCATACTGCAGTGATGTTTTTTATTGTTGCTGTCAAACTTTATTCACTGCTCACCCTGTGACTCACCATAAGAGATTTTTTTTTTGACAATGAACAATGAGAGTGAATTATGACTGTTGTTAAGACTCATTCTGAACGGTTTTGTGAAACCAGATAAACAACATAAGCTGCCGAACACGGACAACTTTCATGATTAAGTCACCAAAGCAAAACATATTGATGTGTTTTTACTGAAAGTTTTGAATAAAGTGATAAACAGTTGAAGCCTATTTTCATATGATCATCATATGAGAAAGACTGGACAATGTTACACAATCCATAATGAGCGTGTCCATTGTATCATCGATGTTGTGTGCTGTCACATGTAAAGTTCTCACACATTATGACGCTCGTAAACTCGTCACATGAATGAGTTAGTGACTGTGATTTTCTGTGGGAAAACGTGTGCGGTTTACAAAAGTAATCCATTTGGTTTAACTGTTAATCAAATCAACGTGGATCAGAGTTGAGCCAAATCATTTTTCTGAAAGGGCTGCAAACCACATAATATCACATTTTGGTCAAGGCTAGAATTGATATTGCAGGGAAATATATTACAACCAGTGGCGTAATTTACAGGGGGGTTGGGGGGCAATAGCCACTTAATTTTAACCCCCTACCCTTCCACAATATAACAACAGTTTAAAATGTCACATTTCTATAACACTGGTGCTTGAAAATAATTTACTGACAATGGCATAACAATCACAATTTCATTTCAGCGCACTCATTCTACCTCTGTGTTTGCTCTGTCCAATGTTGTGTATGGTGTTTCTTCTTGTGTCGCTGGAGAGATAAAAGTGAATAAAGAACGCTGGTTTGACTGTCATCATGAGGAGAGTAGCAACAATAGGTTTTTGGTCAAAAAAGTGAAAAGTTTAGCCTACAATTTGCACACATGTGTTTTGTGTGTTCTTTGAGATACTAATATTTTCCCTGAGCCTCAGAAAATGGTTTTGTGAACTCTCCAGTTTTGTGATGTCAAAGTCGCTTTGAGCTTTTCTGCAGTTTTAGCATATCAGGCAAGATCAGCTTGATTATTTCCTTTGCAGCCAGTAAATTAACCTCATGACATTGAAAACACAACGGACGTGCGCATTATTACACAGTTTTCTTGAAATTCTACTTTTGACTTGGCTTGGTGTGATAGTCCTTGTGGGAAGTATACTATAGTTTTACAGCAGTCAAATTGCAAATTATATATATACTGTATATGTAAAAATGTCAAATAAAAGTGGAAAATTATAGAAAATAATGAGTTCTAAAACAAAATCATTAAAAAGCAAGAGTTTGCACACAACTGAGAGAGATTCCTGGAGTTGAGCAAAATTAAAATGTTACAAAGTATTATCATTTGTTTGTTTTTTTATGTGTATTTTTACCCTTGTTTATCTTATGGTTGCTAGATAACCAAACTGTGTGAAAACAGCAAAATAGACACTTTAAGAAATGTTTCCTATTGGAAAATTTTGCATATTTGTTATCTACATTTGACATTTCTTTATAAAGATATTTACCTTATTTTGCCTCACCCACTTTTCTTGGCAGTGTACTTCCTATTTAGCTCTGCTAAGGTAATTAACATGTTAGCTTGTCTGTCTTGTGGGATGATCTCAAATAAATATCAGTCCATACTAAAAGAAATGTTTGAATTTAGGCTAACAGCTAAACAGGAAATGTTTTGCCAAGGAAACTGGGTGGGACAAAATGAGGTGAATAGGTCCCATAAACACAATCTTGTCATTTTTGAAGCTCTTAAACTCTTGTGCACGCTGAAAGACAAAGACATTAGCTTAATGTGCAAATGTGTTGAACAGTTATTGTGTGGCCCTTGCGGTTTGTTTTGCTCCAGTTGGTTGAGTGTCGGGCCCTGTCAGTGCGTAATATTGTAAGTTAGCTGCTCAAAACGCTGGCAGTATATCTTCTTTTGTGTGACGGGACAAAAGCTGTTGTTGTTGTCAGGACTGAATAGATGCTTTGTGCCCGAGTGTCTATGTTACACTGCACGACCTGGGACAGGAGGGGAGGGGGAGGTGTAGAGAGAGAGAGAGAGAGAGAGCAAGGTTTGTAAATTGAGAGAAGAAGAGAGAGGAGGGAGAGTCAAGTTGTGAGAGAGTTTAAGCAAGAGAAGAACAGAAGAGAAAAAAGTGTGAGAGAGAAGTAGAGAGAGTTAGTGGACGTAAAGGAGCAGGTGGAGCAAGAGCTAGAGAAAGAGAGAACAGAGAGAAAGAGAGAGAGGAATAAAGAGAGAAAAAGAGACATATAGAGAGAAGGAGACAGAAAGAGAGGGAAAGAAACAAAGAAAGAAAGAGAGACAGAAAAACAGGAGAGAAAGAGAGAGAGCAAGACAGGATGAAGATCTGAGAGAAGAAAAGAAGAGAGGAAAAGAAAATAAAATGGACAGAGAGAGAGAAAGGAGAGAGTTGGGGGAGTGATAGAACAAGGGGAGGTAGAGGAAGAGAGAATGAGAGATAGGGAGAGATACGTGAAGAAAGAGGGTGAGGGCGGGAGAGGAAGGAAGAGAAAGCGAGAGCAAGAGAGAAAGCAAGGCAGAGAGAAACAGAGAGTGAAAGAGTAAAAGAATGAGGCAAAAGAGGGAGAAAGAGAAAGGAAAATTAGAGACAGTAGGGTGAGAAAGAGAAATATGAAGAGAAGTAGAGAAAAAATGCCAAGAGGAAGAGAGGAAAACATTGGGAAAAGGATAATAAATAAAAAACAAGACGGAAAGAAAAGAGAAATAGATAAAGAGAGAGAAAGAGAGAGAGAGAGAGCGAGAGAGAGGAGACAGAAAGAAAAAGTGCACTGTAGGAACTGTCTCTGTGTTGCTTCAGGTGGCTCAGTGGACAACAACACATGATCCACAGACGCTGGGTTCAGGACCTGAGACTCTCAGGGGAGGATTGTGGGACTCAGAGGAGGGACAGGGTAGGGGACGGGACAGGGGTGAGGGGACGGACAGCGTGAGGGGGGACGGGGTGAGGGGACGGGACAGGGGTGAGAGGACAGGCTTCGGTGTGTGGTCCTGGATCAACGGGGGATTTGTTCTTTAGGAGCCAAACAATAAAAGTAGCAAAGATTTAGTCAAAATCTTAAGTGCTTTCTTGTGCAGTGTCATTAGGATTATAAACAGTCGCACAATAACAGAGCCGTAGACTGTGAGCAAGTTAAATTAATTGAGTGTGTTCTTAATTGCACAAGGGAAAGGTAACTTGAAATTCAAATGGGGTTTTCAGAAAAAAAAGCTAATTAAAAGTTATAATTCTGGTTATGGATCAACAAGGAATGAAACTGAAAACATTTATATAATGTTATAGTAAAAGCTAATTCATACACAGTTACTTATGGACATTATAGAGTATACAGTAGTTTGACTAGAGATGTAACAAGATCTCGTGGTCCGAGAGATTTCACGAGATCAAATTGTCACGATACAGTGTGCACACGTAAAGAACATCTTGCGATCTTGGGAATGATCATGAAGGTTCAGCTGCGTATCTTTTAGCAGCTGTAGTAAAAGTCCTCCGCATATAGACTATGGAACACATAATCGAACAGAGAGCAGTCTAAACTCTGTCTCAGTTTTTATTTAGTATGATAGGACAAATTGTAACAGAGACAATTTGCCAAACAGTGTAAAAATAGTCAAATATACGTGGGTTGAAGACATAGTGGGAACAGCGCAATGTTTTCTGTCTCGTCCCATCCATATTTTGACAAAATTTTTAAAAATTAGTACAATGTCAAGATTAATGTCTGTGCTCAGACTGTTGCTTGTTAAGTCAACATAAACACGAGTTTTGTGGTATCCAGCAAAATTGCGAAGTTTTGAGAAGTAGACACTCCAACATGTCTGATGGTTTGGCGCCTCATCAGGCGTCAATACCAGAGTTGGGTAATGTTGGATTTTCAAGGCGTCTACCAATCAGGCTCTCCTCTCCTGTGACGTAGTGTCATGCTCTGCTGATCTCACATCAAAAGAAAGAAGGAAGATTTTTTGTCTAATTATTTTAATAACTTTTTTTAAATGTTGAGGTTGCTTTCTCTCTTGTGCACTTTAAAATCCGACAACTCTGAAGACAACAGTGTGGGATATGTTATGGGATTGATATCTTTTAATATAATTAAATTTAATAATGATATATTTTCCAATTTAGTGACTCGGTGGTTTTCAGGCAATTGACAAATGTAGTGAGTGCATTGTACAAGATCAATGTGACTTATTCTCTCTCTCTCTCTCTGTTTTTCTTGTAAATCCGTCCGACCTCGTGCTTATGGGAAACGTGGAGGAGTGAATGCACTACTTTAACTTAATAAGCAGTCATAAAGATTTACGACGGCAGCAGAGATGGTGGTAAAGCAGTAAACCTCTTAATACATGACTTATTCACATTTATGACAGAAGGTATGACCACATTTTATGAAATCATCAAAACACACACCGGAATCTGACTGGTCCACTTCAGAAGGTCAACTCTTACAGTACTCAGGGTAATAGTAGTGCCAGCTGATAACAATGAAATCACTATTGAGTGGTTTAGTCTATTTCAGGCTCGATCCACCTTATTTAGGGCTGCAACAATTTAGAGCTGCACTAAATAAATCGATATGATGGATTAATCAAAGATGTTTTTTGACTTCTTGAAAAAAACGTTTTTATTCTCAAGTAGCATTTCTTGGGCTTCAAATTGGTCAAAGTTGGTAAAAACAAATCTCATAGTCGCAGGCCTTATGCAATCAACAGATCGATTATCTTTTTTTTTTTTTTACATTTTCTGAATTCTTTATCTGGAAAAAGATTAGATTTGCTTTTCATGTCTCCTACTGGACTAATGTCTTTGGACATCAGGAACATAATAAAGATAAACACACAGTTTACAATAATCAGCAGCACATCAACTTCCCGACTAAAAGTGACACGAGTCACAAAAGAGAAAAAAGCATTACACATGATTCACATTAAGTATTCACCTTATTCTGCCCAGCCCATTTTCTTGGCAGCACACTTCCTGTTTAGCTTCGTTTAGCCTGTAGAATTCAGTTGCTAAATTTATTGTAACTACTGTAAGAGTTGTTTGAAAATCCTTCTACATTAACAAAGCTAAACAGGAAGTGCAATGCCAAGAAAAGTGGGCGGGACAGAATAAAGTGAATAGACAAACCCCTGGTCTAATACACTTCATATTACATCTTAAAAATGGCCTTTAGCCAGGCTAGCAGGTATTGCAGGACTGCAGATGGTTCCCCCAAAAAACTGAAAGTTAGGGCTTCATTTACTGGCCTCAAAACAAATCGATCTAGTGCTTGATCTGCAAAATTGCTCAAAACACGTCTTGATTATTTATGTCCCTAAAACCTATACAGAAGCATTACCTATGACATCACATATTGTAAAATTTAGAACCGTGTTTTCTTAGACTCAGAAGGCAAGGAATAGTATCTCACAGACAGACCTCTAGTTGTGTTTTTGCTAAAGTAGCAATGTTACATCATCATTTTAAAAACTCAAAAAAGTATTTTTTTTGCATAATACATGTTCTTTAATCTTTGCCATTTAAGATTGATTGGCTGTAGACGTCACCATTAAAAAGACCCAAGCTGATCATTGGCAATTATAAATGACTTAATCTTTTTCTCAATTAAAATTTGATTAATGCCACAGCTCGAATTAAACAGCCTATAATCAATCCAGTCAAAGCTCATACATTCAACACTGACCCAGTTGCTCAATAGAGATGTGTGGTGTGGAAGTGATAAGTCAGATATCTACAGCTTTATGACCCTTGGCTCCTGGATAAACAGCCTGAACATGCTCCTGATAAAATACCCACGTGTGCTCGGCCGATCTGATGTAAATAAAAGTGATTTAAAGGCGACAGCAAAGCGAACCTCACACTTACAGACGGCACACTCAAATCAAAGCAGACCTGCACAACAGCTGCAGCACAGAAGAATCAAACAGAGTCAGGCCGCGATCAATGTCAGAGCTGCAGTGAGGGGACATTTCCTCCAGTCACATGCACGAGTGCACTGACTGAGGTGTAGAGCAACCTCAGTACACTGGGATTAGTCTGCAGTACACTAAATAATACTAAATAGTGATTAATCTAGATTTAAGTATATACAAAAAAATGTATATTGAAAAAATGCCTTAATCTGGGTTTAAGTGCAGTAGTGTCTGTCTGTCTATTCTTTTCTTTCTTTCTTTCTTTCTTTCTTTCTTTCTTTCTTTCTTTCTTTCTTTCTTTCTTTCTTCTGTGTGACTGTTGAAGTAAATCAAGATATTTTATTGGAGTTGCTAAGGATCATTTCATTCGATTAATCGATGTGTTTATGTCACAAAAAAATCATCTATATGACGTTTTTTTTAGTTTTGCCAACAAGCAAAAAATTCTTGGATTTTGTACATATTATCTTTTTTGATTTAGGTAATCACATTTCTTTACTTCATGTTTTAAGAACTACAGTTTTTTTTTTTTTAAGTACAAAAGGTCTTGTTCCAATGACAGAACATTGGAACAAGACAGTTGCAATAATTTTACCAAGGCCAGTCAGGGATGAGTGCAATTGTTTAACTGTACTTTCAGGCCAGGGGGTGTAATGCAGTAGTAAAGTTACTTTGGACAAATGTGCAATATTCACTGTACTTTTTAAGCCATCAGGAGAGTGCAATAGAACTAGAGCCACATGGGTTGTGCAATAGTTGTTTGTTCACTGTGGATGTGAATTATGTTTCCTTTCATGTGAACTGCGTCACTCTCGGTTTAATGGTGTTTGTTGATATGTCTGTGATGTATGCTGTGTTTCTGATGTCCAAGACAAATTTCTCCTTTAAGGAGACAATAAAGGCTAATCTAATCTAATGATTATATTTAACATTTCACCAAACATTTGCTTGTTTTCACCTAGATTGGCTATTTTTATGAGGTTTTGTATTTTGTCCATAAATATGGCACATGTAGAGGTGAACTCACAACTTCTACCTAACAACTGCATTGTAAATGTGGCCAAAACCCACATAAATTGCACAGATGTTATGATTTTAAAATCCCAGGAAACTGTGTCAGTTGTCTCTAAATTGTCTTTGTATTTTGTACTTTTTGACGTCTCATGTGGAGGGATTCTGTTTTAGAACTTAAATTACTTCCTGTAATTTTCCACTTTTATTTGTCAATTTCTTCATAACTTGCACCCTTACTGCTGTAAAACTATTTATATAAATATTTACCACAAAGACTACCACACCAATAAGTCAAATGATAGAAATGTGATAATCTGTCATATGGGCTTTAAGTGAAAGTTGCTCAAGATAATCTTTTTAAATTTATGAAAGTCTGGCAATAAAACTATGTTTTTCCTTTTACAAATATATATACTTTTACATATGTCTGTAATTTTGGTGTAACTACTTTTCGTGTGATTCCTGAAACCTCTTCTTTCAGCACATGACAGTCTTTAAAGGATTTGATGATTATTGTAATAATCAATTAGCTGCGATAAATAGATTAACTTGTTGCAGCCATATATCTTATGCTTGTTCCAATGGCAATCTCAGTATATTTTCAAAACACATTTAGCGTGATTATCTGTCTGTGCTTGGACATTTCTCTCTCTCACCATAAATCCTGTTAGCCTAAATGTCCTGGTTTGGACTTGTTTGAGTTTCGGAGGACACTCAGCTCCATGTCTGCGGTCATGAGTAAAACCACACATGTAATTATATCTGATGAACGCTGCTGGAGGAGGCTTTTCTTCTGAATATATTGATGCATTGTGCTGATGTTTTCCAAGAAGGTTTGAGGCAGAGAGAGATACTGAGGAGTGAACTCAGAAGGAGGGAAACAAATGCAAATGTGGGGTACAGCGGAGGGGCAGGAGATGGCTTTCCCATACAGCGCAGCACTATATTGGACTTCACCTGCTGAGATCTGAGGCGTGAATCAAGAGGCGTAGAGACTGTCGCGGATGGGAGTGCCCCTCAGGCTGGAGAGAGCTGTGTTAGCATGTAAATCTATGAATTTGTGAAGATACAGGAGGTTTATACAGAGGTCAAGTTTTGTTCAATAATCATATAAGGCTTATGGCAAATGAGCAGACTCAAGTTCAAAGTAATCTATTGTAAATTATATTTACACTGCAAAAAGTAAATTTCAAATGTTTGTTCAGGATATTTATCTTAATTTTGAGTAGTGTTTACCAGATAAGTACTTGAAGGTGCTATGCCTGATTTTTGCTTTCTTAAACATGTAAACAAACATGTTTTGCTCACTTACCTAATGCATTCTGAGCCTCCTAGTTGTTCACCACAATGTGTTTTAAACTTTTTTCCCCACAGCTGTTGGAAAGAGCTTCTGCTCATTGACACAAACAAACAAACAAACAAACAAACAAACAAAAACACTGTTCTCAGCTAACTACAAGAGTTTATCACCGTGTGAAAACAAAAGTTATGCTGCTAAATCAACCTTTGTGAAGGAAATTTGACCCTACGACCCTTAAAAGTTATATTCAGGTGAGTGAAAAAACAGCGAGAAAAACAAAGGCTTCAGGAGACAGACGTCTGTCAGACCGGTTCAGACCTGATTAAAACAGTTAGCTGTCATCCCGTTTGGTTGTTTAGTTCAAAGAAGTTTCCCTATGTAAGCAGATGGGGAGGAGCGCTTTCTGCATAACACATGCACAGTAGGGCGGAAAGTGACGTTGACCGAAAATCCCTCTATTGTAACAGCAGTGAAGTAAACACAATAATGATGAATGTTTGCGTTCATATAATGTAATGACAAACAAAAATACTTCTGATTCTGATTCAAATCCCACCGAGTGCAGTGTTTTAGGCAGAATATTTGCACAGATAGAAAGCTTTTCTCTGTATTATTTGGACCATAAATATATAATTCAATGTTAAATTACCCCCTTAATCTATGAATTATGTCACCTTGTTTTTACATTGTTTTCAAATAGAATTTTGCTGCCTCTCTCCTTGCAAGATGGCCGCCGCAATTGCCACGACAACATGCTTTTTTTAACTTGAGCGAGATGTGTCGGTGTGGTGTCGAGATTGGACTCCTGTTGAGATGGGACCCCCTCACTAGCTTTTGTGACTGTTCATGACGTACCAAGCTTCCCGCAGTAAATAGTATACAATTAATTCGGCTAAGTTTAGGCATAATTTGATGGCTATGTTTAGGATTGGGACTTGGGTGAGGGTTGGCAAAAGTCATTTGAAATGTAAAAAAAATATACAAATTTTCTAGCAATAACTTTAAACAAGGGGGTTCTAATCTCGACGGGGGATCAATCTCGAATAACTGTATGCTAAAAGGAATTGACCCCAATGCAAACAACAACAGATGAACTTCATGGAGTTTGGTGAACAAACAGGACATTATCAGACACAGTGAGGAGTCATTTTGATCTGAATAGATACATTAACAAGGTATTTCTAACAACTATAGCGCCTTTAAGCAAGTGTCCCAACAACCATAGAGAATATTCTGTTTATTCAAGAAAAGTGTGGTAAAACATAAACTTATTTGAGGTTTAACTGTCAATAATGTAGGTCTAACTTGTGTGTAAAATTTATCACTAAAATGCAGATATACATAGTTTCATTTTCACTATGGTCCACTGTTTTCGATACATCAGACTGATCCCAGAATGCACTTGTCAACACGGCCTTAAGGTTGTTTTTGTAGAACGAGGCTATGAATAGAACAACAATAGTGATCCCAACATCTTCTCCGCCTTAAATGATCCAGTATTTTGTGTCCATCCGAGTGAAGTGATGCGAGACGTCTTTAACTGTGAGGCTGTGATGGGGGCATTTTCCCTCTGAGTGACTTGGCCCCAACACAACAGTCTCTCTAAGCCTTTATTTTTGCTCCATGCTTCAAGCCGGATTGTCTGGCCGTGTGCGGGATCATGTGTTTGTTTCGGGTGAAATGGGGGGGTTTGAAATGGTCCTGTCAGAAGTGAATGATCGGGCTAATCAGGTGGAACGTGGAGACAGCGGGAGTTAAGATGCTCCTCCGGGACAAAGACTTGATACGACCGTTGTAAACACAGAGGTCTGGCCCGTCCTGTGATGTCCCATGACTTTTCAAACTAAATCGGTAGACGGTGTTTTGATGGTTTGATTTGAGTGTTTTGAACCCACTTTAGTTTTTTGTAAGGCAAAGTTGACTAAAAGTTGTGTATGTGTCTTTGGAACTTTTAACAAATACTGTATGCAGGATTTAAAAGAGACTCAGCAAGATTTGAAGTTTGATGATTTTAATACTAAACATTGACTCAAGATAACTTAGAATTTCATAATTACCTTAGTTATCAGTTTAAAAAGGCACTCAACATTTTTGTGGTATGTAAATATTGTAGCAGTACTTGAGACCGGTCTTGGTCCGCTTTTTAAGGTCTTGGTCTTGTCTCTGACACAAGCACATTTGGATCCAATCTTGTCTTGATCTCGAGGGTGCTTGGGCTTGGTTTTGTCTTGGACTCAGCCTTGTTTTGGACACTGAGTCCACATTGAAGTACCACCATCCTCAGCTAAACTTCCACCAAGAGCACGGTGACCTGTCCCAGTCCAACACAGTCTCACAAGAAAGCATGCATATCATGACACCAAAACTGAGCATTATGAGCACGATTTATTTTGCGTACTTATGTTACGGCATAAATATAGCACGAAATGAAAACGCGTAAAGATTTCACAGCGTAAAAAATACACAAGTTTTAGCTGAAGCCACGTGGGAACATTTTCTTTAGACGAAACAGGTAATAAATTACTAAATCGGGTAAGATTAGGGCTAGAGCTTGGGATAGGTTAAGATTAGGATAAGGATTTTATTCATAAATAAGAACACATCTTTACAATCACCATATAAACTTATATATTTACGCAAAAAAAAGCCGTGAAACTCTGCTAATCATACGCTTTTCACATGTCCTGTAATGTGGTGGTATATGTACATATATTGCACATTAAAATCATGCAGACGCTGAAAATTGTAAGAATGACAAAGGTGGTCTTGATTTGGTCTCGATGAACCACGCCATCCGTCTCGGTCTCAACCTATGAAAGTCTTGGTCTTGGCCCTCAGTGGCCTTGGTCTTGTCTTGGTCTTGGCCTCAGTGGTCTCGGTCTTGTCTTGGTTTTGGGACTTTGTGGTCTTACTGAGTTCAAGACCCAACAAAATATCGACTGAACCCAATCCAAGTGAACATTTAATATCAGATCCCAGAATTATATTGATGCATATTTAATTTTGTTTGTTGCTATCTGTTGAGGAAATCCAGCATAACAAAGTCTGCCCAACACAATGTTTACCTCTTGTAACAGTCATTTTAAAAAAACATTAATCAATGATGTGTATAGAGATATTTCCTAAAAACAATAGCGTCTTATCTCTGTGCTCTTGCAGTGCTAGATAAATGTAGGCATTCATCTGTGCTGACAAATATTGATGCTGCTTTTGCCTGTTATAGATACAAACAATCATCAATATTAATGGCACTCTAGTCGGAGATAAAACTCCCATTCATTATCATCTAATAATGTTTGTTTACTCTGATTGTGCTGCAACCTCCACAGTGGGACGTCTTTGTGCACTTCAGACTTCAACAGTGATTCAACAAGAACAAACCAAGGATAAAAAGTAACTGATGATGATTTTTAGCAGCATGTCAACTTGGGAATTTTACATGTTTTGAGAAAAGGAAAGAAGAGATTGAAATATTGTGATGAGATGTGTGATGTAGCCCTCATAAACAAAGAGGGATTCAGTATTCTGAGTGTTCACATTGTAAATAATTAAGGAAAATCTGTGAGCTTGAGTTTTCAATAAGACACTATTTTTCAATTTTGTCAACTACGCAAAGCATGTTTTGTTGGACACTAATAAGTATCCTAAAGAACAAATATGTCACATTTTTGCATTTTTTTTCATCCTTCAATCATGCTTCCTGGCAAACCCACTTTGAAATACTTTGAACCACAATACAAACTTTGTAAGCAGCACTGTGGCAAAGTGGCTAACACTCTCGCCTCACAACTAGAAGGTTTGTGTGAAGTTTGCATGTATTTCACTGTGTCTGGGTGGGTTTCCTCCAGACACTCAGGTTTCCCTCATCAACCAATACATGCACCAAAGAAAATATCCTCCAGCTACGGTGGTCCTGATCAAACCTAGCAAGAAAATCTGGATCTGGTCCCTGAGCGCTGGGGCTCACTGCTCCTGAGGTTTTGAAGAATGAATCAAATGCAGAGGACAAATTTCCCTACGAGGACAATAAAGTGTACCTTAACCTTAAGATCCCGAACAGAGTTCTACTGGCTGCGAAGAAAATTACACTGGACATAATCAAATCGATCTTGACTAATATGCTAATGCTGCAGAAATGATGATGATTCATGGACTTAAAAACAAAAACAGCAGAAGATCTGTGACATCACAGATCAAGAACATTCAACACAACCATGTTAGAAAAGGATTAGGGATGCACCGATCCAGATTTTTCAGTTCCGATACCGATTCTGGTACTTTAACTAAGTATCTACTAGGGGTGTAACGATACGTTTTTAGAACGATACGATACATATCGATATGAAGCTTAGAGATACGATTACAAAACGATTTTGGGGTTTTTGGGAACGATACGATTCGGAACGATACAGCAATTTTAAAACGATATTTCGATTCAGTTTGATAACTTACGACATGAATAAAATCATTACCAAGATTTTGCATTAAATCCAAAACTCAATAACAAATAATAAAACGATAGGGTAAGTTTAAGGGTAATAAATATATTCAGCTTAATAACACAATTATTTTTCATTGCACATAAAAAACTGCAACTTTTCCCCTTTATACACAAGCTCAGTATCATAATAAAATAAGTGACCCACATTTCACCATCTGATTGAATCATTTTCACACAGATGCAGGTAGTGAGATGTGAGTCTGTGAACTTATTGTATCTTTGTGACTTATCATTAAATATTAAATCCACAAACATATGCAGGCAGAGTTTTGACCCAAAGCACGTTGACGTTGCGTCTCAAGTAGGCCTACCACATACAGTATGTCCAAATGTGACAGATCGGCAGCGGAGCTAAAAGCCTAAACAAATGCACGGGTCTGCATAAAGTGTGGCGTCGCAGCTCTGGGTGCGCGTTTGCAGCTCGTCTGGTTCTTTTCAAGCTTGAGTCATTTCGCAGCGTTACCTCCGTGGTCCGGTTCGGCGTCACCTCCGCGGCTTTCCCTCGTAACGTTGCTTCCGCTGTCTGCGCTCTCTCTCATCCATGTGCACCGGGACCCGTGCCCGCGGGATGGTTTGAATACAGCGCTGTCCGTCTCCTCCGCTGGGCAGTACAGCGGCGTTGCCGTCCGGGAGAAGAAGAGTCTGGAGTACATTCCATGTGAAACAAGCTGCAGGCACTTGCTGATGACGCAGCGCAGAAAACCAGCGTATTAAAAGCACATTTAATGAAACGTTTATGTGAAAAACACACTACTAAGAATGCCGTTTGTCTGTATGGTTTATGTTTCGCCTTATATCTAAATAAATCGATTCTTTGGGCTTAGATTCGAAGCGATTCAAAGTTGCATCGATGTGTGGCTGGGATTGAGGAAAACTAGTAGAACGCCGATCGATGTAGCGGATCGTAAGGGCTGTGTATCGATACTTCGAATATGTAGGTGAATCGTTACACCCCTAGTATCTACCGATACTCAATATCAACCGTTACCAGTGTAAGGACTGAAATCGCTTGTTTTTCTTATTAAATTATAAGACATTTTGTCACATACTGTTATGTAACTGACATTTACAGAATAACAACTTAATTTGAATAAAATGTCCAATAATATGAGATGTTCTGGATCAACACCAACCAATAAAGTCTCATTATGTACAACTGTGATATCGGCTGAACTGATACCCGATACCCAATCCAGTAAAATTTCCTGGAACACCGATATCCAACACCGATATCCGATCCCAGTGTCGGATCGATGCGTCACTAAATATGATTTGAAAACTCGGAAAAGTTTTGCAAAACATGTGCCCTTTTAAATCAAGAGAAACATTACACCTATACTACCAAACATACTTGATCACATCGTCGTATTTTTCCAGCATAACTAATCACAATTTGTCTTTTGCTGCAGTCCTTGAGATATGAAATGGATTCTTGCCTAGCCTTTCTCCTTTCTCCTCCTCAAAGTGTAACAAGGACGGTCCTTGTTACATGCTTTGGTGTCAAAAGCAGGGGAATCTTCTCTGACTGACTGGGCTGGTAAATTT
The DNA here is from genome assembly GCA_038363315.1 of Mugilogobius chulae. NCBI lineage: Eukaryota > Metazoa > Chordata > Actinopteri > Gobiiformes > Gobiidae > Mugilogobius > Mugilogobius chulae. The sequence goes on from CM076403.1 coordinate 8,215,854, forward strand.
TAATTGCGAGCCCATTTGTGAGCCGCATTAGCAGTTATTTCCAATCAGTGGTCTCACGCAGGGCTTTTCATGACACTGGCAAGACCCAAGACTTCTCATACCCTACATCATGTTGTCATCATTCGCTTCATTACACATTTTAATCACACAAGCGCAGCACTGTCTATCCACGTGAGACCATCTTCTCTTTCTCTCAAATGATTCTTTATCTGCGTCTGTCGTGCAGGTTCAATTAAACATGGGGTAAGTACAGCATCCTAGAGCTATGTGAAGTAGAATGCCGCTAATTCCAGCTCTCAGGACGGTTCTTGGCAAACACAATAGGCCTGCCATCCTCTCTGCCCCCATAGACTCTCCACTCAAAGCCCTCTCCTCAGGCAGCTTTTTAATAGGCCTCCGCCAACCCCGCTAACACACCCACGCGCATGCACACACTTACGCCGCGCAAACAGACACGCACAGACCTGACCCTGTCGCTAGTGCAGAAGTTCACGCTGCTCTTTGCTTTTTGAAGTGCTCCGAAAGCCACGACGACAGCCTTTTTACTTCCCCAAAATCATGCAGGGGGACAGGCGCTAAGCTAAGGCGCTAGGTCCACGCTAGCTGGCTCCATAATGACTCCACTCAAGATCCGGGCAGCGGGGAACTAAAGGTGCGCTCCATTTCACCACAGGCGGCCTCTTTTAAAAGCACTTGATGCATAAGGATTTGGCTGGAAGGTGTTTGGTGCTCACAGGTAGATGCCACTTACTGGTTTTGAGTGCACTTGAAATTTTGGTCGATTTTTAACTCTCTCTGTTTTATTCAGCTCAGTATAGATCTGGTGTAAAAGGACATTTTTGTTATCAGGAAGGAAGTTTTGAAATGTTTTTAAAAATGTATTTATCGAGGCCTTTAAAAATACGCTGTTTTTCTTCCTTTTACAGATTATTCAACTCATTCTCACTAAAATGTGTAGGCTCTGTATACCACACAAATTTAAATACGCGTGTGTACTATGCAGTTTATCTTTTTGTTGCTTATCTATAATACGTTTGCTGCTCTAGTTTATGAATATTAACCAAATCCTAACCCCAATCTTAACCAACTCCAACCCCAGACCTACTATTCGTTAAACCTAAAGAAAATGTCCCCACATGGCTTCAACCAAAACACCTGTCTAAGAGACACTAAGAAACAGAGAAGTGGTAGAGACGTGCTCATGATATTGTATTGACAACGCATTTCCGTGAGAGTGTGTTGGATTACGTCATAATTATTTCCAATCATTCCACCGTGTAACTTTTTAGCCTAATACAGGCTTCCAGACTGTCTCAGCTAAATAGTTTCCTCAAATATTTTTTTTTTTACTCTTGTATAACTTCTTGGATCACTGCTTTGTATTTATTATATATTAATTATTTCCAGTTGACAATATTGTTAGTTGAATTAAACTCTTATCATTCTGACCTATTTTCTTCAAAACGCCTGACTAATAGCATCTAAATTTCAAGCTGAAACTGTTTAATCAAATCAAATCAAAATCAATTTATTTTTGTATAGCCCAAAATCACAACAACAGGCGTTTCTGAGGACTTCAAGATTATTAATTTAGCAAGAAAATTTAGCAAAAAAAACACATTCAATGAAACAATAAACATTCAGAAGCAGTAATTGATCAAGAATGTCAAAGCAGATTATTAGTAGAGCAAATGAATGATTGTCCAGAGCATTCCCTGTCCTTAGACCCTCCTTCTCGGCAAGGAAAAAGTAAAAAAAAACCCTAAGGGAAAAAGAAAAACCTCGAGGAGAACCACAGTGAAGAAGAGATCCACTCCCATGGACGGACTGTAGATGTAACTACTTGTAAGGCTAAAGTTATAGAGTTTATGTTTGTGGAGCCAGAGTCCATAAGCAGAGGGAAACGACTCGTCTAGCAGGACCAGGAAAATTTTTTATGATCCTTGGAAGCACAAGCAAATGGCTGTACTCTTTTTGAAGCTGAGGCTTTTTAATTTTAGCTTCTGGTGACTGAGAGACTAATCTTAAGTGAGAACAAGTTATGCATGAAAGAAAAAAAAAAAAAATTCCACCTTAAAACAAGAGCAGTGGAGCTGGTGTTTGAACCTGAACGACGCTGCAAAAGCTGAAATTAATAAAAAAAAAAAAAAAGAGTTTTAGGGACCTGTAAACCTGCGACTTTAAAGACTCCAATGTGGCTCACCTTGACAATGAGGAAAAACACTGTTAAGAGAAAAACAAAGAAGATTCTAATATGTTATTAATGTGTGTCTATGAACCTGCCATCAGGCCATGCAAGTGTGCTCTTGTATCGTTATTAGCACACTCGCTGTGATAATTGCAGGATAAAACATACACATTTAGAATACGGCTTGTGTGAGCTCACATACTGTATGACTCACAGTCTGTAGCCTCGAACTATAACATGAAATACTTCAACCAATTCAAAAGTTATAAATATTCCCATCTTGGCCAATCTCATCTCGACAGTATCGCTTTGTAAGAAAATGCATAATTATTTTGGAGGTTGTGGCCTTTTTCCTCATCAGTATCAGTATAGTATCTAAAATGCTCTAGAATGCAAAAAGTGACAGATTAATTATTGATCAAGCATGATAAACCTAATTTGTAAAATGCATGCATATTCACCTTTTTGTTTAACTATAGTGGCTCTTTCTGACTTTATTTTTTTGGAATTCTTGTTTTATTTTTGGGGTATTTTTTATTTATAAGTTTAGAGTACAAACTGAGTCTAGTTCATCCCACTATGGTTGATTTGACTGTTAATAAGAGAGCTGCAATTTTCTTTTTATTCTTAGCATTTCCAGGAGCTTCAAAGTTTGTTTTTATCAGATCAGAACAAAATGGAATTAATTTAGAAAAACTGGGAGAGCTCCCTGGAGGGCCCTCAGAATGCTTTTCACCTGTGATAGAATATTTGACTCAAATCTCTTTCTCTTTCTGGTGTGGATCTCAGATGAACTTTCCGACACAATATTTTGACAATAATGCATTAGTGCATCCTAAAATCGACAACCTTTAAGTTATTAAAATGTGCTGTCTCGTTGCCATTTTTCAGAACCACATTGTTACATTTTCAGCTCATTTTTTCGTGTTGAAGCCGACAAAACTGCAGGCGAAACCTCCATCTAAATTTGGAGTTGATACATGAACAAAGAGTGACTGAGACTGAATTTTTTTCCCCATTTTCCTTCACACTGGGAGAAGTTTATCCGCGGGCTAACCCAGACCTGTTTCCATGGTGACAGGTAGTTATCCTAAACCAGCGGCACCAGACTGCGAGCAACGCGTAAATGACACGCAGAGCAGCTCCAGTGGACCGGGGCTTCTGGCATCTCACCTCCTGTTCCCGAAATGCGCTCTGAATGACTGCAGAGGGCCATGTGGTCAACTCCAAATTGGATTTTTTTCTGTGGCCAAAGCAGTCGGATTGTGAGGGAAGGGAGATGACATTTACAAAGACAGAAAGCATTGTTTCTGTAGTGACACAGGTCGAAATGACTCTTTTTGCAGCTCCAAATAATAGATTTTTTAAGCATTGGAGCATTAAAGCAGACACGCTTAGCTATACCTCATTAATAATAAATAAAATAATAAAATAGTGATAAAAGTACAATTGTGGGCTGCGCCATTAATCAAAAAAGCGAGAGATCAAGATCGAATCAAATTGTCAATTTATGGTGGTGGGTTTTGAATCGAAAGATCGAAAACCAATTTTTTCTGTAAAAATGTGTAGTTTGGAGCAAAAGTCAAACTTTGATGCATAATATTGATATATAGTTAAAAAAAAACATAAAAAACAACTGTTTTTGACATTTTGACATATCTAGTAAGGATGGGAGGAGACAGAATTTTCACAAGACAAGATGAGCCGCGAGATTGGATCTACGAGATCGAAACGAAACGAAATTTTGAAATAATTTGCATTATTTATTTCAATTCAGAATTTTAACAAGGCAAATTACAAAAATAGCCCCTTTTCTCAGGCCTCTGCAGCTGCTGACAGGGACCAGACATGGAGAAGGAGCGAGACTTTCGTACTTTTTACAAAGTTATTGAAGACATAGGCCAAAATATTTTAAAACTAGGTTTAAATGTGAAAAACACATATTTTTCGCGTTAACTTTTACAATGTTTAGGATTAATTAACTCTGGCAATATTGGTCCTATCATCACGAACTGGGACAGAGTTTAGACAGTTTTCTGTCAGAATAAGTCCACTACAAGTGTGTGTGTGTAGAGGAGACCTTTTACTTCAGCTGCTCAAAGATACAAAACATGACCACTCATAATAGTTAATGTATATGTTACAGGCAAAGTTGATAATCCAGGCATTCTATAGAATGCCTAGGCATTCTATAGAATGCCTGGTGTTTTCAGGCAAAGTAGGAAATAAATGTGTTATTCTCTACTTTGCCTAGGCATTCTATACAATCCTAGGCATTGTATAGAATGCCTGACAGCTTTTAGGCAAAGTAGAGAATCTCTGACAAAGCAAAACTTCTTGGAATTCAAATGACAACCACATTGAATTTTAATTAAATACCATCCAAACTAGGGCCCAAGGGCCAAACTTGGCCCTCCAGTGGGACCATGTAATACCAAGGAAACATTTGGGCACCCCTGCAAAGCTTTACATTTTGGCTGCAGTAGTGATGGTTGTTGTTTTTGTGGTCAGTTGTAGACATGGTTGTGGTTTTGTTTTTTGTTGTTTATTTATTTTATTTTATTTATTTATTTTTTTTTAAGGCTAATTTGCAGAATTTGATAAAGTTGTTAAAACATTTAGCGAAAATGTATATATATATTTTTAATTTTTGTATTTATTGAAAGAGAACCACAGGATTATGAACATTAGTTGCCACAACCAACACAACCACCAACAACAGACCTGGGCAAACTGTGGCCTGGGGGCCAAATGCGGCCCGCGACCTGTTTCAACCAGGCCCCGAAACACAAATGCATGATATAGTTTAAGAGACAAACCATAAAAAGCTTTTTTTTTTTTTTCAATAATAAACTTGAACTTTTTTTAGATTAAAATTGTGATTTGGATCATAGAACATTGTAAATTAAATATAAAAATCTATTGTGTGTTTTTATGCAAACATCTGACTCATCAAGTCCTGATAATATTTAGCACAAAATTACAATTTTAATCTTATAAAACTAGATTCATTTCTAAAATAATGTTTTTTCTCATATTAAAGTTGGAGTAACTAACTTTTTTGATGTTGTCAATTAGTAAACTTAGTTTTTTCCACTAAAAATCTAAGATAAATGCAGGACTGTGAAAAAATTAGACCTCTGATTACTGTCTGAATGAAAAATACAGAATTTTAGTTCTAATTAGGAGCAAAATGCTGCACTCTGATTGGCTGAGCTTGGGTGGTCCTCTCCTTTTTTTTTCTTTGCTGTCTGTGAAAAGAGGTTTTTAAGGCAAAAGAAAAAGAAAAATGTGTTTGCAGTCTGAAAATCAGCTACACCACCTTTATTATTTTTTTTTTCTTTTCAGTAAAAGCATAACTTTCTTTGACTTTCTTTTCATCTCCAAACATTACAAATTTATTATGGCAGAGCAAACCTTTTATTTGTGCTGCTCTTCTATATTCTGTCAAAGAAATGTCTTTGCAATAATCAGAACCACTGTTGTGGGTTTGGATGTGGCCCTCGAGTCAAAAGAATTGCCCAGCCCTGCTTTACAACAATCCACCCTCACCAGCACTAACAACCAACCAACCAACCAACCACTCTCACAACACAACTACCAACCACAACCACAACTACCAACCACAACCACCAACCACAATCACCAACCACCACGACTACCAACCACAACCACCAACCACAACCACCAACCACAACCACCAACCACAACCACCAACCACAACTACCAACCACAACCACCAACCACAACCACCAACCACAACCACCAACCACAACTACCAACCACAACCACCAACCACAACTACCAACCAAACCAACCAACCACAACTACCAACCACAACCACCAACCACCAACCACAACTACCAACCATAACCAACAACCACAACTACCAACCACAACCACCAACCACGACTACCAACCACAACCACCAACCACATCTACCAACCCCAACCACCAACCCCAACCACCAACCACAATCACAAACACCCCACAACCGACAACAACCAATCCCGCAATAGGAGCTAGACAGTATATCAAATTTTAGATAATATTGTGAATGTTGTTTTGAAGATATGCAAAACCTGGATATTGAGCATATTATAGAAAAAACTGCTTTGAAAGAATTTGCTTAAAATTACAAATGAAAAATACAACATAATACATTATAGAAACATGAAATTTTCATCCATTTTAATATTTGCACTCTTTCATTGGTGTCTTAACAAAATTTGTAATAGAAATTAAACTTTCTTCTTTTTTAACATGTCAAAATTGTGTTTACTTGCTTTTTTTTTCTTGCGTAAGTAACCCAATCAACCTCAACAAACAAGGAAAGGCTTTGCAGACATGCCAAAATTTTTTTCAGCTTCAGCATTTTTTTTTTTTTCTACTTAAATAAATAACGTTTATTTGCACTGATATTTATAATGAAATCACCTTTTAATGGGGTTTTAGAAGAATGGACTTGATATTTGAAACAATAAAACAAAATGTAAAATTTAATCAAATAAATACTCAAACATCAGCATGTCAAATTAGTCTCACTGGAAGGCCAAGTTTGGCCCTTGGGCCCTAGTTTGGATGGTATTTAATTAAATTGAATGTGGTTGTTGTTTGAATTCCAAAAAGTTATGCTTTGTCAGAGATTCTCTACTTTGCCTAAAAGCTGTCAGGCATTCTATAGAATGCCTAGGCATTCTATAGAATGCCTAGGCAAAGTAGAGAATAACACATTTATTTCCTACTTGGCCTGAAAACATCAGGCATTCTATAGAATGCCTAGGCATTCTATAGAATGCCTGGATTATCAACTTTGCCTGTAACATATATAAATAAAGTCTCGCGAGATAGTTCTGTACGTATGTGCACACAGTGTTGTGACAGGTTGATCTCGTGATACCAATCTCGTTCCATAATATCCATGTTTTCTCTGGAGACTGGTCTGGATTTTTGTTTCATCGTTAATGCCTCAATAAACTCAGTCTGTTGTTGTCAATGGTTGACAATGTGACAATCCTACACACACACAGTAAAAAATATTAATCTTGCCATAGAACTTAACTGAAAGATAAAATAACACACATTTCAATGGGAGAAAAGTCCTTAAATGGCTTCTTTATGCAGGAATTTCCCTAAACCCCTGAATTGAATCTTCTTATGCGTGTTTGCCCTGAATGATAAGGCTGCCCGTTGGACAGACTAAAGCTTGTTGTGCAACATCTTGGCACGGGACGCTATCCTCCTTTCGGTGCCATCTTGTCCCCTCCCGTGTCCCACTCCGCCGTGTCCGCCTCGGGCCGTCCTCAGACCGTCACACACATGCCTGTACAAAGAAAGTCTGTGCAAGCCCGAGGAGAAGTGTTGATCTGTGCGTGCTGTGTTTGTGTCACAATAAAAGAAAAATGGAAAAGGGAAGTTGGCGTTCTAAACACCACACTGTGTTGCTGTGATCTGTGCCAGCTCATTCACAAATGTAATATATCACCAAACTCGCCTGTCTCCACGGCAGGACTCCATCAATTTTCACTGCTGACAAATGTTCTTCTGTAAACACAGACACTTCAGGCTGTAAAATAGGATTTATTTTTGAATAAATTTTTTGATTTCAAAATAGGTTTTGTCTGTTATGTTTGTCCAGCATGTCTATTAATTTTTACTATCACATAAATACCAATTGTGAAAGAACAGTAAAATTACACAGAAAAGTATCATAAGATATTTTTTAGAAAAATATAACATCATTTTAAATACCACGATTTAGCCAACACTGAAACCCTGTTTTTAAATGACTTGGAAACACACCTTTCACTTGGCCCTAAACTCTGAGTGAGATGTTTACTGTAAATAAAGTTAAGGTATGATTATTATGATTTGCTAAAATAAACAAAACATAAAATGTCTTTGTTCTACATATATGTTTCAGATTTAGCCCATGGAATCTGAAATAAATGAATTAGTAGTTTATCTGACTACAGCATAAAAAGATGTTTTTCTTTTAAAGTAGTACACAGTATGAGATTATGGACGGTGACATAACCAGTGCATATCTGACAAGACGTACTAATGATCACTCACTGTTTTGTTTTAATAATGACTAAAGAAACTTGGCCTTGTTTTCTGGAGCACCTCAAGGATCAATCCTGGGGCCTTTTCTGTTTATTGTATTATATTGATTTGTAGTTGGAATGACACTTAGATCTGTGTTTCTCTGACAGCAGGAGGATACTATGCTGATGAATTCATCTTGTTTTGCATCTAACAAATCAATGTGGATGCTAAACAACTTTAAACCTGGACAAGCAGTGCTGCTACCCCGATACGCACGTCATGCAGAGTGCTCTGGGGGGATAAGCAATACCTGCTGCCCATGGTGCTTGCTTGACCCACCTGAGTGTTCATAATTTAGACAACGGCCCGAAATTCATGATTTGAATTTTGAGCCATTGATATAGCTTATACCCAGCTCGGAAAATGACAAGAGAGGTGCAGCCACCTGCAGCTACACATGCTGAAGAGTGACAGAAGTCTGGATCCATGCAACTGATCATTCACTGCACTTAGTGCAAAACCAAAGACTCTGCAAACAGAACATGTCGTACCACTCATATAAGTTTTTAGCCAATCATTCTGAAGATTTGCTTGGGATACTCAAAAGTAGCAGCCCTGCAGACAAGACTGAAGCCACTGGTTTTGGTAAAATAAAAGCTCAGATAGAATTGTATTTTTGTGATGTAATTTTGATGCATATGTGGATTTTTTTTTTAAAGCATTTAAGATATTTTTCTATGTAAATTTTGAGTCCTACAATAAATGCTGAGATAACTTAAATACGCGGAACCTTCCAGGGAAAGCAGCTGAAAGTGTGTTGGCTGTGCACGTTAAGACCTTGTGGTTGTGCTTTATATAGACTTTAATACATTAAAGCCATTGATCTGTGCGGTCGGACACGCAATGGAGGCGGCTGTTTAAAACGGCTCCCGGCATTTTCGTTCAGAAAAGCCCCTGCAACTCGAAATATCAACAAGAAAATCGGTTTAAAAGTACCGAAATAAAAAGGGGCAATGGTAAAAGAAAAGCAGGGCAAGACAAAGACGAAAAAACATCCCGAAATGAACAACGAAGAGCCTGACGCTACCGAAGAGCACGTTGCAGCTAAAGCTAACGTGGAAGTTAGCGTCAGAGAAAAAATGGATGGTGATGCCAGCATTGATCTAAAGATGATACTAAAGGAAATTAAAGACTTTCGACAGGATAATGCTCAGCAATTCAGAGAGATCAAGGACCAGATAAAGGTTACCAACGACAACCTCGGGTTGCTGGAAGAGCGTGTTTTGGACTCGGAGGAGCGAATCCAAGCAATGGAGGACGCCATAGGAGAACTAGCAAAACTCCAATCCAAACTCGAGTTACAGATAATCGATCAAGAAGGCCGCTCACGACGAAACAATTTACGCATTTACGGCGTGGTGGAGGGAGAAGAGAAAAATGCGCCAACTATGACAGACTTTGTTGAAAGGCTTTTGAAAGAAAACTTGCCGCTTACCTCATCACTGGATCTTCACATTGAACGGGCGCACCGTGCCTTGGCAGCGGCTCCCCCGGAGGGGGCCCCTCCTCGATCCATCATTGTACGTTTTTTGAGCTACAAAACCAAAGATGAAGTGCTTAAAAAAGCGTGGCAATCCAAGGGATTCCTCTGGAAAGGAAAACAAGTCAATGTGGATCACGACTACGCACCAGATGTCCTTAAACAACGACAGACCTACGCCGAAGCCAAGAGGGTTTTAAAGCAGCGAGGGATACGATTCCAAACTCCCTTCCCGGCGAAACTACGTGTGTTTTATCCAGACGGGACAAAGCTTTACAACACAGCGGAAGACGCAACGAAAGAAATGTCAGAAAAGGGTCTGCCGGTCTCGGTTTTTACCCCACCAGAGAACCTGATGTCTCGGATCAAGAAACTAACATGGTCCACGGCCGAAGGAAGAAGACGAACGCCACAACTACAACGCGCACGTGAGAACTTGGCCCAAGCGGGATCATCCTCTATCAAAGACAGACTGCAGCAATTCCGAAGGGAGCAGTCCTGAAGTGAACATCTTTTCTTCATTTGATGAATGAGCATAAAGGAGTGTTTACATAGTAAGGTAACATTTTTCGTTCATAACTGGCTGTTGTTTCTCCACTTCCATTTTAACTCGTTTACTTATCAGATTGGGGGGAAACTACGTAATGATTGACTCTGTTTTAGTGGTTGCTATTAGCCGGGAGATTAAAGCAGACTTACCATGCGCACCATGGAACAACTGCGTGACGAGGACAATTTACTAGAGGGCCCACCCCAAACTGGGGGTCTTCCCTCTCTAAGACTTCTCAACATCAAGTCTTACAGGGTTATTTATGTGAAACCCCACTACTGGGAGTCATTTTTATTTCATTTTTTCTGTTCAGTTGTTTGATTGTTGGTTTGTTAGCTGTGGTTCAGGGCAGCACTGTTTTGACAAGTGACAGCTTTAGGGTGACACAATTGTACTATAAACATGATGGCTTCTAATCAGAATCTAAATATTATTTCCTTTAATGTAAATGGAGTTGTTAATCCGCAGAAGAGATCAAAAATTATATCAAAATTAAATAAAGAAAAAATACATATCGCCCTTCTACAAGAGACACACTTGTCAGACCAGGAGCACAAAAAATTACAAAGAGGCAATTTTAAATATGTTTATGCATCATCTTATAAATCGGGTCACCGCAGAGGGGTTGCTATTTTGATATCGCGCCAGATATGTTTTGAGTATGTGACTGAAAGAGTAGACAAAGAGGGTCGCTTTGTTTTGGTAAAAGGGAAAATTGACGGCTTCCCTGTGACAATTTTTAATGTTTATGCACCACCAGGAAGCGACTGGATTTTTTATAAACAACTTTTTGAAATAATGGTATCTGAAACAGAAGGGTTGTTAATATGTGGTGGGGACATGAATATAAAATTATCAAAACTGGACAGCTCAAAGTTGGATACAATACAGTCTAAAGCTGTAACAAGAAAAGTAAACAATATGATTGACGAAATTGGAATGCTTGATATTTGGAGGGATTTTTATCCCTCAGGAAGAGATTATACACATTTCTCTGCTCCCCACCAAACTTACTCTAGAATTGATTATTTTTTTACATTTAAGAAGGACAGACACCTAATAAAAACTTGTGATATTGGCACAATTGACCTATCAGACCATNCTCTGTATACCACACAAATTTAAATACGCGTGTGTACTATGCAGTTTATCTTTTTGTTGCTTATCTATAATACGTTTGCTGCTCTAGTTTATGAATATTAACCAAATCCTAACCCCAATCTTAACCAACTCCAACCCCAGACCTACTATTCGTTAAACCTAAAGAAAATGTCCCCACATGGCTTCAACAAAACACCTGTCTAAGAGACGCTAAGAAACAGAGAAGGGGTAGAGACGTGCTCATGATATTGTATTGACAACGCATTTCCGTGAGAGTGTGTTGGATTACGTCATAATTATTTCCAATCATTCCACCGTGTAACTTTTTAGCCTAATACAGGCTTCCAGACTGTCTCAGCTAAATAGTTTCCTCAAATATTTTTTTTTTTACTCTTGTATAACTTCTTGGATCACTGCTTTGTATTTATTATATATTAATTATTTCCAGTTGACAATATTGTTAGTTGAATTAAACTCTTATCATTCTGACCTATTTTCTTCAAAACGCCTGACTAATAGCATCTAAATTTCAAGCTGAAACTGTTTAATCAAATCAAATCAAAATCAATTTATTTTTGTATAGCCCAAAATCACAACAACAGGCGTTTCTGAGGACTTCAAGATTATTAATTTAGCAAGAAAATTTAGCAAAAAAAACACATTCAATGAAACAATAAACATTCAGAAGCAGTAATTGATCAAGAATGTCAAAGCAGATTATTAGTAGAGCAAATGAATGATTGTCCAGAGCATTCCTGTCCTTAGACCCTCCTTCTCGGCAAGGAAAAAGTAAAAAAAACCCTAAGGGAAAAAGAAAAACCTCGAGGAGAACCACAGTGAAGAAGAGATCCACTCCCATGGACGGACTGTAGATGTAACTACTTGTAAGGCTAAAGTTATAGAGTTTATGTTTGTGGAGCCAGAGTCCATAAGCAGAGGGAAACGACTCGTCTAGCAGGACCAGGAAAATTTTTTATGATCCTTGGAAGCACAAGCAAATGGCTGTACTCTTTTTGAAGCTGAGGCTTTTTAATTTTAGCTTCTGGTGACTGAGAGACTAATCTTAAGTGAGAACAAGTTATGCATGAAAGAAAAAAAAAAAATTCCACCTTAAAACAAGAGCAGTGGAGCTGGTGTTTGAACCTGAACGACGCTGCAAAAGCTGAAATTAATAAAAAAAAAAAAAAGAGTTTTAGGGACCTGTAAACCTGCGACTTTAAAACTCCAATGTGGCTCACCTTGACAATGAGGAAAACACTGTTAAGAGAAAAACAAAGAAGATTCTAATATGTTATTAATGTGTGTCTATGAACCTGCCATCAGGTCATGCAAGTGTGCTCTTGTATCGTTATTAGCACACTCGCTGTGATAATTGCAGGATAAAACATACACATTTAGAATACGGCTTGTGTGAGCTCACATACTGTATGACTCACAGTCTGTAGCCTCGAACTATAACATGAAATACTTCAACCAATTCAAAAGTTATAAATATTCCCATCTTGGCCAATCTCATCTCGACAGTATCGCTTTGTAAGAAAATGCATAATTATTTTGGAGGTTGTGGCCTTTTTCCTCATCAGTATCAGTATAGTATCTAAAATGCTCTAGAATGCAAAAAGTGACAGATTAATTATTGATCAAGCATGATAAACCTAATTTGTAAAATGCATGCATATTCACCTTTTTGTTTAACTATAGTGGCTCTTTCTGACTTTATTTTTTTGGAATTCTTGTTTTATTTTTGGGGTATTTTTTTATTTATAAGTTTAGAGTACAAACTGAGTCTAGTTCATCCCACTATGGTTGATTTGACTGTTAATAAGAGAGCTGCAATTTTCTTTTTATTCTTAGCATTTCCAGGAGCTTCAAAGTTTGTTTTTATCAGATCAGAACAAAATGGAATTAATTTAGAAAAACTGGGAGAGCTCCCTGGAGGGCCCTCAGAATGCTTTTCACCTGTGATAGAATATTTGACTCAAATCTCTTTCTCTTTTGGTGTGGATCTCAGATGAACTTTCCGACACAATATTTTGACAATAATGCATTAGTGCATCCTAAAATCGACAACCTTTAAGTTATTAAAATGTGCTGTCTCGTTGCCATTTTTCAGAACCACATTGTTACATTTTCAGCTCATTTTTTCGTGTTGAAGCCGACAAAACTGCAGGCGAAACCTCCATCTAAATTTGGAGTTGATACATGAACAAGAGTGACTGAGACTGAATTTTTTTCCCCATTTTCCTTCACATGGGAGAAGTTTATCCGCGGGCTAACCCAGACCTGTTTCATGGTGACAGGTAGTTATCCTAAAACCAGCGGGCACAAGACTGCGAGCAACGCGTAAATGACAGCAGAGCAGCTTCCAGTGGACCCGGGGCTTCTGGCATCTCACCTCCTGTTCCGAAATGCGCTCTGAATGACTGCAGAGGGCCATGTGGTCAACTCCAAATTGGATTTTTTTCTGTGGCCAAAGCAGTCGGATTGTGAGGGAAGGGGAGATGACATTTACAAAGACAGAAAGCATTGTTCTGTAGTGCACAGGTCGAAATGACTCTTTTGCAGCTCCAAATAATAGATTTTTTTAAGCATTGGAGCATTAAAGCAGACACGCATTAGCTATACCTCATTATAATAAATAAAATAATAAAATAGTGATAAAAGTACAATTGTGGGCTGGGCCATTAATCAAAAAAGCGAGAGATCAAGATCGAATCAAATTGTCAATTTATGGTGGTGGGTTTTGAATCGAAAGATCGAAAACCAATTTTTTTCTGTAAAAATGTGTAGTTTGGAGCAAAAGTCAAACTTTGATGCATAATATTGATATATAGTTAAAAAAAAACATAAAAAACAACTGTTTTTGACATTTTGACATATCTAGTAAGGATGGGAGGAGACAGAATTTTCACAAGACAAGATGAGCCGCGGAGATTGGATCTACGAGATCGAGACGAGACGAATTTGAAATAATTTGCATTATTTATTTCAATTCAGATTTTAACAAGGCAAATTACAAAAATAGCCCCTTTTCTCAGGCCTCTGCAGCTGCTGACAGGGACCAGACATGGAGAAGGAGCGAGACTTTCGTACTTTTTACAAAGTTATTGAAGACATAGGCAAATATTTTAAAACTATGTTTAAATGTGAAAAAGACATATTTTTTCGCGTTAACTTTACAATGTTTAGGATTAATTAACTCTGGCAATATTGGTCCTATCATCACGAACTGGGACAGAGTTTAGACAGTTTTCTGTCAGAATAAGTCCACTACAAGTGTGTGTGTTGTAGTGGAGACTTTTACTACAGCTGCTGAAAGAGATACAAAACATGACCACTCATAATAGTTAATGTATATAAGGAAAGTTCTTGCAAGATAGTTCTGTGCGTGTGCACACAGTTTGTGACAGGTTGATCTCGTCCCATCATTAATATCCATGTTTTCTCTGGAGACTGGTCTGGATTTTTGTTTCATCGTTAATGCCTCAATAAACTCAGTCTGTTGTTGTCAATGGTTGACAATGTGACAATCCTACACACCACAGTAAAAAAATATTAATCTTGCCATAGAACTTAACTGAAAGATAAAATAACACACATTTCAATGGGAGAAAAGTCCTTAAAAATGGCTTCTTTATGCAGGAATTTTCCCTAAACCCCTGAATTGAATCTTCTTATGCGTGTTTGCCCTGAATGATAAGGCTGCCCGTTGGACAGACTAAAGCTTGTTGTGCAACATCTTGGCACGGGACGCTTTCCTCCTTTCGGTGCCATCTTGTCCCTCCCGTGTCCCACTCCGCCGTGTCCGCCTCGGGCCGTCCTCAGACCGTCACACACATGCCTGTACAAAGAAAGTCTGTGCAAGCCCGAGGAGAAGTGTTGATCTGTGCGTACTGTGTTTGTGTCACATAAAAGAAAAATGGAAAAGGGAGTTGGCGTTCTAAACACCACACTGTGTTGCTGTGATCTGTGCCAGCTCATTCACAAATGTAATATATCACCAAACTCGCCTGTCTCCACGGCAGGACTCCATCAATTTTCACTGCTGACAAATGTTCTTCTGTAAACACAGACACTTCAGGCTGTAAAATAGGATTTATTTTTGAATAAATTATGAAATGATTTGATTTCAAAATAGGTGTTGTCTGTTATGTTTGTCCAGCACGTCTATTAATTTGTACTATCATATGAAATACCAATTGTGAAAGAACAGTAAAATTACACAGAAAAGTATCATAAGATATTTTTTAGAAAAATATAACATCATTTTAAGTACCATGATTTAGCCAACACTGAAACCCTGTTTTTAAATGACTTGGAAACACACCCTTTCACTTGGCTGTAAACTCTGAGTGAGATGTTTACTGTAAATAAAGTTATGGTATGATTATTATGATTTGCTAAAATAAAACAAAACATAAGATGTCTTTGTTTACATATACTGTATGTTTCAGATTTAGCCCATGGAATCTGAAATAAATGAATTAGTAGTTTATCTGACTACAGCATAAAAATATATTTTTTTTTGTTTTAATAATGACTAAAGAAACTTGGCCTTGTTTTCTGGAGCTCAAGGATCAAGCTATATCGTTGATATAGCTTATACCCAGCTCGGGAAAATGACTAGAGAGGTGCAGCCACCTGCAGCTACACATGCTGAAGAGTGACAGAAGTCTGGATCCATGCTCTGATCATTCACAGCACTTGTGCAAAACCAAAGACTCTGCAAACAGAACATGTCGTACCACTCATATAAGTTTTTAGCCAATCATTCTGAAGATTTGCTTGGGACACTCAAAAGTAGCAGCCCTGCAGACAAGACTGAAGCCACTGGTTTTGGGAAAATAAAAGCTCAGATAGAATTGTATTTCTTTGTGATGTAATTTTGATGCATATGTGGATTTTTTTTTTAAGCATTTAAGATATTTTTTTATATAAATTTTGAGTCCTACAATAAATGCTGAGATAACTTAAATACATGGAACCTTCCAGGGAAAGCAGCTGAAAGTGTGTTGGCTGATGCACGTTAAGACCTTGTGGTTGTGCTGATATAGACTTTAATACATTAAAGCCATTGATCTGTATTGGGATAATTCATTTGAGCTGCACTAAGACAACAAAGAGCTACCTTTATAACATTATTCAGCTCTCAGCCCCATTCAATTAAGCCTCGTAACAAAGACACACTTAAAGCAGCATGTGAAATCCGATTCTCCCGTTTTTATCATCGTTTTGTGATTCATATCTCACGCAGGTGCTCTTTGATGTCTTGTTTATGTCTGATTTTACGACTAGAGCCATAATTAAAGGGCTGCTTTGTTTTTGATGAAGATACATTATTCCCGGTGTGGGTGGGGTTTATTATTATTATTACAGCTTTGCCCTGAGCTAGACCTACACTGCAGCAGGGCTTCTCAAACTGGAGACCTGTGCTGCTTGTTCTGGCTTTCAGTCTTGTTGAATTCACCTTTAGGTCATATTTTTCACCTTGATTGATATTTTTCTTGTTTTTGTGTTGTAAAAGCACAAAGTAAAATGTTTTGTATTAAACTTTATATAAAACGTGTAAATACATCATTATACAAAAGATTAGGTCAATTTAGCTGACACTGAATATTCACTCAAACTTGATTAGTTTTTAAATTCGGTTTCATTTGAATTATTTATTCCTTGGTGGCTTCAGGCCGTCTTCATTGTTTACTTATGTCACACCTTCACAGTATCCATTTTTTTATTGGATGCAATTCTAAAGTATTCAAAGTATTAGTTTGCAGTGTGTTGGCTATATGTCAAATAAATAGTTGTTTGTTCACAAAAATCCAGGAAAAGCGCTTTGTTTACACTGTTACATTTGGCTAACTGCTGTTATTATACCAACACAATTCAACTCCCGATGGCTTCTAAAAAGTTGAAGAATCATGGTGAATGAAAAATAGAGTACAGTGCTTTTAAGTCATATAAATTCTTAATGTCTTTCATTGATTATATCTTGCACATGACGAAAAGAGTTAAGATGAATTTTTGTTTAAGCATGTTTTAATCTGGAATTAAAGTTAATTTAGTTGAAATAGCAAGTGAGGGTAACACATACCAGTAACTGTGCCTTGCTGGTTTATGGTCAGATTGTGTGTCTGCCTGTGTCCCGGGTTTTCCCATCATGCCTCACAGTGAGCAGTCAGCACAGCTGGACAGGAAACCCCCCTCCTCATCCCCCTCAGGTGTGAGAGAGGAGAGACAGGGGGATCAGTACTCCTTATTGGGAAGGCTGCACTCTTAAGGACCACACTCCCTACTGAATGCTTTGTGTGAAAATCGAGCACCAATGTGAATGTGATTTAAATCTCTACACATTTATATGAACTTTGATTCATGTTCTACATAACCACTAGTAACTTCTCACTAGGCTTCGGAAAAGGGGACATTTTAATTGTATCACTCTAGGCCACACTCCTACTGTGCTTTGTGTAATCGAGCACAATAATGTGAATAAATCTCTACACATTATATAACTTGATTCTGTTCTTATGTCTTTTTGTATTTACCGTTAGGCCATTACAGTTTTGTGGCTTAAGACAATTGATCAGCTAAGTGACGATAGACTTACAGCCACTGCATCCAGTCCAACTCCGGTACAGCCACCGGAGCGGTCTAGCTGGGTGACTCACATTAGCTACGGTGGTTTGCAGTCCTGCTGCAGCCACAGGTTCTGCTGCCGACCTCGCTGTGTCTGCTGTATCATAGATGATGTCATAGATCTGCACATCTGTGATCAGCCTCTCGTCGTCCATGGTGTTGAATGACTGATATGATGCTACTACATGCTTTGTGACCCCATGTCAGCGGAGATGACGTAATATTTACACCACGGTAAAACAAAGACAGCACCACAGGGAAAAATGTTCCAAATGCACTTTATTGCTTACTACGCTTGAATGATTTCTTGTATACATGTTTCATTTCCTCAACTTCACAAAACTCCCCCCACACAAAAAAGGGCTCCGGCGAGCTCCGGAGCTTTGAAACCAACGAAATTGGCCGGATTGGCCGGACCGGATACAGCGCACTGGACTGAATGCCATATGAGTCACTCTAAGACTTTTCAAGTTAAAGGTTGTATGGAGGATTTTTCAAATCCAACAGCTGCTTGTTGATTTTCAAATGATACATGTGTTTCTCCTCCCAGGGCCACGCCCTTCACTGTAACTGGGCCAATGAGTTACTTAGGAACACTGAGGGTTAGCTTGACAGGTTCACAAGCCAAAGATAACGAGGTACCTCGTTATCTATTGGTCAACGTTTTACTGGCCTCATCATGTCCACAGTTAATGTATTTTTATAATTCTTTTTTTGTTTAGCATAAGAACAAGGCTGTTACAAATCTATGCAACTGTTTTTGACCAAGACTGACAACAACATTTTTTTGAAAATCTTCCATACAACCTTTAAGTAAAGACTCCGGTGGCTGCACTGGAGTTGGACTGGATGCAGTGTAAGCCTGGGATAAGGTTTTAGGGTTGTTAACAAGTTAATCGATTAATTGCAACTAATAATTATTTATTGCAATAATTGTCAACTAATTTAATATTCGAGTCCTTTGCACCTAAACAACTAATCGAAAAATTGGAAGAAACAAACAACAAGAATAGTTAACAGAATAATAAGTTCTTAACACCTGAGTGCGATCCTTGCGAGTGCATCCTCCGGTTCTGCAGACTTACCTTCACCTGCTGAGTGTGCATGTCGGGGTGTGTCCCAGGGTGCGTGCCGTCTGGGAACATGTGATTTCACCCTGACAAAGCCGTGTAATAATAGGCTCGGTTCTAGTCATAAAACAGTTGGTATAATCCACTGGTTTACCAACAAAGAGCTGAGAACACCCACACTCCACTGCAGGCCTGAACAGACGACAAGGAGTGACTGAGCTCTGACTGGTGGAACTTTTATAACTTATATTTATTTCAATAACTTCCTCTTTGTGTCTGTCCTTGACATAAAGCTGTGCGGCAAGATCAAATGAAGTGATATACTGCATTTTTTCTTCCTTAGACAAAGACATATTTTAATTTGAAATTTTAATTCAGTCCAAATGTTTTTGCTCACTTACTTACCTTATACATCCTGAGTCTCCCAGTTGTTTACTACTCTGTGTTTAAATCATTTTTTATTGCCTTTCATGACGACATCCTAAAGACTCAAAATGAACATCAGAACACCGCAAACTTCCTGGACTTAAGTGAATAAACTATCTATTATAGACAGACCTGTACACAAATTTCCATCAATAGATACATTAAAAACATATCGGTCCAAAGCAGAAATTTATTTAAAATTTTCAAGTTAAATGTTTGGTCCTTGCAATTTATTGGACTTTTTTGGAATCCTTATGAGAAATTATAGTAGAAGAGTGGTCACTATTCAGCTCCTTAACCAATGCACAAATTATTATTTTTAGTATATATATATGAATATTTTTTCCGTTCTTTCCTTTCAGTGGCTACATATCCAGTCTCCAACTCTCCATTGAGTTTTGTATTTTGCTATAAACTGTTAAAGCTGTACTTTAAACCTCAAATATTGCTCCTAAGACAACGTTACAGTATATTATGATTTCATCTGTGGTTTTAAATGTGCACTGAATGTTGTCTTGATTTTTGAAATATTGCGTATGTTTACGGTTGATAAAGATGGCATCTGCATTTTCTCATAATTTATGTTCTTTATCTTTTCTTCAGATATGCTTTAGGACTGTGGTTCTCAAACTTTTCACACCACGTACCACTAGGGCTCGGAGATCTGGGGAAAAATATAATCACTTTTTTTTTTTCTCATATTGATCGATCTCGATTTGATTTTGTTTAATCTTTTCAAAAACAAATGAAAAATGACATTCATGAAAATAAACAAAACAAGCACTTTTAATATGATTTTTTTTTTAAAGCTATGCATCAATATTCTGCCTCCAAGTTTGACTTTGTCATTACACTTTTACTTCCAAAAGATTGGTTTTCAATCTTTCAATTCAAAACCTACCACCAAATAATTGACGATTCATTAGATTCAATCTTGATCTCTCAATTTTTCGATTAATGGCCCAGCCCTAAGTACCACTAAGGATAATATTTTGCTCTCAACGTACCACCAGACCCAAGTTCAGAATAAATCAAGCCTATAATAGTGCTCATAATTAAAACTAGACTGGTAAAGCAACCATTGATAAGGCTGTTCTAATGCATGTTAGTCTCCAAAAATCGTGAAAAGAATTAGTAATAGAAGTGAGATGGGACGTTTGACTGTTTTATATTGTTTTGTTATTGCTGATGGAGGAAACCAAAATGTTAAAGAAGACTATTCAAACTTCTTTTTGTCTGAAAGATGAAAGTGCTTCTACCTCGCCTGACAAGAAACAATCTGTGAAATCAATGTCATAATCTGTGAACAAGAAGCATTTAATTTTCCGTGACATTGCCAAAAACGTACTTTATAATTAGCATCTTTAGCAAAGCCTGACTTTGTGATGTGCGTAGCCAAGTGTATCTAACCAAAACAGTGTTTCTACAACAGAGTAACCAAGGAGTTGAACTCTCTAAAGGACTAAGAGAACAGCACCCGCCTTTTCAGACCTTTACAAATCATTATTCTGCTGCTAATGATTAAGAGTGGACAGGACGAGACAAGCCGGGGTTTGTGTTGTGATGTGAAAGACAGACAAATGAAGAGGTGTGGCTGAAGGATATAAACATGTACTAAACAAGCACAATATTATTACAGATACATTCTCACATTAAACTATACAATAATGTGTATTATGTAGGCACAGTCTTTTTGTGTTGGATTGGACATGTGTCTCTTTATTCCCGACACCCGACATCCCATATCCCAACAGTTCACACAGTGGACCACATTCAACCCTATAGCTCTGGAGATTGAGCAATTCTGTGATAAATTCAAATTGTGAGCTCATCTGTGTGACGATCTTTTTGTTAAAATTGTCACATTTTACATTTTTCTTATTTATATGCATTTTTCAACAGCGCACTACTTTTTCCCCACAGATTTTTCACAGCTGATGGGACAGTCTTTACATTGCTTTTAAGTTGATTTAACCAATCACAGTAGACCAGGAAGAGACCAGGAAAACCAAATAACTAGCTAAGTCCAATTTCAACCCAAAGTGCATGTAAACTCGGCCACATCGGTTGAAGTTCCGTAAACTGGTTTTCGTAAATCCCAATGACACATGTGGTCCTGACTGATTGTAGTCCGATTTCAAATGTCATGTAAACATCAGTCTGTAGCTGGACTAATGTAACTGAGCATCCTCACAACACCTCACAAGTTCTCATCTCAGTGATAAAGTTAAGAAGTTTAGGACAAAAAAGCACGCTGCACAAAATAGCACACACAGCCTCACATTTAACGAAGCCCTTCATGTTCCAGAAAGTGTCATTTTACTTACAGTATTACAAACAAAATTAACAACTTATAAACAAGAATAACAATTTTTAAGTAACTGCAGTCAATGCAGTCTGAAGTGGACCATGTCTTTCCAGGGTGATTGGTTTACTCTTTGGCATGCAACGGAGCAAAACTGCTCTGATTTGAGGGCAAAACCAAATTGAGTCTAGTTTTCTAGCGTAGTCTGATTTCCCTGATCACGTAAACGCTCTGATTGGTTAAAAAATCACAGATTGACATTTGTGACAATAAATTTTTGATATTTTATGGCAAATTACAGTGTTAATATTAAAAAAAAGAGGCTCTTGCCCACAATCTGGCACCATCACTTTCTATTGCCCAATTAGCTGTTATTTTTCTCAAGTCTTTTCTCTCCTTTTATACCTCCTATTTCCTGCCGTTTTACTGCCTGTCTAAAATCACAGCTGTGAAAACAAAGTTTGTTTGCCAGTTCCTTTAACTTTATGAACAAACCTCTTGTACATGATGACAGTGCAGCGTCAAGCTTCCGACCTGCTATTATTCCAGATATAGCCTCCTGTATGTAAGCTAAATACAGCTCCAGCAGTTCTCGCTGATGTCCGAGGAGGGAGGCTTTTTATTAGCGTCTCTCTGAGTGTGAGTCACTTCAGAGGCGGCGCAGGGATGACAACAGCAAAAACAGCGCTGGCTTGTTCCCTGCAGACAAAGCAGCGGTGGCTTACATAATGATCAGATGGGCCTTTTGTTTTGGTAATCCTAGCCTTGAACAATGACACCCAGCTCGCTCGTTCACTGCCTCAACTCTCCAAAATGTTTCTGCTTTATTGTTTTATTTTATTGGACTTTTGAGAAATTAAGATCATTTTGGCATGTTTTTATTTGATAGAAAACATCTCAGGGTAAAAACAAGGGAACAAATATTCTCAATTTTATGTCTCCTTGACAATAAATTACAGGGTCATATCCCAAGAAATATGTTTTTGCTATTTGACCCACTCTTATAGGACAACACACTAAATATAAAATGATCTTTTGTATCATCAGTATCAGTATTAATCGAACACACTGACAGGATAAATCTAACACAGTAATAGTCATGTCACTTATTTGTATATTTATTTGTAGTTTGTTGAAACTGTTACTTTTTACTAGGGGTGTAACGATACGTTTTTAGAACGATATGATACATTTCGATATGGGGCCAAGAGATATGATTATAAAACGATTTTAGGGTTTTTGGGAACAATACAATCCGGAACGATACAGCTGTTTTAAAACGATATTTCGATTCAGTTTGATAACTTACGACATAATCGATATCAGCTTAACAACACAATTATTTTTCATTGCACATAAAATCCTGCAACTTTTCCCCTTTATACTCAAGTTTAGTATCATAATAAAATAAGTAACCCACATTTCACCATCTTATTGAATCATTTTCACATAGATGCAGTGTGTTGAGATGGGAGTCTGTGAACTTACTGTATCTTCAATCGTGACTTATCATTAGATTCAATATTAAATCGATAAACATGTGCAGACTCAAAGTTTTGATCCAAAGCATGTTGATGTCGCGTCTTAAGTACGGCATATGTCCAAAATGTGACAGACTTGCAGCGGAGCCATAAGCCTGCACAAATGCTCGGGTCGCCCCGAGCGTGGTTGTCTGGTTCTTTTCGGAGCTCGAGTCGTTTCGCAGCTTCGTGGGCGGTTTGGTTTCGCCTTTGCGGCTTTGTCCCTCGTGATCTGCGCTCTCGCATGCCCGCGGGATGGTTTGGATACAGCGCTGTCTTTCTCCTCCATGGAAGTATTGGTCTCCTCCGCAGGGCTGTGTGGCAGCGGCAGCGGTGATGTCCGGGAGGAGATTCCATGTGAAACACGCTGCAGGCGCTTGATGATGACGCAGCGCGGAAACCCAGAGTATTAAACGTGCATTTAATTAAACATTTATGTGAAAAATACACTACTAAGAATGTCGTTTGTCTGTACGTTTGTTTCACCATATATCTAAATAAAACCGATTCTTTGGGCTTAGATTCGAAGCGATTCAAAGTTGCATCGATGTGTGGTCGGGATTGAGGCCAACTAGTAGAACGCCGATCGATGCAGCGGATCGTAAGGGCTGTGTATCGATACTTCGAATATTTGGGTGAATCGTTACACCCCTACTTTTTACCATCAATACTTGTTTTAACTACTGATTTAAATAACAATTATCGCTGATTTGTTAGATGGTGGTGAAAACCAAAGTGCTAGATACTTTTTGTAAGGTCTATTACCTTATAAAAGAAGGTCCAGGTGGAGCTGGTGAGCTGGAAAAACATTAAAACCTTCTGCTCATTATTGGAGACATTTATTCTTGGCTGATCAGGCAATCGTATCTCCACAGACCTGATATGTAGCTTAACCTGATGGAATCACCTGATTTCCGTCTCTCTCTGCCATATTTTTGAACATTCTAGTAAAGTTATATTATCTTCATGAGGACGAGCAGATGATAGATCAAAAAGTGACATGTACGTGTCTCCCAATTTGTGTCAATAAAAGTGCCATTTAAGGATGGGATGATTCACTTAAGTCCTTGGTTTGATTCAGTTTTGATTTTGCAGCCACAATTTTGTTTGATTTTATGAGATAGTGAAGTTTTTCGTCCAGGAGTGACCCATAGTAGAAAGTTCAATCTTCAGATTGAAAATGACTTTCGAATGACGTCTTGATCGTCAGAAACGCTGTCCAGATGACAACTTTGAAGACTTTCTACTTTTGATTTTGTTACTTCATCTATTTTAACCGTTTTCTTACCTTAAACACAAAATAATAAAATAAAATAAATTACATTTAAAACAAAGCCACCGTTAGTGCTCAGAACTTGTATGTATTTTATGAACATTTGAGCAGTAAACAGTAATATTTAAATGATACTTACTCTCCTTATTTAGAGATCCACCCATCAGTTGTTAATCTAAAATAATGCGTGAACTTGTTTCTTCGTACGATGTATGAAGAGACAAGTTCACACTTTGTTTCTTCATACATCATGGCTATTGTATTATTTGTATCACAAAACTACAGTGTGTGTGTGTGTAGGTCAGAGGCTGCATGGACACAACTGATTCTGGCCTTTCGATTCAATATCTGCATATTTAAAACAATTTTCAAAGTTTTCGAACTCTTTTCCACCTCTGCTGTATCAAGTATAGGCCCAACGATAATGGTTCAGTTGATATCCTGGTTGAACCTTTAATAGGATGTTTGTGGCTGATGTTGGCACAGAACAAAAAGTTTAAAATTTTATTCACAGTAAGGACATAGGTTGTTGTTTGCACACTAAATACCTTTTAGATTTAGTTAAGTGTGTTTTGAGAAGAAAAAAGGCTATTTTAAATATTTAAACTATTCTTTATTTTGACTATTAAAAAATACTTAAAGCCAAATTATTGACTTTGGTATCAGGACTGAAGAGGCTGAACTGGTGCATCCCCAGTACTAATGAAAAATTATTCCATCTTTTTAAATCCATACACTCTTTTAATGCATTTGAAGCGCTCAAACAAATCATGTGATGTTTTCAGAATTCAAACCAATATACTCTTTTGTATCTATTGTAACTATTATATTTTACAGCCTAGTTTAACCATTGACAGCCTACATAAAGCAGCCTATAGTCCTGCTGGCACATGTCCTGGGGTGTGAGCTTCTGTATCCACACGCAGCTGGCCACACATGGACTCCACACAAACAGGTGCAGCGGTGGCTCTGTCTGTTCAGGCTTAATGAAGCACCAAAACGTCGCTCTGCACCGAGGAAACTGATGGTTATCACACGTACAGCGCACTTGCTTATCTGCCTTTTATAAATAGAACGTGCAACCAGACCCTGACTCGTATTTGCTTGCACTGAGCTGCTTTTAACACGTAGCTCCAGGCCAGAACACACATCTGTTTTGGATCTGAGAGGCCTGTGGTTGTCAAATAGTGGCTCAGGGAAAAAGAATGGTACTGTAAGAGTTGTTCTGTTGTACTTTTCAATTCAAATGATCCAAAC
This sequence comes from Mugilogobius chulae, assembly GCA_038363315.1. Lineage (NCBI taxonomy): Eukaryota > Metazoa > Chordata > Actinopteri > Gobiiformes > Gobiidae > Mugilogobius > Mugilogobius chulae. The sequence goes on from CM076403.1 coordinate 8,241,765, forward strand.
TTAATTTCATTTTGATATTACCATCTTTGGATGCTTTTCAATTATTATTATTGACCACATTTTTTGTGCTGATTTTCAATAAGTAGAAGTCAAGTTGGAAGTCTGGGATGTCTGTGTATTTGTGTTTACTTTATTTTTTGTAGTTTTTCAATTAATTGTGATGCACCTTTGGGCTCTATGTTGCAGCAAAAGGAAAAAAAAAGAAGTTCTACCACTCATATGCTATTAGCCAGTTTCAATTTTGCTTTAACAGTACATTTTTTCATTGAGTTTCGATCACAAATACCTGATGAAATTATACAGTATGTCTTCAGAATTAATCTTGTGAACTAAAGCAGCGGTGTCCTGACAAATGTTCAGGCTTGAGTATTTCCATTTACAAAATTCTGCACAAGGATGCAACTTATCCTCTTTGTTCAGCACTGGAGAGAGAACAGTGGCAGAGGGCAGAGGGCTAGGCCCAGTGTTAACAATTGTAAAAGATCAATTTATTGGTCTAAAATACTCCAGATGATAGACATTGCATGTATTTTATTCATGCAGTTAACACTAATAGACAAAATATACAGAATATATTTAGGGAAAAAAGGAGTTAGGGTTGGCACTGCATTTAAATATAATTGACCTTATTTATAAAACTTTGTGTTGAATTTTTACTGAAAGTATGCGTACGAACAAAACACAACTTGCACAAACTTGATCATTTCTAATCTCTCTGTCAGGACAGATTTCTTTCTGCGTCATCCTTGAAACTCCAGAAGGTTAAGAACTTTCACATTATATTGCTCATTTCTATGTCATGTTGTCTTTTTATAAATCACAAACTTGACGAGAAAAAATATGTGAATGAAGATTTAAATGAGCTGAGCTGAACTAACTTCTGTCTATCAGAATCTACATTTTCCTTGTTTACCCTTGTTTAAGATATCAAGGTTTAATTTTTCACAAGCATCAGAAATCACTTTGTGAGACCTATGTGTGTCTCTACACCCCAGGTTGAGAACCACTAACAAAGTCATATAGTGACTTTTTCTCCATTTTCTCAGGTGTAAAATAGAACCATTGCCCTGGGCTTGTTGCAGCTACAATCATAATGACAACATTTTAACACTTGAATGTGAAGCTGTAAAGTCTATGTTGTACTTAAAATGTGATTACTGTCATTGGGCTCATACTCACTGTCTGGAAATCCACATCAACAACAACAACTTCCATGGAGGATTTTATTGTTGTTTCAAAGTTTGCACTATAGTTGTCATAAGTGTTTTTTAGTTTCTTAAAATAAAAAATAAAATGTCAGATTTGTAGCATTAATTTAATAAAACTTGTCTTCTATCCTTTGTTGTGGGAATGCTCTGCCTGTATAACACATTTGGAAACACTGTCAGTTCATTTCCCAGGTCACTTCAGACTAGTCCAATTTCCTCCTATTGTCCATTACCCTACATAGTCTTTATGATCATATTTGCAGCCACACACTGAGGTCACAGGTTCAATCCCAATACAATGGAGTCTGCATGTTATGGTTTAGGGCTGTTCATACTTAAAATGTGTCCTTAATTTCAGAATAAAGCGGCAAGTTGTAAATGGCAAATTACACAGACCACAATTGTAGCTCTTTCTGAGAGACAAAGTATTCTCTTTCATTATTGTGCGCTCAGACCAGACAGTGTTTTTGCATTGGAAGTCACCTTTACAACTCAAATAAAAGCAATTTATTTTTGTATAGCCTAAAATCACAACAACAGTCGTCTCTGAGGACTTCTCAAGTTTGTGAATTTAGCAAACATGAATGGTAGAAAATAAAAATAAAACAATACACATTCAATAAATTGTTAAACATTCAGAAACAGTGACTGATGAATAATTGTCAGAACGACCCTCCTTCTAGGCAAGGAAAAACTAAAAAAAAAAAACCAAGGGAAAAAAGAGAAACCTCGAGGAGAACCACAGTGAAGAAGAGATCCACTCCATGGATGGACAGGCTGTAGATGTAACTAAGACTATTGCAGATCTGATTGCAGATTTAGACTATAAGTTGTAGATCGGAGTCCATTAGCAGAGAAACGACTCATCTAGCAAAACCAGGACAGGCTAATCCTAGAGAGGAAGGTGGGCGGGTGTTCAGGAGGAGGGAGGGGTCCGGCATCTAATTCTGCTGCAAAATATTTGTGAAGCTTACATCTGAATGTGTGTCTTTGCTGTCGATACAAGCATCAGGCAGCTTTTGAATACCAGTCTCTGCGCACCTCCATTGTCACGTCATACAGCAGTGGTTTGGCAAACACCATAATGATGATTTTTAAAGAAATCTATGAGTTCATCATCAATCCATATTGAGTCTCTCAATCTTCTCTTTCTCCTGAAGTGAGAGGGTAAGGGTTAGGTCACATAAGCTTAGTCCCTGATTGGCATATGCATGCTTTCAGATTTCCCAACTCTGGCATTAGATGCTTGTCAGGGAAAAACACAGCCCATGTCGACTGACGGATGAAACTCCCAAAACTTACCTCACTGGGCGCAAAACATGAGTTTACATTGACTTAACATGTAAACCTGACGCCTCGATGCAAAAATTCTCTTTTGTTTGAAAGCAGCGTTAAGTATAAAACCTGCTAGACCAGTGGTTCTCAACTTTTTTCAGTTAGACCCCCAAAATAACAACCGTAGCATTTGTGACCCCCAAACACAAAATGTAAACTACCTGCAAAGTGATAAAGTAGTCTTTAGTCGTATGTTTGATTATAGTTGAAGACATAAGCCTTGATCCTTTTATCGTGTAGTCAGCAACTAAGAATATACACCTATCACTGTATTTGAAGCTGTCAGACCCTGTTCTTGTCATTCACAGGGGACCCCCAGAAATCAAAGTACATTGACTTCTTGGACTAGTTCACGACTGACCATAGACAGTTTATAGCTGACCTGCACATTTCATAAAAAAGGAGTGAACGTGACTTAACTGATGACATTGTCTTTGGAGGAAACTAACAAAACCAAACATCCCATCACTTCCTCACATTTATCATCATTTAATACAGTGGTGTTTGAAAGTCAATAAAAAAAAAGTTGTGGCTGCAAATCCACTTGTGACCTTATTAAAAAGCCTCATAAACAGATCCTTTGTCCTTGACGGTGTGTGATTTATGCCGGGAAAGCCCTCCGATGACTTGACATTTCTACCCACATTAGCATAACCGCACAGACACGCTTCATTTTGGATCCGACTCAAACTAAAGTCCACGCTACTGCACACGGCTCATGCTTTGCCTTTTTACTATTTCCTGCTCCGGAGACAGCTGCTCTTTCACTTCTGCAACTTACCTAAGGAGATCCATCACAATGAACATAACTATTGACGTTTTTACACAGACTTGAGCCAGGTGGAGCTGAAGGAAAACATGTGGGGCTGCTTTGGTGGTCGATTTAGGCTGGAATGTATTTGGGGAAAGTAAAGCTGCTGGATTTGTGGCTCCTGCGAGTAAAAGTATAATCTATATTTTACATAGCAACATAAAGAAGAATGACTGTTAGTTATAATTCTTGTATTTACACATGTCCTGTTTTGCCTGGAAACTCGCTTTGTTCCTCTCTTGTTTTTGTGTGGACATGATTGACAGATGGAATAGCCAATCAGAAACCCACATAATCTTTTGAGGTGAAAGTTTGATTTTTGTTTTAAATGGCAGACTGCCATTGAGCTTCTTTTTTAATTTGTCACGCAAAGAAACAAACGTTGCACGGTGTAGATTTGATCATTTTTGTGGTGACCAGACCCACTCTTCGCTACGTATTGGAGAAGCGAGGGTTGTTCTGCAAAAAAAATTATTCAGAAGTAGGCAATGCTATTCAAACACAATATACTGTACACAGATTAACAGCCAAAAACACTGCTACGCTTTTCACCATTTTGAACTGGAATCTAATAGTATTTCTATCACGTTATGTGCTCATTTATGATGAAATCTTGCTTGAAGGATTTTACTTTAAAAAATCTTGACTTGACTGAAATATGAAATCTGACTAAAAATGAACAGGAACAGGGCAATTCTTTATCAAGGTCACTACATTTGACTATAAAAAAGCTTCAAAATCTGTGTAAAGACTTTATCTTCTGATTCTAAAAGTACATTTTCAAACATCTTAAATGTACTATACTTGATTTTTGCTTCCTTGATAATATAAATAAGCAGAAATAATACATTCTAATCGTCCCACATTACGCCTCTCGTACACAGACTGCGAGGCGAGTTGGTCCGAGACGTGTCCGAGTTTCTTGCGAAGTGCCTCTACACAGCAGCAGTCCACTGCGGTCCGTTATTGCCCAAAGCCACGCAGATTCACATTTTACCGCGAGAATGCTCGTAATATTGTAAGTTACATCAGACTCTCTTTTCACAGCTGTTGTGAGACTTGTCGTATAACACCCTTAGCCGCAATGCTAACAATAACAACAGACAAACTTTGTGGATTTTGGCGAACAAGCAGAATATTATTAGACGGAAACAGCGCAGTGCAGACTCATTTAATTTTTTTCATTGTAAAAAAAATTGGTTATTATTCCTACTTTTTCCCTGTTTTTTAGCCCATTTTGTTGGTCTAAGAAAGTTTATTGTGAAAGCAGAACTTTGACAATAAATCTCCTCTACATAGTGTGTTTATCTGATTATTAAACTTTATATTTTCTTAAGATAACTTGTTAGATGGAGCCATGTGAGTCACTAAATGACTATTTGGGATGAGAGCTGATCTGATTGGCTATGTCTGTTCTGAAGCTGTGCAAATAGTGTAAAATTAGTAATGTGCTAAAGAGTTTGTGCTAAAGGGGAGATTAGAAATAATGTTTAAAGACACACTTCCTTTTTTCATTGTTTGAAAATTAGGACCCCAAAAATGACTTCCTCCGCTCTATGCTATTTTTCCTTCCATTTTTTAGCCTTTTTGAGCACTAGAGGGACTGAGCACCTACGCATAATTGGTTACATCGACTTTGGATGAACAACCAAAAATGCTTTAGACAGATTTCAGTGTTTTGCCAGGAGATGTGGGATTGGTGAAGCTCGGTGGCAAAAAATAGGCCTGTATTTTTAGTGGATCCATAAATTATTGAGATATACTTCTTTTAGCTATGTATGACTGTGAGATTTTGATAATACAATGAATAATACACTAGAAACTTGTAAATACTTTCTATCTGTCTTGGTGACTGCAATACAACATTTGCAGCACCAAAATATGAGCTGACAAAATAAGAAGAGTTTTATTACTTGTTCTGGTTTTGAGCCAGTTTAATTCTGATGTAGGCTTAGTCTGGTCCTGATCTAATCCAGGTTTAGTCCCATGTCTTTGGTGTAGTCTGAGAGAGAACCAGCAACATTTTTCATTTAAACATAATGACCATGATTACATTTAAGATTTCACTAAACATTTTGCTTGTTTTCAACGACTGTTACGTATAGCAACCACATTGTAATATACCCAACCACACAATATCTCGATATACGAATATATTGATATCAAAATAACCTTAATATACTGAAAATAAATTTTTTTTTTCTTTAGTCTAAGCCTATAACTGCAAGAAAAAAAAAACAAAAATGTCCAATTTTATATGAATAATACATTTTGGTGATACCTTTTGCTGAGTAAAACCAAACCAAAACAAAATCTAAAAAAAAAAAAAAAAAAATTATCATAACACAAGTTAAATTTCGCCTATTTAGTGAATTTGTAAATATAATGATGTTCACTATGTTCATTCATTATTTTCTATCGCTATTCCTGTTGGGGGTCGCGATGACTAGCCTATCCAGTGACTTTGGGCTTTAGGCGGGGAAACATCCTGGACAATGACCTACTCGTCAAAAATCATTCACTCTCTCATTCATTTGCAGGAGAAATTTACAGTGATGCCCAAATAATCTAAACGTGCTTGTTTTTGGAGGGAGAAAACCGGAGTACCTGGAAAAACCACAGTGACACAGGAAGAACATGCAAACTTGTGATGTTGATATGGTCCGACCCGGGAGTCGAACCCACAATCTTCTCTCTAACCACTCTGCTACCATGCACTCCTGTTTTATATTTTACTGAAAAATGTATCTAAACCTGTCACATGCACTTTAAGAGAGTGAAACAATACAAATCTCATATTACAACTTTCCACAAACTTTTGTGTAGATCCATGTCTATTTAGTACTTTTGGCAACACTAGTCACAACCCCAATCCCAATGTAAAGCTCAGATAAAGTGTCTTTTAGTATAGCCCTCCATTTATCGACGACTAACACATGTGATCTCTAAACTCCCTCCTAACCCTTTCCACATGTTCCCTTCCCCAAACGCCTCTGTCCCATAGTAAAACACAGGTGGCTTTGCACATGCATCATAAAACAAGCCTGGTGTGATTTCTGTGGAGGTTATCTGGGAGCACAGCCACCGCTCAGTGCTGGGAAGTCTTCAGAGTCATTATATAATGCAGCAGCACATTAAGCCTTCTGCAGCCTACTTGTATGTGGCGCTGTCTCTGCTGGTGTCGTCAATGCTGCTGATTGGAGAGCTGTCGTTTAACTGTAAAGGCCTAAACACACTTGAGATGGAGTCTGCGCTCATCAGACTGGTTTGTTTTGGTCTGAACATGTTACGAGAGCTTAAACACTTCAACATCAGCTCCTTTATTAAATACAGTAGTGGTGATGGTAAAGTGACTTTCTCTGGTAAGAAAATTGAGTGAAGTTTGAATGTTTTCCCTGTCATCTTCAATATTTACAATGGAGAAAGCTTTCAGTCTGGAATTTCTGAAGAACGATTACGATTCAAGATAGTGAAGGTTGAAATGATGGAAAATTATATCTAATTGAATTTTATTTTATTTGGAGATTTCACATTTTATGTGACAAAAAAAAAAAAAAATCAGCTAATAACCAAACCATTTTACAAGAACGTCAGGTGCCTTGTAATGCTGAGCAATGCAGGTACAAGTTCACACAGGTCTGCAGAAAAATACAAATGTAACAGGCAGCTGCAAGAAACTCTCCTGTGTCGTGTAGCGCTGCAGCGTGATGAGTTTAACTGTCACATAATCTGTCAATAATTTCTTTCGATTAATCAATTAGTTGTTAAAGTCACAAAAGAGCAAAATGAAGCCACAAAGATGCTGCTTGAAAACATAAATTAATATATATTTTCAAAAATTGTCAGCCAAACTCAAGGCTTTGCAGATCTGGCCATACCTGCTTGTCAAAGCCTGTCCCGCCAGATGTTAGAAGCTAAGCAAGTTAGGTACTGGTTAGTATTTGGATGGAAAACCACTGGAACACCAGCTGCCACAGTGGGACGACAAGACTGGACCTTGGGCAAAACATTTAAACCACATTTAAACCACATTGCCTCAGTGTCTGCGTACACTGGGCGAGTGGATCTTTGATTTCAAAGCGCTTTGAGTGCCTTGTAAGGTGGAAAAGGACCTTATAAAAAGACACTATTTACCAGAGACCATGTAGAAGTATAGCTTGCCGAATTGAATGCTTTTCTATTTCTATCTCTTCTATCTCTAACTCGTGTTATTTCTTTTTTGTGAGCGTCCTCATGGCAAAACATTTGAAAGCTGATTGGTCAGATCAAAAGGATCACAAGAACCTGAAAACCGAGAAATCCAATTGTTAGAAGAAAATGCAAATATAGTTATTTGCTAGTCTGTATTTCTACTAAAAAGTAGTACAAATACATTAGTCGACATTACAACCACAGAGCTGAGCTGTGATTGGTCTGAACCTGGCAGTTCAGAGTGCTAACTTTATAACAGGAGTCAGGCCAGACAGATTCTCAAGAGATTTGATATTTGGACTAACAAGCATTGGAAGACTTTAGTCAGGTCAATGGAAATAAGCTTTTGTCACAATTCTGTCAAACTTGATTGCAATACTAACAAAGGAAACGTTGATTGATGCTTGATTTCAGTATAATAATGATGTTTAAGAAAGGCATTCTTTTTTGGCAACAGTTAGACACAGAGCATTACTAGTTCAGTATGCCAATAAGATAATAAAAACTAAATGCCAAATCCGTCTAAAACGTTTGTGTGAGAAGTCTTGTTTTACCTCAGTACAAATAAAATAACCCTGCACTTGACCTTCAACTTTTAATTGGATGTCAAAGTCTCTATTCTTTGTCAAATTTTCAGCAGCAACACTTGCTCATATTGGTGTAACTAGTTCATTTTTTCATCTGGTCTAATGTTGTAATGTATACAATACCTTAGGTATAGTTTTAAATCTATATTTCCATTTGAAAGCATGTCTAATCTGAAGTCTAAATCCCTGAAGAAAACGCCTCCAGAGCCTGCTCTACTTTGGCACTGAGGAACTGCAGAGATGGAAAAGCATATTCACAAAAGCTCACAAAGATCGTGTCTAAGCACCTTTCCATCTGAGAGCTCGCTAAATGTAATTGCTGGTTTCACCTCTAGGCTTTTAAGTAAAGAGGACACGGCCGCGCACAGATGGATGATTTCAGTGTAATCAAATTTAAATTTCTGAGATGTGCCAGGCGGAGGAAGGAAGAAATGCGCAGAAATGGACCTAATAAGTCTTGGTTTTGTGAGTGGGCTGCTGCGCTGTTTCAAAGCACATTTTAATCAGTGCTTTCTGCTCATGTCATTGACTTTGATCTGAGCGTGCGGAGGATCGACCTTGGCCAGTCGCGGCTCACACAAGACTCCAGCGCTTTTATCACACTGTGGTGCTCATCTGAGGCCTGTCCCGAGAGACGAAGGGCTATCCAAAAATATACATTTAACTCTTTATCTGCAAACTCTCCTACAACACTTTATGTAAATTCACTTTTTGACTTTTTAACAATGCTGTAACTGTTCTCTCATTTTAGTTTGCTTAAAGTTGCATTTGGATTGATTCATGCATATCTAAGTAATCTTGTTTTGTTCTGCAGCTGATGCTCAAGTGACTGTTTTCACCTGTCACCTATCCCCGCCCACTCGTCTGTATTTACTTGGGATTACTCCAAAAAGTAAAACATATGGAGATCAAAATGGTAATTTAGCCACTTTCCACTATGAAGAGGTGGGGTTTTGCAATTTTACACAGGAATTCAATGGATCTGTTTGTATTTCTAACATGTTTTGTATTAATTTTGTGTTTTACAGTAAACAAAATGTAATTTATAATTTTTACCCTTTGTGCATATAGTATGTTAGCCAGACTAGCGCCCCATAGTGCATCTTCTTCATTTCATTTCACTCCAGCACTAAAATTCCTGACTAGGTCAGGAAAAATTCCTGAATAGGTCAGGAATTTTAGTGTTTGTTTCTGCTTGAATCAAGCTTTAAGAGATGATCGACCAATCTTCAAACAGAAATTAAGCTGTGATGTCAAATTCAAGCATCTGTTCCACAAGTTTGACCATAAAGTAGTAGTTTTTTATGATGTGATGGAGCCGTTGATGTATCAACCGGTTTCATATATTCCGTGTTTCTGCTGTATTTCTGTACTACAAGTGATGTATTATTCATAATACAAATGTAACGTCTGGTAACAAACAATCGGCAGTGATTGGTTAATGCAAAAAAGGACTCTCCTACCATAGAGCACACAAGCTCCAATACTGAGGTGTCAGCCGGTTTACATGAGGCTAGCACTATGTCACATGAAAATATATGCAAAAAACATGTCTCTTTTGAGGGGAAAATTGGTCAGTATGTATTGGTTGAGTTGATTAAAACGTTGTAAGTAATGTTAAGCCACAACATAAGAATTGCTTGGGTTGTTTTATTGTTCTTGACTTCTTTTTGGACTCAGCTCCCAGTGCGTCGTGATAATGCAGCAGTTAGATTTGCAGCTTTACTCAGGGTGTTTACATGATCACCAGGAAAACCAGATAAGTAAGCCAGATAAGTAAATCTATTATCCAGGCAAGAAGGTTTTGGAAGTTGTCCGAATACTCCATAACATTTTTTGTTGAAAATTTGTTGCATAAAAAAAAAGAAAATGGACTCTTCAAGAATAAGTAATGACCGAAATGGACAAATAAGTGAGAGTACACATATTTTTGTAGTGTCATATTCACGTTAAACAATGCATTTTTAAATAAATCAACCACTTTACAGGAAAAAGTTGTTCACTCAAATGTCAGCCCAATCTCACTGAAATGCATATGTATACTAGTCTGTCCTTTGCTTGTCTATGATACAAGTTGCTGCCCCAGTTAATTTCTAATAATAATGAAATCCTTATCTTAATCTTAACCAATTTCAGCCAGACCTAAACTTGCTCATTTTTGTAAGTTCAGACATAAACTTAGCCACTAAACCCCCCCCAAAAAATGTACCCATGTGGCTTCAACCAAAACAGCATGTAATAGAGAGCTGTATTGTAGACACGCAAAATAAGAGATAGAAACATGCTCATGATACGCGAATAACAATAAAATAAGTGAGACTATGTTGCAAATGTCGATGCACCTGAATGGGCCTTTAATTTTCAAATACTATGACTTTTCTTTACACTTATAGATGCTGTGTCTCTCATTATAGACACAAACTGACTGAACTTGCAGTCGCCAGTCTTGGATAGAAGACACCATTACAAAATCAATCCTGAGCAGTTTGTCCCATCTCAGCGTCACCTCCAGAGACTTGGACTTCCAAATGCACAACGCTAACCTAACGTTGATTGCTTTTAGTGGTGTCAGTGTGGGCGGGCGGCGCGGAGGGGCTGTTTGAGGCCTGTAATGGGACTAAAGTGTGTCCAGGCGGAGGACAAATGAATGAAACGGCTCCAGGATTGCGTTCTGTGTTTGCCTTCGCCTTCCTAATTCAAAGAGACCATCTGATAAATTGAGAGGATGGGATGTACCCCAGAATAGCAAGAGGCGCCCTTTTTTTTTGTGGAGCCCCATTCCCAAACAGATCACACTCCCCCTCCGTCTCAGCGACCCAGAAGAGAAGGGGGGTGTAGTTGCTAGGAGGTGTGAGTTCCCGGGACGTCCTGCAGAAAGCAAATGAAGGAGCGCTTGTGTCAACAGTCTGAGGCAAAGAGGGGCCTGCTGCACAAACATCCCAAAGACGGCGTCACCTCCATGTAAAAACCAAAGGGCCCTCAGCTCACCTCTCTGTCGGGATAGCACACGGCAGGGTTTACTTCTCATGGGACGGCGCAGTTTTTTACTATTTTTATCCGTTTTTATCAGGGTTTTGCAGCTGTAAAACCGTGTCTTCTGAAGTTAACAGTTTGAGATGTTTGAATATATTCCAATTTTAGAGGTGTTTGCTGAGACAATGAGCTGTCTCGCTGCCCAAATAAAACTGTCAGATTGTTAAGTCCTTTGTAGTTGAGAAAAGTGTTGCAGTCTGTAGTCGTTTTGGTGTTGTATAGTCTCTCATCTTGTTTTATGGGAAAATGTGTTCTAGTGCCTTTGACCAGTCCTGCAGCAGTCTTCGCAATCTCATCAAGAAAGAACTACACTTATATCTTCATTTGTTTTCAGTTCTTGCAGAAATCCATGTCAATCTGGGTTTTGGACGAATATGGATTGCAGTGGACTAAGGCTGATGTACACCGCATTTTGCCAGAAAATCAGCCGTGTCCTGAACCAAACCTGCGTCGCAGTCGGTGTACACCTGGCTTGGAACATCCCGGACAGTTGCCAACTTGTCATAGAGCTAACACATAGAGACAAACCCAGACAGACAATCATACACTCTCTCGTTGATTCACAGTGCTTTTGGAGGTGGGAGGAAGTCAGAGTGCCCTGAAAGAACCACAGTAACAGGGAGAACTTGCAAACTCTACCCAGAAAGATCGTGAACTTCATTCCTATGGGGGGCCACCGACATAAGGACATTTACAACAATTATTTGTCTCACAGTCGCATCATGTCACCATGTGTCACGTGATTGAGCGCAGTTTTCCAATGCCAAGAAAAAGCAAAACCAGGCATATAAGGTCACAGGAGAGCAGGGTCAGAAGAGTTACACTAAAGCATTGTGGGCGTGAACTGAAAAAGTTCCAACAACTCTGTGCTGGCCATTTTCATAGTCTTGTAAAGTTTCTGCTTGCACAACATTTTAGAACTGGTGCGTTGGAGATGATGTGTAAAGCTCCTAAAAAGCATCCTGCACTTTGACTATTTGCACAAAACCTTGTATTTATTTACAGATGATGAGACAATTTTTATTTTTTTGAATGCATGTCACGGCAGATGTCCTGATGTTGTAGGTCCTTACACTTTCATGTGAACCTCGCGATGATGCGTCTTGACGAATTTGGCAGTGACACACAGACATTAGAGAAACAACAAAAAAAATCTCTTACTCCACACCTCCTTGATTCGAGGCACATTGGGTTTTAAAATCGGGCCAAAACTTTGTTAGTGTGCAGAAGGCTTCAATCAGAGGCCACAGCTCTAACCATGCATGCTATTTTTTAATGCAATTTATTTTAAATACAATGTGTGCTACAGTCTATTTAGGCACAGTTCATCTGGAGAAGATTTTTGTATTGACTTTGGTCTGAATTACAGGAGTTAGTAATTAAAGTGAGTGAGCATTGTTATAGTATAAAACACTGGTGTTATCTTCACTTTCTTTAATAATATTGTGGTCTTTAAATGATGATCTTAAATCCACAAGAGCCTAATCAGACGAATGTGGTGTCTTTCTTTCTGCAATCAAAACCCTGAGTCACAATGAGCAGCCTTCTGCTTGTCTGTTCTCATTGGCTGTGATGTAACATCCTTAAAGAGCAGCTCTAATACCTGATAGATTCTAAATGCCATCCTGAATAGACATTGTTTTCTCTTCTCCAGCGCTGGATGAAGCTCTAAATGCATTAATGTGGAAGTGTCCTCAGAGCTAAAGTTGAACTGAGGACACTGGAGAGCAAGAGTGTGGTGAACCGACATGGCACTGTACACAAAAGGTTCAACTAAAAATACACTTGTGACGTCGTTCTGTTTTTTCTCAAAGTTTGCGACCTTAAAAAGTCAATCAAAGTAAAAATAAATATGAGAAGATTGCTGTGTATCTTTAGACTGCTTATTGGACTGGAAAAGTAATTAGTTTGAGTTTATGATTGAAAACGCATTTGAAGATGGGAAAAAAAACATATTGTCCTCTTGGGTAAACTTGTCTTGGACTTGTGCAGAAGTGCCTGATATAAATATTGACATAAAATACACTCAAGAACACAAACACACATTCATGTATTCTCCTCTGAATAAACTACACTGGACACAAAACATAAGCTATAATAATAAATCTTAGTTTTAGTGTTGCTGTATCTAGTTTTCTACAACTGTTTACCTAATGGTCTTTCTTTAAATGTCAGATGTAAACTATATTTTTGGTGAATGTGTAGACTTTTAAAATGCATTACAGCAGCTTGATGGTTTAGTTTGTAGACATGAAAAGGAACATAACATGTAAAATCCATGCACTTTTTAGAGTTTTAACTAAGTTATAACAGTGCTCTCTCATCATCATCTTTGGGTTGACTCATGCATGTTAGAGAAATCTTGTCCTGACTACATGACAATTTCAAGCGAACCGCCAGAGCACTCTGAAGCCCTTTGATGAAGTTGTGAAAACAAGACACAACAAACAGGAAACCAAGCAAGCACGGATGACAATACTACCACTAAAACAGATATGTACAAATTCTCGACATATACACAACTATAAAACACAGAGGATATAAACAGACATCCCGTGCTTGTTCATTGTGTGGCAAAAAATTCCAAGACTCGGCACAAGTTTTCTTTGTTTACAAATGTGTCAGTGATCACTTGAAGTCCCAAGTATCCATGAACCTCCGTGAACTTTTGGTCTCGCGATACCGCCAGAGTCCGTACATATGGATGCATACTCCAGTCTCAGTGGCTACTGATCCAGGCGGATCTGGATCTGGTGGCAGTGTGAGCCTGGTATACTGTTACATGTACATATTGGGGAAATATTTAATTGTGATTTTTCAGACAAGTATAGCGATTACAATTTGATTATCTTTAGTGTCTCACTATAATTTATGCTTTAAAAGTTTTTAAAATGGTACAAATGACTTGACAAAAAGCCAAATTATTAATTGACCTTTATTTAACCAGGGAAGTCCCACTGAGATTAAGAATCTCTTTTGCAGGGGAGCCCTGGGGGAAGGGTCAGGGGAGGCATTAATGGACATGTTTTTAGTTGTAGGAGGAAACCGGAGTACCCGGAGGAAACCTACGCAGACACGGGGAGAACATGCAAACTCCACATAGAAAGGCCCCGGGTCGACTGGGAATCGAACCCAGAACCTTCTTGCTATGAGGCCAGAGCGCTAACCGCTGCGCCACCGTGTCTCTCATGTATTTTAAAACATGCTTTACAGATCTAATCTTAAGAATTAGATTTTAGTCTGAATATGACAAGACATTTTATGATTTGAAAGTAAAATTAAGATTCTTCAAAAACTGCAGCCATTGTGAATTATTATTTGCATCTATTGAAGTTGCTATTTCTGTTTGATTGCAATTAATTGTGCAGCCCTATTGGAATTTTACTTTCACAACCTCTAAACCATGATATGTAAAAATTGACCCAGGAGTAACGGAACTAACTTTTTTTCAACATGATTTTACTCCTGACTTGTTTGCCTAAAAACTACATTAAAGCAGTAATGTTATTTATTTGCAAATTCACAGAAATAGTTTGTTCTTGGGATATTGTTCTTACACGTCAGAATCACAATCCATGTACCAAGACAAGAATCAAATCGTGACAAAACAAAATTGCCCCAAACAGTAACACACAGAAACGATTACCTCTCTCCATCTCATGTGTGTTGTTTGAAGCTCTTATCAGTGCGAATCATCACTGTTTTCTCTGCTTGCGTGTCTAAACTCACTGGGCCTGTTGTTCAATCTTGCCTTGGCCTTTGATGGCTCAGATCTGATGCTTTGAGCTCTACTTAGTCCAGATGTTTGGCTTGGGAGCGAACATACCACTTTGGAAAGTTTCCCACACGCTTTTTGGTGTGGCTGACTCCGCGCTGGCCTCCCGACTTCAAAACAACCAGGGCTAAAAATAGTGCAAAAGCTCTTCATCATTCTGAGGGCTTGTAATGTCTTCTGTGCACAGGCCCTGATGAACTCCACCCCGCCTCGGGCTCAAAGCGCAAAGGGTCCGTCTGACTGTTCTGAGGCCTGATTCACACTGACTGTAAAGCCTCCACAGTCCTCATCCTCGACATGACGTGACATAAAGCAGGCTATAGTCCACAGAGCTCCCACAGGCCAATCACTGCTCAGTCCTGATACAGCACTCTGCAAACGTGATGGGCTGGCTCTTAAGAAGGACTGAAAAAAGCCACTGTAATACTAAAAGCACTACGTCCACCAAAAGAGCTGCAAGATGCCTCACATTTGCACTTGAACAATAATCTAAATGGTCACAGTTTTCAAAGTAAAAAGGCAGCAACAACAGAAAATTGTCTTGTCTTAAAAATATGCTAACAGACCTTACATACAAACAAGATGTTTTCATATTTATCTTTTAACTGTTAATTTAAACTGAACATTTTTTTTCCAAGAATCAAAATTAGCTGCATTCTGATTCTTTGTGTCACAATATTTAAAATATCATGGAAAATGTTGAAATATTGTGATTTAGCTGTGGTTAGTCACTAGAAGTCATCGCTAGGGTTGTTTTAACTGTTTGAGATCGACTTGCAAGTCAAACAAGCAAACAGCTAAACAGGAAGTGCGCTGCCAGCAAAAGTGGGGCAGAATAAGATTATTAAGTCCTTTTTAATAATGTAAACACTGTAGTAGGTGGGGCTTAGCTTAAAGCAGAAATAGATACAGTGAACTAACACTGGTAAATGCAAATCTCTTGCAGCTGTACAATAATAACAAGAATTTGGATTGAAACAATACAGTTTTGACTTCAAACACACATTAGATTAGATAAAAATACCTAGTTTCAGTTCACAGCAAGAGCACATTTTAACGTCAATAAAACCTCAACCTCTTTCATTCTCTTGTCCCAAGGATAGTCCTGCCATACACTTAAACCACTGCACCCTTGTACAGACCTCGGCGCAGTGCGAGCACATGTCTGAGAATTGCGCGAACTGTGTGGAAAGTTTAGTTAAGTTTAGTCTTTATTTGTCAGGGACCATGTACAAAATTCATTAATCATAAAAAAAAGAACAGATGAACTGCACCAGATTTAGCTATTGCTACTTTCCATCCGCAGTCCCTGGACAGGTGAGCTCACAATAAAAAACATATACAATTTACAGTACATACATTTGTTAATAAATACACAAACAGTGAAATAGATTTCATTAAAACAACAATACTTTTACAAGAGAATGTGTTTTATTAAGTTTTGTGTGAAAATATGTATATCTACAGACTGTTTCAGACTGTCTGGAAGCTGATTTCACTGTTTGATAGTTTGAAAGGAAAAACCATCTGTGCAAAAGCAGATGATCAAGTCGTTTGTTCTGAACAGAGTTTGACACCTTTTTTCATGGGCGGTCGACCAGTGTTATTCACAATCTTGAGATAAATTCTTTGATTTGAATAAACAATTAAATTGTCAAAACTGCATATTCTGTATTTAGTAAGGATATTGCAATGATGGTAATGCAAAGGCTTTATCAAGTGCCTTTAGTGCCTGATTATAGGCAGATCTAGAGGAAAAAAAGAATCCAGTCTATTTTTCCCGGAGGTCGCAGCGGTCTGATGCAACTTTCAAGTCATCATAATACAAGCATTTCGAAAAAAAAATCCACATGAAATCAGCCGACTTTCGACAAATACGAACGCAGTGGACTGGAGCTGGTGTACGAGACATATCACAAGAAACCCGCACTGTCCGAACCGAACTTGCCTCACAGTCAGTGTACGGGGGGCGTTAGAGTTGTGACATTGTTGATCGTGAAAGGTTTGTTACTTGTGACAACAAAAATACAGTAAATACCTTGATTTGTTTCAAACACACAGATCATGGTGAGATATGAAAAATTCTCTTTGATTGTTCTGCTAATGTGATCAGACTGGCTTTTTGGTGTTTTAAAACTAAGATTCAGTCATATGTTTAAGCAGTAGAGAAGCAATGACCTCTGACCTCTACGTTCTCTGTGCAGAAGTCTCATACAGTCGTCACACAAGTATAACAAGTCACACATCTGTTTAAAAACAGGTTTGAAGATCAGCTAAAGGAATCACTTTTGTATGGAAACAAGAACAGGCCCTCCTCCAGCCAAATATTAATCTTTTTCTGGAAACCATATTTATAATTCTTAATTCCATGCAAAAAAAAAAAAAAAAAAAAAAAAACCAAGTATTTCAAAAGTAAAAACACATATTATTTGTCCATTACTTTAATAATACTGATATCTTGCAGTTTTAGTTTAGTTTTCGTCTTAGTATGGCTCAGCTTTTTACACATTTCTATTGAGTTTATTCGGGTCAGACTCCTGATTCTTTCAGTCAGTGTCTTTGTCAATGAAGTTTCTGCAGTGTTAACTTTTCCGTCTCCTCTTGCAGTTATCATCCTATTGATTTTGAACAGAACTGTGGAGTTTACAAACAACAAATAGAGTTTACAAAATATTTGTTTTCAAGCTGTCACCGAAATGTGAAACCATAGCAATTCCAAATGGATTTTCCTCAGCTTAATAATCTAAACTCCATTGTCCTCAGCACGACACGTCTGATCTGTTCTCGCTGGTCAATAGAAAAACATCCAAGCCAGCTCCCGTCATTACAGTGAGGCTTGAAGAATGTAACAAACAAACAGATTCATGTGTGAGTTTGAGCCGCTGTGTGTGGAGCTGTGCAGGCCAAAGTCTAACCGCGACGTCCCGCTGACAAGAAAATACACTCGCGGCATGACACCTCGATGTGCTGGATTAACGGAGCTCTTTTCAATACGACGCAGGCAGAAGCCATTCCCTAAACAAATTACTTTCTCAGACTGACTTTTTGTAGAAGAAGGTTTTGTCATTGAGACGACTCCTCTTTCACTTTGACTGAGGCTTCCCTGCACTTCTCATTGAAAGGTGTTCTGTGTAACTTTTCTGGTGGAGGATTTGCTGCCTGCTTGTTTTGGCCCTGCCTGGAAGGAACTCAATTGAGTATTGTAGTCAGTATTCGGGTTTTGCAATCAATTGAATTTTAATGTCAATTAGGATTATTGCTGTAATCGTTGATCGATATTGACCATAGCTTATAAGCCTGTTCATTAATGTCCTTGATATATGGTTTCTTTACAGTTGTAGAATACATTTATATTTATTTCTGTGAGATCTGTCACCATTTCATTTTCTCTATTCACTGCATTTAAGGCTCGCTGCAGTCTCTCTAAGCAAATAATCTTTGAATAATTTTGAGTGATTTCAATTAGGATTTAAATAGTCATGATTTATATTTTGATCATAATCGAGCAACCCTAGTCAATATTTATTAAATTACATTAGTTACATGATACTGTGGAACATCTCAGACCAACCAATGATCTTCAGCTGACTCAACCTCAGAACTCAGAACTGGCCTAAATAAATCAGAATTAGTTTGTTTCAACATGTCTTGTTGAGGTTTAATTGTTGGATAATAAATCAGAATTATCGCCTTTATTATATCCAAGGCCTTGACTGACCCTACTTGTTTTTAAAAAACATGCACATCATATACTAAACAGTAAAACTTAAGATGGTACATATCAGTTTTGGGTAATGTGTTATGTGCATGTCCCAATCTTAAATAGAGCGTAAAAACACTCACAAAAAAACAACAACACAATTTAGCATCTGGCTTGATAAATCAAAAGCATTTAAAGGGAACCTGAGTTTTTAGACATGTGATAACTGTGTTCTCTCATTAGTTTACTCTGTTATATTTGGATTGATTGATGCCTGTTTGATCAATCTTGTATTCTTGTTTGTCTTGCAGCTGATGCTCTATGTGCTCAGTAAATCTCTGTT
The DNA here is from genome assembly GCA_038363315.1 of Mugilogobius chulae. Taxonomy (NCBI): domain Eukaryota; kingdom Metazoa; phylum Chordata; class Actinopteri; order Gobiiformes; family Gobiidae; genus Mugilogobius; species Mugilogobius chulae. Next base: position 8,260,748 of record CM076403.1, read on the forward strand.
TTCACAATCACCTTATCCTCGCCCACATGACTGTGTTTGATGTAATTACACAAACATTCAGATTTCTAGACTTGAAAATAATCGTGTAGCCACTTTCTGACAACAAAAAAATTTTAATTTACGATCTACTGCTAACCTAACCCTGAAGGGGGTTTGTCAGTTTGGATCATTTTTGTTTTACAATGAACAAAATGTGATTTATTGATCTACATATGCCTACATATATAGATCATTAAACTCAACAAAAGCATTATATTTACTATACCACAACAAACTTCAATTAGATGTTCACTTTCTTACAATTGTGTGGAAACCTAAAACCCTTGTTTAATGAATGAAGCAACATTCCGACACTACTCATTTTATTGACAATAATTTGCAAACAAAAGCCTACTCATTGTGACATTTTTGGACATGTGTTCAGAGTTTATTGTGTTTCAGCTGCTCACAGAAGCTGCACACAGCAGGCCGGCCGCACACCGCTGCTACATCCACGTATTGTTTCTGAGTGAAGTTAATAAATTTTGAATGAAGAAAGAAAAGGAAGTCGGGCGGAAAAGTAGTGTTCTTTTATTAGAGGACACAAAATAAAAATACACATGCCCTAAATGTTGATACAAGGGCTTAAACATTGGTGTTGCTTTAGTTAAAAGGGATTATATGCATCAATTTACCTGTCTATATTTAATCTGAAATTAACAATACTTATAATGTAATATTTTTCTACCATTAACACATTTTAGAACAGTTTTTATTCAATGTTTTGTGAAATACTCAATTGAAATGCTTTATAGGACCTTTGCTTTTAATACTGCTGATTAAAGAGTTTATCAATAATGCCAATTCTACATATAATCCCTTTAACAAAACATTACAAAAGGCATATCCATTCCGTTCAAAATTCAGATGAGATGAGACACATATGATCCTTTTAATACCATTGCTACATAAAGTTGTCTCTTGAGCCACCAGTTTAAACGACACGATAAATGCCCCTGTTTATTTTACAGTACATTTTGTTGCTTGGCCTCTGTCCGTGATCAAACTCCACTCTCAAAACTCACAAGCAGTCTGCGCCTCACTGTCAGGAGCCATCTTTGATCTGGTAGATTTGGAATAGGCATCAAGAGACATTGAAACCACATGACCAACAGCTATCTAAAACCAATAGCAGCAAATGTAAGATAAATGTTAAGTACATTTCCCAGTGAGTCAGAGCTCCTCTCCCACAGTCTCCTCCGCCTAAACTAAGAGTCATCTAAACACTACAAAATGACACAAAATCTGGCTTAGGCGTCGGTTTGAACAGAAAAGAACCATATTGAGATACCAGTGAGCATGTGTGTGATAACTGATGGACATAAGGTGCTTCTTTAGCATGTGGCACCGTTCTTTACGTGAAGGCCAATATGTCTTTACACGAACCTGCTGGACTACTCATTCAACACACAGACAGCCGATCCTTCAATAGGGACAGATGACAGACTGGAGCAGGATGAATGGTTCTCCGTTTTGGAAGGGAGGTCACTGGAGCAACGCTTTAAAAGTTAAATCATATATTTGAGCACAGTGTGTTAGTCTCTGGTTGGTCGGTGAAGGTGAAGTTACAGGCAGCTGAATGTGGCATCAGAGTTGCAAAATTATTTTATTGAACTGAAAAATCACATTGTTTTATCACAATAACTTGTAAGTTATGATGGCACTTTTAACACTGAAAAATATTGCAAATATTGAATACCGTGGGGGTTGAAGTCTGAAATCACTCCATAATAAAGGATCTGAGTAGAAACACTCACTCATTCACTCACAAAATCAGCTACACTTTTCTCTACGGACATTTAGTTTGACAAACATACTGTATCAGGCAGCACGTACACTTTGATTATTGACTGTTCTGCTCTGCCCCGGCTGTCTTACTTACAAAGGCATAGCCCAGCGCTTTTCTCTGTTCAGTTCACATTAGTGGGAAGACAGTGCTCAAGGGCAGTGACAAATGAGACCCATTCTTCAAGTATTCCTCTGCTTCGACCTGGCCCCGCGCAGAGAGGCTCCTCTCTGCAAGGCAACCTTTACCTTGGACTGGGACGGTCAAGCCAAAATACAAAAGTAGATTCACTAATGTCCACTTAATATTCTGTGGCTACCGTGACAAGGGCAGAGATGGGACCTCCGGGGAGTATCTTTGGCTGTGTGTGATTTTCCCTTTGTCATGAGTGAATGTGCATATCATTAAAGGGGAACACACCTCCAGCTCAAACCACAGTGGGCCGTACCCCATCCCATCAGCGCCCTTCCCTTTAAGGGCTCAAAGCTCTGCAGTAGTCCAGCTGAGAGCTGCTCTAAGTCCGTTCTTAGTCACTAATAACTGTATTTGTTCACCACTCGCATCTGAGGAGTCTGTGGAGAGAACCCATTGGGTTTGGGGGGCACGTCCGGCTTAAGGGATGGGGTCCGTTTCAGTCCTGTCCTGGGCAGTGACCCATGCCCACTATAGCTGCTCTGTCGAGACATGGAGGGCGGATGACCCCCAGGTCCCAAGTGAGAGTCCAGTCTGGAGGGAGGGGTGGGGGGTATGTACCCTCTGTTCATACTGTGTTGGCGGGTGACAGACACCCCATAGTTACCCCATTTGGGGAGGTGGACAGTGACGCCCTATGAGAGGCACTCCGGTGGAGCTGGTACCTGGGCCGCTCCAGTGTGCCCCCATGCTGAGGCTGCCCGAGGGGCTGGTGGGGGAGGGGGGAATGGGCACGTCCACCCTTTTGGTGGGACTGTGTCGGGGCAGGGACGAGGAGGGGGAGTACAAGGACGCCTCACGACTGGGAACCTTGGGGGGTATTTCAGTCAGTTCCTCCATAGGCTCCAGTGTGAGGTGCTGGCGGGGGCGGGGCCCGCTCTCCTCTTGAATAATGGCATTAGGGTTGGCCACAGAGTCATTGAGGTGCTTTAACAGGTCATTCAGAGTGTTCCTGGCATCCACAGATCTCTTAGGGTCTTTGTGGCTCCGTTTGGACTCTGGGTTCTTGGGTCTCCTCTCTGATGTTCGCGGCAGCGTGTCGTCTTCAGTCGAGTCCATGCTGGGATGCTCATGTGTGGCATTAGGCAGAACCACTGCACTGGGGATGTGTGAGTGTCCCAGGGCCAAAGGAGTGTGATGGGCGGAGACGAAGGCAGGAACTGAGGGCTTTTTGGGGCTGAGTTAGACTCCTTTCGAGACACCTTTCCATGGGCCCGTTCCCACTGGTTCTTGATGGGCTGCAGGCCTTTCTGCTGCAGCACAGGGGTGGACTCAGGGGTGGGCAGCGCTGCGAGCTCCGGGGGCTGGCATCCGTCTCTGAGGATCATGGTCTTTGTGTCAGGACCAGGAGCATTTAGGTCTTTGCTGAGGAGGTTGGTGTACAGCTTAGGACAGTCCATGTTGCCTTGGTACTCCTGCAAATGAAAAAGAGCCTAGTGAAAACCCATTCCAAAAGCTTCAGCTAAACACATCTATAATGGTGACTTTGATGAAATGAGGGTGTTGTAATGAGAACTGTACCTTAACAGGGCTGTCGAACAGTCCATTGAGTTTGACAAAGCTGCCGGCAGAGTCGGAGCTGGAGGGCACAGACTCTGGGTCCTTGTGAATCTGTCTTGGCTTTCGGAGGAATGAATCTCGGTAACAAAAGACAAAGAGCCCAGCCATGAGCGCCCCGATGAGGAAGGCGGCGAACACACAGGTGATCAGGATATTCATGTGCACCATCTGGTTAGTGTCGCCTGCTTGAATGTCCCAAATCCCTACAACAAAAATACATTTCGAAGTTAACGCTCTGTTGCAGATTAGCCGTTGAAAAAGGCCTCTCAATCAGCAGCTGAAATGAGCATTTGGTGAAGACACAATCATGCATGACTTTCTCAGCTTGAACCAGTCAGCCACAACATCTACATCACATACATACAGTATTTGTCCATGAAAAACAAATGGTTTCAGAAGCTGTTAGGTACCCACATCTGCTCAGCATCTATAAGAAGTGCTATGTTAGTCGATTGTATTTTTGCCATGCATTTAGAAGAGAAGTCTTGTGAGATAGCCCAATCGATCAAGAAGCTGTTAGGGGAGAAGATTGGCACGGTTTGTCTTGGAGAGTTTGTTAGTAACCACAGACATTGAAAGAGTTAGTCATTCCCGTACAGCCACTATAGAGACGTCAGGCCCAGACAATGATTTACCAGCCCACAGGTGAATTGTTACTACGAAAAAGAATTAAAAGATCTACACCGGCAGTCAGAAAGTAAACAAAAGGAATAAAGTGGGAAAGAAAAGTCGGTGAAAGGATTAATGATTAGCAAAAGAAAGAAAGAAATAACTATTGTTCTAAGTCTACAAAGAAGAGTAAAGAATAGGTTTTAAGATTTGATCAAAGTAATAAAAATTATGTAAACGCAATAAATAAAAGCATAGATAAAATAGTTAAGAAAACGATGAAAATATTGCTGTTGCATGACTAAATATGTGTTTAATTCTATCAAAATAATTTTAACCACATTTGCAGTATACAGTGTACTGGCACTGCAACTGACAACATTTTATCAATCAATCTAGAAATTAATTTGCTTAATATATTAGTTGTTTAAATTGCAATTACTTCATGAATATGGTAATTTTACAATGTTTTACTTTGCTGAATCTACTTGGTAGAGTATACTTATTTTATTGATCTTTATTTAACCAGGAAAGATCTCTTTTTCAGGGGAGTTGGAGAGGAGGTGCCTATTGTGCTTGTTTTTAGTTGTATGGGAAACCTAAATATCCTACGTAAACACAGGATGAACAAGCAAACTCCAGGCTGCTGCACCCAGGACCTTCTTGCTATGAACCAGAGCACTAACCACTCTGCCATTGTTGCCTATACTTGCACAATATGTTTTCTATTAATAAATAAATACAAACATTTGCACAATTCTTAATTTAATACTGTTTGTCTGAATTTGTCTTGCAGTATGTGGCATGTTTGTGTATGATAATCTAATTTCTAAATTTGTCAAAGATAATTTCAATCAATGTTGCTAAAATCAATACTGTTTAAATGCAGTTTTTGTTGTGATGCAAAATGCAGTATTCACATTGTATTCTACGATGTGAATACTGCTTGTTAATTAACTAGTTTCAGCCCTAACAAACGACAAACACATGCTTAAGCCAAGCAGCAGCAATATCTGAATGAAACATAACAGAGATCTAAACTGCCGTTAGGTGCATAGATCTGTGTGAGCTAACAGAGCTTCTACATGGAGGAGCTCTGGAGGAAAGCGCTGTAGCTGCTTTCCCGTGGGCCTTACCCTCTTGCCCCCTTGAGCCTAAAGAATTGGAGGTGGAGGGGTCATCCTGCAGCACAAAACCCTGGTCGTACAGCTCTGGGCCGGGCACAGAGCTGGGGGTCTGAGTGGGCATGGGGATAGGGGGCAGAATAGGCCCTCCACGGGGCTGCTTTGTGGCGGGCATGGGGGACAACTCCATGTCTGTGGTAACAAACAAAGGGTTAGGACACTTGAGCAAGACAAGTTATTGGGTTTGGGTTAGTAACAAGAAGTCACTTTTGTTGTTAGTATTTCATGAGGCGAGACACTATAGGCACAACTCAGTTATTCAGTTTGCTCTCTTAACATTTAGTCATTAGGTTTTATGTGGAAAAAAGCATCTGTGGATTTTTTGGGACTTTGCAATCTTAGAAAATGTTTTGTCAAAATTCCATTTAATTCAATACAGACATACTGTATATTGACTGACCCTAATGCAGCTCCAGCACACATCAAACTTGAATATCGAGGAGTGAACAAGGTTTTTACAAAACATACAGAAGACTTGTTGATATTTAATTCTAAGTTTGTGTTATTTAAGTTTTAAGGCAAAAAAAATTTACATTTCAGACCAAATTTCAATCAAAAGTTAACTAAAAATATGAAATAATTTATCAAATATTCCCTCAAACTGGCAACACAATGAAATAAGAACTTCAACTTTGTCTCACTGTTTTTGTCTGTTTTATTTCTGTCCCGAGTTGTGTGCAGTTTTGACCATTATTACATGTTAAAGGGCTTATGTCGGTATGAAGACCTCACATGAAGAAAAACTTGCAACACCATTTGCTCTTTACATTTAAATGAGTAAACTACAGAAGAAGATTCAAATTGATAACTTTAAATTTCAGATTTGTCCCTCTTCACCTCTAGTGTCCCGCCTTAACTTTGAACATTATTCATTAGCTGTGGCAGTCCAATAGAAACACATTGATTGTTTTGGAGAGAAAAAGTGAGGAGTTGGTACACAACAGAGGAGATGATTGGGATTGTGCTCGGTCATGCATGAAGGAAGTGATAACACAAAACACAAAGTCAAAAAACAAAGAAAAGATTTGCCTTTTTTTGTCGGAGAGAGAGATGTGCGGTGCATTATTTCGGGGTGATTTCAGACAATGATAATGAAGAAATATGACTATTAGCATTCAAGGGAAGTGACAAGAATGACGATGGCGGAGAGACTAGGTTTGGAGAGGCTCAACTTAAAGTAACATAAACCATTTAGGTAAAAAGATCAAACTAACCAGAGGTAGGGTCGCCAAATGATTTGTAATCTGGCGCAGAAGTAGTGCCCAAAAACGCTAAAAGAATTGAAAGGACAAAGTAATGAGCATTGAGGGCATTCAGAAGCTAAGACTCCAAAAGCTACTACTCGAGTGCAGTTTATTTTCTTAAGCGATAATGACAAATTGCACTCTGTGGCGGTGTCCTTTAGCTCGCTCTGGGTCTGATCGATATGAGGTTCAACTGTGGTCATGTTCAGCCGGTACCAATGGAAGGATTACTGCTGAGAAAACCCAAAATACTGCAGCATTTTCTTATGTACAGTGGTCATGATGTCAAGGTTTATCGATAACTGAGTATTCGAGTCACATTATCATCGTAGAACAAAAGATATTAATCGTACCAATTTTAGAGGCAAAAATAAGTATGTTTAGTTAATTCTGAAGAAACAGGATGAGATTATTAGTTCCAGTTCTGGCATAGATCCAGGTTTATAGAAAAAAGCTGATATTTGGCAAAGACATAATTTTTTTTTTCATGGTCTTTTATTTAAAGTTAAAATAAGTTTTCAGGAAATTTTAATTAAGTTTCCAAACTTTTCTAGCCTTTATTACACACATATTTTAAATTGTGAGTGCGATGTGCAAAAGATGAAATATATTTCTGTTGTAAATTCATAATTTAATAAAATCACGGAACACATACCATTTTTCATTTTTTCATATCTTAGCTAAACACAAGCAGAATTGTGTTGTAGTAAACTACAATTTTTAACTCTAAATATTGTCTAATTTTTCCAAAAAAAAAAAAAAAAAAAAAAAAAAAAATTCATTTTTTTTTCCCATGGTTGAAATTAGATTACAATTTTCCATGATTTTCCAGGTTTTCCGTGACTAACCCAAAAGTAAAGTTTGCGGAGTGTTATATAAAACCAATATATGTATATATTGGTCAAATAACAAATATCAGCATTAACTAAAAACTATATGATGGGTAAATCTGTCCCTAAATTTATAAAAGTGGCCATTATAGAAGCAACATTTTGTTTTTCAGTCTGTAGAGAATTTAATAATCAATATTTGAATCCAATCTACTGTATATTAAAACAAATGCATCAATGTTTTGTCACAATAACTTTTTTGTCATTCAGAAAGTTTGATATCATAAACCTGACGGAAAGAGGTAACATCTGGCTTATTCTGTTAAAGCGCATATGACTTTGATTCTTGAATTAATACCTAAAATATACACAGTAAAGTACATTAATAAAAACGGATTGACTACCGCAATTTTTAAATGATAAGCTGCTACTTTTTCACCAGCTTTGACATCTGTATCCTTCACAACAATGCAGCTAAATATTGCTTCTAATTGAACACTATGATCAAGTGCAGCCTAGTATACATTTTTTATGTTTTAAATCTAGAAATGCAGCAAATATTCAGGTTTGCTCAATAGTTGTAAACATTACGCCAAGTCTTTACATCTGTGTTTATAGTTTTTTCTCGCATTAACAATCCTGCCGAAATCTGATATTGTGACATCCCGTGCGTAGACCTAAATAAAACAAAAAACCCTCCCCATTTTAACCAGCTGAGCATGACTGAAGTGTACATGTCCTGTATTGTGGCATTAGCTCAAAGGAGGGCCATGTACTGTATGTGAATATGCGTGTTAATTCTGTAATAGCCCACACTGATTGGCCATAACATCGAAACCACTCGATGAAAAGCTTTTACATTCAATAGTTATTTATGTTTTTGTGGTCTGAATGTTATGGTCAGCCAGTGTGCAAGGAAAGTTATCAAAAGGGGGTTACTTAAAGAGTGCAAGATGACTTTGTGTTCATGTGTTTTTTCGTTAAGCAGTTTGCTGTAATAACTTCTGTTTTGTTGGATGTGAGGCAGAATATGTAGATGAGATTTTTACCTTGACAGTCTCCCAAATGCGCAGTGTTTCCAAGTTCAACATCTTGCTCAAAGCCACTTCTGAAGACGACACGGACAGAAATCTTTAGTAAAAGGGAGATTTCACACATTTTTAATTATTCATACAAGACTCTTAAACTTACGCAACACCGGGCGGGATCCTCTCGCAGGCGCCACTGGCCTTCCAACCACAATATGGATCCCTCGAAGCAATGCACGCCCTATTTTCACCCAAACAAACAATTGGTTAGTGGTTGGTTTAATATTTCCAAGATCATGTTGGCTAAAGATTAACTTCCAACGCCCGAGATTGGACTAGTGATAGAGCTACGGCAAACTTTGAAACAATAGTTATGCTGTGACAAATCAGAACTACTCCCAAATTTGCCAAGACATAATTTACTTGGCATTTGTAAAGTTGCACTTGGTAACTTTTTGTAACTTGCTTTCTCCATGTAACTGTTGTTTCTTTGCCTGAAATGCTTCACAATTCAGCAATTAACTTATTTATCTGTACTGGAACAACTCAGGCCAAGCTACAGACAAGGTTGCCAGATTTTAGAGTGCAACAGGCAACAAAGCCTTTGGAAAAAAAAGCCCAAAACAAGCCACCTCAGCCATTCAATAAAAATAAATTCAAAGAATCAATTAATTAAACATTGTCATCACAGCAGAAAGCAGGATAAGGATTTTGACATACAGCATTTTAGACTTGCTAAAAGCCCATATTTTTATCATTAGTTGGTATATTTTCACAACTCAAGCCTGGAAAAACTGACAAAAAATTGCCTTGTTTATGACATCAAAGTGTCACCAAACAAAAAACAAAACAAAACAAAAAATGCAACCCGCGACTGACAAATGAGTGACAGTTCCAGATAATTGGGACTTGTAAAAATGCACTGGAATGTCACTCAACTGATAAATCCCACTTGCAAACTGAGACCTGGTCGAGGAAGTCCCACTTCCTTGTATGAGCTTAACAATCACTACAATACATTTATCTGGTGGTTTAACTGACACAAAAAGTATGTTTACAGAACACAAAGGTTAGCATTAGCCATAACGTTACATATGAGTTGATTCAGTTGAAATCCCTAAACTGGAACTGTATTTTCTACTGGAATATCCCAATGCCAACAGCATTTTTTTGTTTTGTTTTTTGCAAGGCTAACGGCAGCTGCGACCTAAACGCTAACATGATGCTAGCGTTGCATTTTAGCAAATACTAAACAATCTTTCTACTCTTCTGAAATAACGCCATTTCGGCATCCTCCATTAGGACTTGAATTAGTTGTGCTTAAAATACACATCAATTTCCAGAAAATATCTTAAACGAAAGAGAAAGTTGCATTTTGTTATGAATGTTTGAAAATAATAGCTATATGGAAAATAAACAAGGCAACTCATATTCTGTGCTTACTGAATAAACACCAATATTCGTATAACCGTGTTGCGTCTTACTTTTGGCAGTGGGAGTGCCTCTCACAGCGGCTCAGGGGAAGGCGGATGACGCAGCTGGAGAAAGCCACGTACAGGCTGTGAGTCTCTTTGTCCAAGTGCAGAGACAGCACACGTTTGTCGTCCTCGCGGCTCGAGAGACACCTGGGACAGAAAGAGGATGAAACCTGATCAGAGCCCCATCTGATAACACTGATAATACTGTCTACTGTGGCCGTCTCGCTAGATTGAATCAATTGTGAGGTGGCAGTGCATTTTGTCAGCAACAATTTAACCTTTTAACACAACGGGCCCCAAAGCTCCCATTAAACCATTCATGCATTTAATCTTTTGGCCTCCATTTATTGCTCTAGAGGTCATAGATGGTTCTTATATTACCATCTACTGTGCACACTTGTGACTGAGCTCTTTCACTGGATGAAATCAAATATTATCTTGAATGTTGATGTAAGGCTGGCCTATATTGACCACAATGTCGATTCAAATATTTGTGTTACTTTCTGATAGCAAAATTTTGATTATATTAAGTCTATCCAGAAAATAATGCGACAAAACATTACTAATTGTTAGGAGTTAACAGATAAATGTAAAATGCCTTGTTCTCCTAAAAAATTAAGGTGCTATACTTTATTTTTTCCCCTTAAATATAAACAAACAAAATAATAAATTCTTAGTCCACTTTCTGAACCTCCAAATTGTGTTTTAAGCTTTTTTTTTTTTTTTAAGCTGTTAGGAGTGAGATTTTGCGTTATGATATCAAGAGTTAGCTGCAATGCTAACAGCAACAACATTCGAACTTTGTGGATTTTAGTGAACAAATGTGAAGTTATAAAACAGAGACAGGACATAGACAGACTAGAATGTTAACAAATATCTGTGCTATGGGGAAATGTATTTATTTTCTAATTGTAAAAAAAAAATGGGCATGGTGCCTTTAAAATTTGCATATACTTCAAATAATATACACTATTAATCTAAAGTTGTATGTGTTATGTCTGCGTCATGACCTAAGTAAATATAATAATAATCTGCATTCACACTTTAAGTGGACTTGCATGACCACAAAATGAACTATTATTTGGCTATGGAACAAAAATTATTTTGATCACATTTTGGCACATTACATAATCCTCACTATTAACTGTATTACATGGTTTTAACTTTCTTCTTCTAGTCGACTTTTCACCCATAGTGAGTTACACAGTGCACCTAGACCTGACATCGCCCTGATTTAAATCTGGTTGTACACGGAAAATCTAATATTTTCTCCTTGTGGGAAATGCTAGAAAATCACTGACCCTTGTCTATTCACAGAAACTTCCTCTTTAAATTATTATGCAAGCTATAATAAGAATACTTTACATGAGGTTTACCGGTAAGACGCAGGAACAGGAAGGACGATAACTGAAAACTAAACCAGACGTTGTGTGTGTCTCTTACTTGGCCTTGTTGAAGACGTCGACCTCCTCCAGTAACACGCTGTCGTTCAGAGACGAGGTGGAGGTCTTGGCCAGGACTTTGAGCAGGATCCCGGACTCGGACCCGATGAAGACCACAGTGTAGTTTTTAAAGGGGCCGGCCTCATTGTCCACAGCCAGAGCAGTCATTCTGTACCTGGACAAGTATATGTTATGAGCAATACAATTTATGATGTCACAATGATTACCATATTGCTTCCTGATATAGAGATAGAATGAACTTATATGACAACCTGGTGTTTTATTTAGCTCTATACTACCGCCCATGCTATTATTAAGATTCATACATTTTCGACTGCTTGTTCCCATTAGGTGTCGTGACTGGAGTCTGTCTCAGTGACTTTGGGCCTTAGGCGGGGAATACAGATTTTAACTTTAGATTTTTCATGACTTCTCCAAAACAATTATTCCCAAAATCTTCATGATCTTGTTTATTCATCCATATGTTTCAATTGTTCGTTTTCATTAACTGGCCAAGACAGAAATGCAATAGTTTTAGGAACTGCAAACACAAATAAATGACATGATGAACTTCAAATGACTTATAAAATATGATAAAATTAAGTGTCTTTAAGTCCAGTTTCAAATTGCCCAATACTGTTACGCAACAGATTTTTACTGCACTTAAAAAAAAAAAAATAAAAAATATTTTTCTTAACATGAGCAGGATTGTTAGCAAATTATCCTGAAATGAAATTTCGAATTTTCCAATACGTTTCAAAAACCAGTACAATTCCAAAACTTTTCCAAAACTAGTAATTTGAATTAACATCTTCAATGACTTTTCAGGTTTTCCATGACCCTGTCCTGGACAGTAGCCAACTCGTAGCAGGGCTAACACATAGAGGCAGACAATCATTCACTCTTTTGTTCATTCACTTGGAGAATTTTACAGTGATGCATGTTTTTGGAGTTTATGCAGCGAGAACCCACTGTAACACAGGAAGAACATGCAAACTCCACCCAGAGAGAACATGAGATGTTGATTTGGTCTGACTATGGAACTAAAACCACCTTACTGGGAAGCCTGAACTCTAACCACTCTCCCATCATGCTCCCCTAATCAGCTCTCATCTCAAAAAGTCATTTAGTGACTCACCTGGCTATTTTTTGCCAAAAGATTCAATGTGTAATCATTTCACAAAGCCTGTAGAAATAATGAAAATAATGACCCTGACAGATAGAAAATTAACTTTGGGCTACAATATGATGCATCTCATACTTTGTTCAACTTATGTTTAGGATGAGAGCTGATTGGTTTTGCAGCGAGTGAACAGTAAGCCTGCTATTGGACAGTAATCAGTTCAAGACTAGTTTAAATAGATATGTACAGTATCAGTAACTTTCAGCATAAAATGAAACCAACAGTAAAATCTTGATCTTGCAGTCGTACCTGACTCTGGTCTTGTGAACCACGGCTCGTCCCGGATGGATGGCACGGCCGTGTCCATGAGCGGGTGGGACTTTATGAACTGCAGCGTCTCGTCGGGAACTCCACGAGCTCTTGAGGGACGCAGCTGGGCCGTGACCCGCACAGCAGCCGGGCCTGAGCACAAATGGTGTTCAAAGGTCAAAGGTCGGGCCTGTATGATCACACTCCAGGGAGCTCTCATAATTACGCGCACTGAGATGGACGGAAAGTGCGCGGAGAGGGGAGCAGGTGCCTTTTAGGATCACACAAAGGTCGTCGCCTCTTTTTGGACATAAATTATACATAAGCGCCGTTATGCCACATTAATGATTTACAGTGCTAATAAGGTTGGACTTGTCATTTGGACGAAGTGAATGGTGAAAAAATATGACTGTAAACAGGTTTAGACGAGACACTACAGGCAAAACTTTTCACTTTGTCTTCTTTTTAGTCACAATCTTGGGTTGAACAATATTTTGAAGATTTTTTACCGAAGTATTTGTTGATATCTTGTTTGTCTTATTTTTAGTCTAAACTAAGTTTTTTAGATGCTCATTTTCAGTCAGATCAACTAAAAACTTCACTCTAAAAGTAAGTAAGATATACAAATTTCTCTCTGTAATTTCCTTTTTTATCTGTAATGGCAATACATTTTTTCAGTACATTAAAACTTATATTTTTCTGACCTCTGTATGTGCTCTAATGACTGTTTTTGTCCTATTTCTAACTAAGCAAATAAACACAATGCACGTTTCTTACATTTAGAGAAAGAAGCTTCTCACTTTGAGATTTAAAGGTGTGCTGCGTAACTTTTTGTCCAAAAAAAGAACTTGAATAAAAGCTAACTTTTGTCATTTAGATGTATTTGATGCAATAAATTATAACAAAAAGCTACAGTATGGCATTACTTTGAGCGGGCTTGTATGATCACAAAATTGACAATTATTTGGCGCATTATCTTTGTTTCCATGGAGACAATGTCCTTTTTCATATTATGGCATAACACACATCATCATTATTAACTATTTTCCAAGTTATGGTTTAGACTTTCTATTTCTACTGATATGTGTTTGACTTTTCATCTCCCAAACGTTCCGCTGTGCACCTAACTTTAACATTTCTGTCTGTTTACCTGCCGTGCCTGGGCTTAGATGTGCAACGTGCATCATTATTCCACATTAATTATTCAGCCGCAGCAGATGGGGCCTGTGGGTGTGTTGGGTCATAGCTAACAAACCAGTCGCTTTGTAGTGAAATGTTTCCAACGGGACAGTTCGAGCAGCGAGCCTGTGAAGAGTATTGTCTTTTTAGCAAGAGGTCAAATTTAATGGTGTGTCCAAAATTACTCAATTAGGAGCGACTTGGGCAATTACTGTTGAAGCGTGGAGCTGTGTTTTATCAGATCACTTTCTCTGTTCCACTCGGCAGGTAATTGCTTTGGGGCATTGTTAGAGGTTTTATAGCTGGCATCAATTCTCCCAAACGTCATAACAAGTCTAGATTTAAAGGCATAATACAAACAAATCAGCGTATTAGCATTCCTTACCGTGGCTTAGGGAGTTTCTCGTCTGGGAATGGTGTCCACACGGAGTCAGGGGTCTTCTGCTCCTTGAACCGTCCCAGGAAAACTTTCTCTATGTCGGCCATGGAGAAGGCACAGACCGCAGACCCAGGGATACTACAAAACAGAAAATAAAAATAAACACAAAAAGTACAAAATCATCAAAGTCAAAGTTGGGACTGATTTTTAACATGTTTAAGGCTGTAATAAAGGTCCAAACTAATCCAGATTATATTCACATTTTACATGGAAAAATGGGCCATTTTATGTCACATTTTCACCACCTCTGGGAATCTTCTTTTTTTGTAAGTGTCTGTAAAATAAATAATATGGGGATTTTTTTCAAATGTGGTATTTTTAGTCACTATTATTTTACAGCTGTCAAAATAGTGAAGTATGTATACATGCATTTGCTAACTTGCTTCTATTAGCTGATGCACTTTGTCAGTTTTCAGGCTTAGAAATTTAAAAGATTAGTTCAAATTCATCTTAATCTCCCCTGAAACGTCCCTTGATAAATGCTTCCTCTTTGTCTTATTACCGTGCCACATCATGTCATTCTTCACACTAACCTGTTCATCTGAGTGGTGAAGACGCCGACCACAGATGGGACTCCGTTAATGTCTATGATGTCAGTAATGGACTGGAGCACGTCAAAGTAGAAGAAGGACTCTCCCGGGACGGAGCAGTTGAGTCTGGCTTTCACGAACGAGGTCCAGTGCTTCTCCAAAACTCGCTGTGAACCCCCGACGTCATTCTTACAAATCCGGGCCACTCGCGAATACACGACCTGGAGATGAAATGTGCGGAGGAAAGAGCTTAGAGAGAGCGCTAAAACACACTGTAAATAATGGATAATCTTTGGGTTCTGTTCATTTTAGACTGCCTTCCCCATTTAGACACTTGCAGTGCAGAATGGGACTGAGCTAAAACTAAGGCTGAGTTCAACATCACCAGAAATCACCTGAAATAAAGTACACTAGAGTAGAACAAGGCAAGTAGTACAATACGGGACGAAGTTAAGACTAAGGCTGCGTTAAACATCACATTAACATTGGGATTTTAAATAAACTGCACTAGACTAGAACCAAACTATGACTAGAACAAAGCAAAATCCAGGCTAAAATGACCTTAGCAAATCAGGCGAACTGTAAATTCTTAAGTTAGAATTAAAGGTGGACTGCGTTTCGATATTTAATAGAAGGATGTAATCACTTTCTATCTTTATAGTATTAACACAATATGGCTTTAAAACTCAGATATCTTAGTAGAAATGAGCATGGGATACCTCAATTTTTGGTTAATGAGAAAACTTTAAGCCACTCAACAAAATAATGTATTGTTAATGCAACGTTTTGTGACGAAATGAGACCTCTGCATTGTAATATGATTAAAGTTCTCATCAAACACTGAAAGCAGTGCTCTGATGGGCTGTGCTTGATTGTTCCACACTAGTTTCACTTTGAAAAAAGCTGTTCTCGAGTTAAGATTTCAACCAAAAATTAATGCAAGTTTATATTAACGAGTTGAGCTACTTAGTCTCATGTCTATTTGAAGGCACAACAATGGTATTGGTTGAACCGATATGGATCAGATACCCAATCCAGCAAAATGTCCTGGATCAGCACAGCTATCCGATCCCAGTATCAAATTGGTGCATCCCTAATAAGGTTATACAAATTGAAAATGTGGTCTCCCTTTTTGAAGGTCATCAGTTTAGTTATCTGCTTCATTTCCTGTTGTTTCAAGCATATTTTCAAATTTACCTCACAAACTTGTTTATTGATTCATGTACATTTTTATCCACAGCACAAGTATTAATTTATTAGGTAAGTACCTTTTTACGGTTTTGCGATGTGAAAATAAAATCATATTTAAGTCCTGCTGTTCTGTTTCCTCGTTGTTGTTTTTTGTGGACAGATTTTTCCAATGTGTTCCAAACTTGACTCTTTCTTCTGCCAGTTAAGCTCCCATTCATGTAAAACTGTGTTAAACTAGAGCAGAAAGAAAATATGTAATCTCTTTTCATCAATGACTGGAGCTTAAAAAACCCGACTCGCTCATGAACGCCACATCACTTTGAGCAAGCCAGTAAAACACTTCTGCTTCCTCAATAATGCATGGAGCCAGGCTGAGACGCACAGGCGACTTAACACGGCCATCTTCGGCTTTGTGCTCGGAAAGTGTTGGGCCTAACTGGAGCACAAACATTCAAAAATGCTCAATGCGGCGTTCTGCGTGGATGTGGCGCATTACGGAGGGTGCACAGACAGGGAAGCAGTTGGTTCAGACATTTTGAATAATTTACCAATGCAAACCTCCGTCAGAGGCCAGGTGTCACCCCAGCATTAGTCCTGCTCAAATATGTATGAGCTGGTTGCTGATGGAGGACTTCCTGTTTAGGACCAAACGCGGTCAACAATGAAGCTAAATTCAAATATGGGACGTTTTAGATGACTTTTAATGAGCAATACATTTAGCTGTTAACAAGTTAAGTCTATATAAATCAAATCCAATGTACAATTTGCAAGAAGACTTCTAACTAGAAATATATTAGCAAAATGATTATCTTAATAATTTAGGTGTTTCCTGATAATGATTGTCAGGCGATTGCATGTCAGTCTAGCGGGAATGTGTCAAAACATGTAGATTGTTAGTTAATTGGTGTACCTCGCTTTTTTGTTGTAAATAAGTAAACTTTACTTCTTCTTACTTCAAAAAATATTGTAATTGCAGAACTTTGTGACATCAGATCTCTACGTACTGTTTTCATCGAAAAACCAAGTATTTAATTTCTCTGATAGATAGAGTTGGCAACATGTCCTAATTGGGGTCGTGGACTTTTTTTGTTTGTGTGTATTTTTAGCACAACTAATTCAAGTCAGTCAGAACAAAGTTCAGTAGCTGCAAAAAGGCCGCCGGCAGCTAGCGTCACATTAGCATTTAGCTTGCAGCTGTTGTTAGCATTGTTGGATATATTTACAAATTTCTCTTAGTTTCTTTATTGGACACAATATATTTTATTAAGTCCACATTTGGGGTTGTAGTTGTTGAGCAGCTTTTGTTCTGATGCAGTGTTCATGTTATATTCCAATATGTGGACTAGATGGCTTATATTGCTGTGCTTGGTGGTCCACTCTTCTCACTTTACTGTCTGAAAAGATGTTCTTAAGCTATAACTGAAGTCATATGTCAATAATATATTATATGGATATAGCCATGTTCTGAAGGATTTTTTGTTGGACAGATTTGAATATTTACTTTATTAAGTGTGAAATTTAGGTACCTCAACTTAAAATTTTCAGAAGCACATGAAGAATTTTCTCAGAACTTTCTATCCTATTAATTTAAAAGTTTTCAACATTCCAGTATTTTAAATGTGTTTAATTAACTGTTTTTGTAGCATTTAATTCAGTTGCATTTTATTGCCCCACGTGGTCCGTTTTTGACAAATTCAGGTACAACAAGCCATTTTTATGATTTGCAAATTGTGGGAAAAAGTAGCCCAATCTACCTGACTTCATTCTACTTCTCACAACAACACACTGGAAATTTGCTTGCAAACTTCACTCAGACTCTAAATGGCATTTGGACAATGCTTATGAACAGATAAGAACATCTGACAGCACTAGAAAAGCAGGTTTTGTCACTGTTCAGAATATGTATACACCGTGTCTAACACCAATTTGGCGTCTTTTCCAGCAAGAACAGATCCACCAACTGCATGAAGGAAAAAAAAATCACTTTGACTGAAAATTTGGCCACGATGTGAACAATTTTGTGCCTGACTGAATGTGTGAGACCAAAGCGTGCAATCTCCTGGAGACAAATCCTCTCCATGGGTGTAATGGTTTTAGTACATTAGCAGAACATTCACAGGAAACGCTTGCTGCTGAAATTTCCAGTACATCCTGTCATCACCCAAACAAAAAGGACTCGGCCCGCGCGGTGCCAAAGACTGACTACAAGCCGTTTTTCTGGCCGGCGTTCCCTCGTATCCGCGCAGAATATGTAATGGCTGCTGAAGCGGTGATTTGCTTAGTTTTCACACCATGTACCACCTCAGAGAAAATATTTGGCTTTCAATATTATTGCTAATGGACTAGAAATGGGCATTATGAAATCAGGACAAAGAAGGGACGAAAAAAGGAAGGTTGAAACGAGAACTGAATTAGGTCTAAAACAGGATTAGCTACGGCATAGGACTGGCATTACAATGTGGCTCATAGGGCTAAACTTAAACTTAAAGGTGCTCTGTGTAACTTTCTGGAGGTGAAAAGTCGAAAGTTGTAGAAATGGAACATTAAAACCATACTTTAGAACATTCTCAAGGGAGATATAAACCTTTTTTCGTAATATGAAAAAATCCTGCAAAAAGAACATCTTTTCCATGGAAACAAAGAAGAAGTACCCCTGGTTTAGGCCAAAATAAGTCTACTTTGTGGCAATGCAAGCCAACTTTTTGTGACAACACTGATTTTTATCATTTATTTAGTACAACAAAAATGTATAAGTAACAAAAACATGCTTTTGTTCGAGTATATTTTTTGGTCAAAAAGTTACACAGTGAATCTTTAACTTCCCTATATCTGCATTTGAGAAAGAAAATTCTAACATCAACAATGTATCTATGCTGGTTTTATCTTTTGCAGTGAAAATGTATTCGCAATGTCTACTATACTTTTACAAATGTGCCGCTTTAACATTAAAATCTCAGGAATTTCCATGCTACTGTCATTAGAATCCGGGCTAACTCTTGTTAGCATACCAACACGACAGAACTAGTGAAAGTTGTGCTTAAAAAGTACTTGAAACACATTGCGCTGACCAATTTGGATTATTAAATAAGCGAGACAAACATGTGAACTAACGTAAAAAGTTTGATATTAAAGTATTTCTGTTTCTATACCCAATTTTTGCTTTCTTAAAAATGTAAACAAACACAAATAATTAAGTTAGCAACAATGCTAACAACAGCAACAGCCAAACTTAGCACTAGTATTAAGCTAGTCACTTCTTGGCCTAAGCTTCTTATTGGGAAAAATCAGTATTAGCTCTGAAAAAGTTAATTGTAAAAACTATTGTCCTACACCAGAACCAATAACAGTTTAAAAAAAGTTTTCAATCAGAACTAAATGGAGGTGTTTTGGGTTCACCCGCATCACATTTTGAGAACCACCATGACTCTAAATGCGAGGTGTTTGTGGTCTTACCTTGCCCAGATTGCTGTGCTCCACTGCAATCTCGCGGTAGAAAAAGTACACATAATTCCCGTATTCTGCTGCGTGCAGGAAATGGGGCTCTGGAAGGAGAGAGAGGGAAAAGGAGAGAGGGAGACAGTTGAGAAGTGTATTTGTGCAGCGTCACCACCAGCAGAAGCACACTGAAGCATGTTGAATATTTCAGGGATTTGTACAAGCTGTATATGACGAGGGGTGACCTAGATTGCCTGGGAGAGAGCCGGCCATATCCCCTTCGGAGCTTGGCAAAAGAGAGAAGGGAAAGGGGAACGTTTTAACTTGCCAAAAACAGCTCTGACAAGCGGCGCAGACTCCATACAAAGCACCATTTATCATAGGCTGTTTATGGAGAGGTTTAGGAGAGGCCCGTCAGCTCGTTTCCCTCCATGTTTCAAGCTCAAACTCATGAATGAAAACTACACACTACAAGTTTTGGGCTAGTTTGAAGCCATCTTATTGGTCTAAAAATATGACATACAGTTTGTGTGAAGTTTTGCTAAAATACTGGGTTTTTATCTAATGCAGAAGAACCATTTCTCTGTGGGACAAGGAACAGGGTTTGTACAGATTTAACTTCAGGTTTTCCATAAATTTTCTATGACTTCTCCAAAACAATTCCAATATCTTCATGATACATTTGTTTCAATTGTTCATTAGCTGGGTATTTTAGGACTTGCTAAACATAAAAAAATTAAATGTTAAACTTCAAACTATATGATCAAATTTAGTGCCTTCAAAATGTTTTTTTAGGTACTGTCATGCAAGAATTTTTTTTATAGTTTTCTCCATCTTAACATGAGCGGGATTGTTAGCAAATTATCCAGAAATTTAGCTTTGAATACAAAATTATCCAAAACTTTTCCAAAACATAGAATTTGTACTTGAATTTGCATGACTTTTCCAGGTTTTCCATGACTGTACAAACCTCGAAGAAAGTAATTTTAATGGTGGATCAAATTACACAAACTAACTTGCTATTTTAAAAAACTAAACAGTTCATTTCTGGTGATTATGGCATGCTTGTTTCTTTAGATGTTACATTTGGCCTGGAATGGCCCACAATATTGCATTAAGCAATAAAAATTACCTGTTATGATTGTCAACATGGCGCCACATAAAACTCCCCAAACTACACTTTCTGTTTGATTTGTCTGCAATGACAACAAAGGTCCAAAAAGGAGTGGAAAAAATACAACTTCCAGTTCATGAACTTTCATTTTTCATACTGTATTGCTATATTCAAGTTAAGAACAGTATAAAAATCTAGAATCTCTCACTGCTTCCATCAGACTGAACATTCTTGCAATGAATTTTGTAGACTGTAGTTAATGCATTTACTGCTGACTTCTGTTTGACCTCAGAGCATAAACTGAATTAGGCTGCTGTATCCGTGATCCAGTGGTTTATATATATCCAAAAGTTAAGCTAAGTTTTGTTGAAAAGTTTGCCACTCTATCTATCCCTTATGCAGCATCTGAGGCAAAGTGGCAGGCTTGTTGTGTGATTGCCGGGAAGCGAAGTGAGGGGAAAAAAAATGATTGAGACTGATGAGGTGGCTTACCTTTGAGCCATTTGGAGTCATATTTAATGGTCCTCAGTGCCGATCCATCACCCATGCTCCGATAGATGACAGAATCACTCGCCTGGAAGTCTGCTACTGTCGCAGAATACAGCTTTCCCTCTGAAATAAACCAAAAGATGAACATTAACATTTGACTATAAGCCCCTGCGTCCATAGGATAAGTAATGTGTGGTGGATAGTCGGATTACAGTTGTGCCAGATTACAAATGATTAGCTGTAACTTGAAGTAAGTGAATTGATCGTTGATACAGTGCTTTGCATAACTGTTTTCACACTTGAGCTGATCTGATGTGGTCTACTTCAGTGTTTTTCAACCAGTGTGCAGCCGGGGAACATGGTGTGCCTTGAGATACTGCCAGGTTTGCCTTGAAAATGTGTCGGTTTTTAACATTTAATCTATGACAGAAGCTTAATTAGATTTAATTAAACCATTTGCCACTCAGGAGTGTTTGGAACAACTTTTTACCAGCAAGATTGACTGCACAACCAAATTTACAAATATAAAAAAATAACATAAATATGACATGTGTAACTTTTCACTAAGAACTAATCATATTGATAAAATGTTCCAAGATAAGACATTAAACAGTTTAAAATGTATTGATTTCTATGTTGTTTTATTATAACAGTTTAGGAAATATTACATTTTTTTGTGAGCAAGGTTGTCCCACCATAGATCTGACTTGACCCAATTGGCTTTGTTGTGTCACATGCTTCTTTCTACTCAGAAAGATAAAATGTTTAATGGAACATTCCAAGCACTGCAATACAAAAATTAAGCAACAACTCCACCAGAAAAGTTACATCTAAAGTTTCTCTTGACCTTTTTTTTTTTTTTTTTTTTTTTTACTAAATTAAATAATTTTTGTTCCGGAATAGCTTGATCTGGTCATAATTTAATAGGTAGTGTGCCATGACTCAAAATATGTTGGAAACACTGGTCTAGTCCACGTAAAGACAAAGTTAGTCCAATTTCCAAATGTTAATAATTACTTTTAATGATTAATCTGGTAAAGATTAATCATTTTTAAATAACATCTTATAGACAGTGGTTTAGAACCTGGAATCGAGACCCTCATCAAATGATCGGTGGCAGATGATAAGAGGAGATAGTAATAAAGTATTTTAGGATGGGCTTAGGGTAATATATACAGTATACAACCTCGACTATGACAACATGATGAAATCGTCATATCGTGATTTACCATTTCACTATTTGATGCAGCTGTCTGTTCAAAAACAAACTATTTTACTACCTACTTCTCTTAAGAGAGTGACAGTAGGATTTAGGAAATTGTTATTTTAATTTTTGCCCCATCACTTGATCCACCACCTTTAGATTCATTTGTAAATAATAGCTACTTACTTCATGTAGCTATATAGGTCTAAATACCCAAAATAAAACCAAACATTAGATCTTGTCCTTAGTATTTTGCAATTGTTATCGCAGCTATACAACTTAAGTTATCCCGGACTAAACCAGCATTACAACTTTATGTCTGCACTAGATTCTTTACAAAACCAGGTCTAGCACCACAATAAAAGCAAAGTTCACTTCAAATTTAACAACCACAATACATATATATTCTGAATTGCACAATCCTGCTTTTTCTGGCTGCCTTTTCCTCTTCTCTGACAAGGGCCTAATTGGGTGAGTTGTTATCGCCGCGAGCTTTGTTTTAGCGTGGCATCGACACAGAGGTGATAATGAGAGCGCGGGCAGGAACACATTAGATTCTCTCAAACCAGAATTCACTTTATTTATTATTTTACAGTATGTGGTGTGCATGTGTGCGTGTGGGAGTGGGTTAGTGGGTTTTGCCTGACCCTTACCGGCAAATAGGGCTACGTTGGTTTGCTTGGAGTCAAACGGGCACGCGCCAAGCCATTGATCTCCTCCCCGTCGAATTCAAGGTTATCCAGCTGCAACATGCACCCACACAGTAAGACACAAGGGACATGGAAATAAACAATGGACTGTGCACAGGCGTGAAAGTGCTCCAGTCAAATTTATTTAAAGTGGAAGTATTGAGTGAGTGTCCGCCACAGAACAAAGAGATTTACATAGAGCTGTGATGGAAATACAGGAGAAACAATCATGTGTGACTGACCCTGTAGTAGCGACACATCGGGTTGAAGCCGTTGGTGCCGCAGATGAAAACCAAGTCGTCGTTTCGAGGGACAAGGACTTTGATGAAGTTGTGACACTCATCCTGCAAAGAAAAAGAATGCACTTGATTATGTAAATATTGCATTTAAATTAGGCTAAGTTCAAAGATTTATTGCAACTAATCAATTAATGAAATAACATAACCAACTATTTTAGTAGAAAAATCAAATTACTCAGATCTTGGCATTACTATGCAACCCAAAGTCCAGATGTGGCTCTCTTTGCTTTTTATTTCAGCCTTCTGAATATATTTGATAATAATTGTAATTCTTTCTATTTCTATGTTTGGTTGGTGTAGTTATTGAGCAAGTGCACACACTTGTGTTATAAATAAGGATTACATGAAATAATTACATTGCAAAAAGGCCAAACAAAAGAAGAATCTTATTTTAAATGAATGTGTCGGTGAAAGGGAAAGTGACAAGCATTTAAAGATAAATATGTATTAAACACCTCCTAATCATGTGACTAACTGGTTTGCAAAATAACTGTTAGTTGTTTAATATTTACAATTGTCAGGCATGCAAGTATAAAAAATATTGGAAAGTTGTGGAAATAGATTAAGAAAGGTTTAAAATTGCCTAAGCATTACAATAAAATGTCATTTAATGTGACTAACACATATGAACATTTACTGACACAAACACAATCTTTTATTGTGATAATGTCAATTCTGATTAATCTTACATGGTTTGCTGAAGGCACTTAGCGTGAGCATCTTTTATTCCAGTGTTTTCATATGAATGATTATTATTATCATCTTCTGTTGCCACTAGATGATTTTTTTATACATACCCTGTGCTTCCCTCTCACAGCACACATATTCCTGTCCGACTGTCCCGACCGCCACGTTAGCTTCTGCAAGACAACACAACAGCACAATATTTAGACAAACACTTCTTCAAGCATGGAGACTATCTATAGCTTCTACTGGTCTCATTTTACAAGCTGTCCACTCTGGTGATGGATGGCCCCTGTATATTTAATATGGACAGCAGCTCCTAGTCTGAGTCTCCGATGGATACATAAGACTTTTCACAGATTGTACAAGCTTAGAAATCATTTAGTTGTCAATCTAGGCCCCAAAATGGACTGAAATGATAGTTGTCATTGTTTGATCCAAAATTCATCCCATTTTAGCCCTTATAAACATTTGATTTGAGCATGTTCTTGTTCTTCTTTAGTCTTTGTTTGAACTACTTTCACAAACAGGAAACTACATTATATTAATGTAGCATAATTATGGAAAATACATCATTCAAAAATCAGGTCAGGTCAATCCAATCTGTTATGATGAAGGGGAAGTGTGTGACAGGACATTTTTATAGCCTTGTTTTAAACTCAGAATTAGCTCCAGTCATGGTTCAGTCCTAGTTTAGTCCCAGTTTGGATGTGGTGTGTGTAGAAAGCGGATGCATCATAAAGACATAAACCAAACCAAGACAGAACCAGGCTGAGAAACAGGAAACGGTAACTGTTATGATGACTTAATAAAGCATGAACAAAGACCCAGTTCATAAAGGTCGAATCATTTATTAAAGGTTGTATGTATGATTTTTCAAGGAAAGACAAACTGTGCTCCACTGCCCAGTTCCCTCCTACACTGTACTGAGCCAATGAGCTACTTATGAACATACAGAGTTTGATTACAGGCTAACAGGCCAATAGAAATGAGGCACCTTGTTTCCTATTGGCTAATGATTTACTGGCCTCAGCTTTTTCAACCTTCATATATTTTTCAGATTCTTTTTCTGTTTTACAATAAGTACAAGACTCTTACAAGTCTTTAAAACTATTTATGATAAGATTGACTTTTAAAAAAAAAAAATCCTCTATCCAATCTTTAAGGATTATTCAAGCTTAGTCAGTAAATGACCTCTATTTACAAAGGTCCAGCGCTTCACCTTTTTCAAGGCACCCAAAGTACTTTTAACCCTTTGGGCACCAGAGTTTTTCCTCTTGAATTTTAAACCAGTAAATATAGAGCCTGTAAACTTGATCCTGGAGAATTTAAAAAAAGTATATATCTCTGTATTATTTTGAAAAACCACTAGTACAGAGTTGAAACTGTAATTTTCCACTGATCTGAAACTTATCAAAAAACAATCTGAGGTCTGGAAACTGACCGCCTGAAATGACTTGATGCAGAATTGCTACTTTGGCGCCTAAAGAGTTAAGACAGGCAGCCACTCACCCATTCACACACACATATACAGAAACTGGGCAAGGTGGGTCAAGTGTCTTGCTCAAGGACACAATGACAATTCGCTCAAGCTACTTTAATACAAATTACAAAAGCTTACTGCAAAGCCAACATTTGTATCAGGTATTTGTTAATGCTTTATTCGAGCAAATTAAAGTTTAAATATTATGAAGTGATATCAAGGAAGTTACCCTATACATACCCAGGACTTAAAATTTCAATAAGTTTACGTACTGCCAAAAGTTAGGTCAGATAAAAAGACATGTATAGATACTGTATGTAATGTACATATTAGTCTTACCCGGTATGGAATAATCTCGTTCCTGTAGCTCTCTCGCAGACTGACGAGGTACACCTGATCTCTGCAGACACAAAACACACGTATCAGTGACACAGCAGCAGCTTTACCACACTCTGCCAGTTCTGCTTTGAATATTAATGTCCATTTACTAATAGACCGTTAATTACTTGTAGTAAAAGGGATAGTTTCAATTTTTAAAGTGGGGTTTTACATGGCTCCCATCAATAGTTGATGCCCAGGTGTCCGCTGTCTGTTTTAAAGCCTGGTAATATACTGCTTTTCTTCTGTGGTGACACCTGAAGTCGTATTGAAAAGCTTTAAACCATTGTTCATACAAATTCTAAAATATCTATGCTTGTATTTGGTTTTCTGACTGGGAGAGCTCAATGAACAATTACTGCTTTTATTCCCAGCACTTTGGACTTGGGTTGGTTTATAAAATGTGCTATAAAAATCTTGCAGATTGGATTGAAAATAGACATTAACTGCCTTATTCCGTCTTTATTTATTTGCCTGGTGTCTTTCTTGGCAAATGGTAGCCTTGGGTGGGGAAAAGCCTGGACAAATGCCAGTTAGTTGCAGGGCAGACATGTGGGACGCACAGACCATCATTCAGTCGCACATTCATTGACGGGGCTTGAATGTACGATTGGCTAGTTAATCAAGGATATAGTAGGCCTATAATATGAATATAGTGAGAAATATAAAAGGTTGTGATTCAGCAAAGATCTGCTTGGTCCACTATTCACCTTATTTTGCTTTATATTAGCAGTGCACGTCCTGTTTAGCTCTGTTAAGGTAGCTAACATGTTAGCTTGTCTGTATTGGGATCTCAAATAGATATAAAAACGGTTCAACTAAACCCAGCGACTGAATTCTGCAGGCTAGCTAAACCGGAAGTACACTGCCAAGAAAAGTGGGCGGGCCAGAGTAAGGTGAATAATGACATGTCCTGCTAATGGATTAGTTTTTCTAAAAAGGGTTGTGACTCTGTTATGGCTGTCACTAAATGATGCTCAAAAAAAAAAAAAAAAAAGAAGTTCAAATACATATTGCAATTAGAACAAGGTTCATATGAATTTTAACTTGAGGTTTTCCATGACTATTCCATGCCTTTTCCAAACAATTTCCAACATAAAATTGTTTATTTTTGTCTAAAAATGTAGATCTGCCAAATGATTTGATTCCAAATCTTCAACAAACCCTCTATGCAAATCCTTACTCTAAATACAATTTGCTATTTTTAAAGTATTAGTTGGCTAATATAAATTTTGGACAAGTAAGACACCATAGACAGATTAAGTAGTTGACAAAACATGTGACATTATTGATTGACAATGTACAGTAATATGATATTACTGTACATTGTCAATCATCATTTATACATTAAAGGTCCACTTTGTAGGATTTTTGTTATAGATTCAGTAATTATCTTTTCAACATGGAGATGATTTTGCTTTTGACCTCTAGAATGTTACCCAGTATGTCTTTACACTCCATGGAGACGAACATGTAGTTGTAAAAAGTCAGATCTGTGGAGGGGCGTGTCTGCTCATTGTAACATATTTTTCAAGGTATTTCTGAGCACTAAAAACATCCCTAGTACTATCAATTCAAGACTGGAGAACACTCTAGGTATTGTACTAAGATTCTCTACCAGAAAAGTTGCACAATGCAACTTAAATATCCTCTATGCTCACATTTATTCATTATTTCATTCATGTATTATGTAATGTATTTCATGTTGATGATGGTCTTATTGTTTTAGGACAGGTGACTTCAAATTAAGGAGTAGTTATTTCTAGTGTTTTTTCATTATTTTTTTGTGCAGCACTTTATAGGCTGTTATAAGGTAAATACTGTATAAATAAGTATGGATTTCCAGCTAATATTAAAACAGATTTATTGTCAACTATGAATGAGTGCGTTGCCATTTTCCGCCTAAACAAAGAACAGTTTCGCCAAGACATTCATTTATGTGACAAAATGCATCAATGATTCACTCTGCAGAATACAAAATAGCATAAAACCCAAGCTAATGTTCAGAGCTTTAACTACAATACAAAGTACACAATAACACTTTATCAGACTGCACAATCGATTGTTGCGTAACTTACAGTAAGCCACAGCTACACCTCTTTCTCTTTCACCTGGTTTTCCTCGCTACACGTGACAGTTTAAACTCGCCTCAGGGGGTACATATTTTCATGCTTCGTACAGATTTTAGCTGAGGTTTTTTATACCTTTTGATATTGAACCCTGGACATTTTTTTGTGGTATACAGTAGCTTTATTGTGTTCATTTTTGTGTCCCAATTAATTTCAACCTTTCAAACAAACAAAAATAATCCCAAACTCTTTCTTCCAAAACCTGAGAATTTCATGATTTTTTCAGGTTTTTCATGACTGTACAAACCCTATATTTTACAGCGCGTGTCAGGATGATTTCCTGCTAGTGTATCAGAGCATGTTGTCCGATTAATGCTAGTGTCCATAAACTCTGCATGGACATGTTTAGATGCCAAGAAATCCCACACAGAACGTCAGAGCGGGATGACAAATGCCTTTCCTCGGATCGATAAGGCTGTATACATCAAGATGCAGCTCTCGAAAACCTCACAGGCAATAACGCTAAGAGCTCTTCCCCACATCTCGCTGTTTGCCCGCTAAAGGGGGGAGGGACAAAGGGTGATATTGGGAAAGCGGCGTGGGGGAGGTGTGAAAGGGGTGTTTACCTGCCAGCGATGAACAGTGTGTCCTGGATTTTAGTCATGAGTTGAAAGTCAAGGCGGTGCTGGGACTCGTTTCCAGAGGGCCGGCCTCTGAAGACTGGGTACCGGCGAGAAACTGTGGACATAAAAGATTGTACAATAAGAATAAGGTGGAGGTAGGCGTGCAACAGGCTGCAATAGTTTGATTCATGTTACAGATACACCGATACTGAGGTCAGATATCAGTGCTGATCTATTACATTTTTCTGGATCAAGTATCGGTCAAATAATATTGGTTCAATCGTTATCTTGATGGAAAATTAAACAAGTCAGTTCAGTCGTTACTTGCATAAAAACACACTTGCACAGATATCTTGTTAATGTATCTATTCAGGTAGAAATTAGTCTGAAGTCTGTTTTAGTTGTAGTTAGCATTGTGGCTAACTACTGTTAGCATACCGGCACATGTCGCTCCTAATAGCTGTCAAAAAAGCTTAAAACATATTGTGATGAACAATTTAGATGCTCAGAATGCATAAGTGAACAAAACATGTTGACTGATAGGAAGTTTCAAATGTATTATTTCTGTTTTAAGGAAGTAAAAATTTGTTTTAGCACCTTTTAATAATGCCAAATTATCAGTATTGGTTTTGTAACTAAAATAGCTGAATTGCCAAATGTTTAAATTCAAACAAACCATGCTGGCAGTAGGTTGATAAAATTACACCGAGTGACAATCTGCTTTGGTTAGTCCTGGTTTGTCTTAAAAGGATCTTCACACCTGGTTATTTGAGTCTTAAAGCACATTGAATGAGGTCCATTTTCCTGGGGCCATTGACATTGATACTGGGTCCCCAGGCCATAGTTTTCCAAACAAAAGTATTAAGTGATACAGTTTGTTTTTGCTCTTTGTGAGTGATCGTATGACTTATCATATTTAGTGCTTGACGTCACTCTCAAGAGATACTTTTTATCAATATAACATGTGAGTTGTCCATATTTTATTCATAAGACAAACAAACCATTGTTTACAGATCCATGTATGTCCAAAATAAACATTGATACTCGATATGTTTGTGTATTGAGATCATTGGATTAAAATACACTTTGGGAATCTTTTTGTTTTTCGCTCATAGTGATAAATAGGCCTATCACAATAAAGACTAGAAATGTTTGTGTTGCTGCTGTCATGTTGTAACCTGACAACTCTTGTGGTATTAGCAAATCACAAAGCAGTGAATCATGCCAGTTTGAATAGATGCAAAACAACAGACAGTGACAATTATTTATTATTTACTTCCTGGTTTTCTGTCCAACACGTTCCCTTCCTTTTAACAACAAACATTTTTAAACCACGACCTTCTCAACTGCGCTGGCATCATTTTAACAGCACTACTTTGGACAGATAGTGTTGTTCCTGGAGCCCAAATTGAAATGCATTAGCGCAGATAGAACTAAATGAATCGACAGGGGATGCAAACAAGCCGTAATAGTAGGACTAATGAAAGCTGCTCTAGGCACTTAAGCACAGATCAACTCCTGCATTCAGCTCCAGTCTTCTCAGTTTATATAATTACGCTGCATTCGCTCTCCACAAATCCTTCTGCAATTAAGGTAATGGTGGAGTAGAAATATTTGTATTCTTTATGATTATATGTGAGCCCGGCAGTGTTGTTTGGACTGGAGGTAATGGCAGCTTGCGTCAGCACATCTCCAAATCTCTGTTGTTCAAAATCCACTTAATGTTTGAGCTGACCAGGCAGAAGATTGATTTTATTACAATGGGAAATCATACGTTGATGAACTAGAAGAAGCAGTCTTTTCAGATAGAGACCGACTACAAAATTTAATTATTCTGTCTTTTATCTGAATGCTAAATTGACGGTTTTACTTAACATGATGTAGATACAGGCTTTGTCCTTCCTATTTAGTATGCATCCTCACTGTCTTGGGATTTTAAGGGATTGTGTTCACGTGTGTGCTGACTTTGTCATTTCCTTCAAGGTCATAATTGCATTATTTTACTTTCTTTTCCAGTTTATCTGCTTCTTACAAGAGACTGCAGTGATTTGCATATTCCTTTAGCAAAGGGTTTAAGCTCTTTCTCATGCAACAGTGTACTTGCTATTTTAAAAACTATTTAATACCCAAATCTTTTTTGGATACTAGGTGGTGCAATAAATGTGTTTAAATATTATTTGCCATGTCAAATCTGTCAGATATCTGATGCTAAGCAGATTGAGCCTGCACAGTGATTGGATGGGAGACCGCTGGAACTCAAGGTTCCACAGTTAACCATAAGACTGATGAACTCTGCTCCTAAGAGAGTTGGGACTATTTTTTATGTCTAATATATTTAATAATGTATTGTTTATAAATACCTTATTTATTATTTATTTATTCATTCAGCGTACAGAGCACATTGTTGTTCGTGTCAGGTTATGGAATGCATTAGACAAAGACTTACATGCATGTACCACTATTGTACAGATGAAAAAATGTTGCAGACAGGGTCCTTGAGAGCTAAATGATGACCTAAATAAATGTTTTGGCTAAGTGGTGGCCTTTATTAATTCAGTAAAAGTGATGGCGCACCATCTTTATGTCTACTTAGTTTGTTAAAGGGGCATGTAATACTGTATAAGACTTTGTCTTTTTCATGCTCCTATTCACCCATGTATATTTTTTGCAATTATGTTGTTGAAATTCACGTTGTAATTTGCATGTATAAATAAACAAATGAAATGAACCTCTTTTTATTGACAAAATAACAAGTGACAAATAAACTTAAACTGTGTCATTAGGCAAAACACTTGCCCACGTGGATCTAGTGTGTGCGTGAATAGTTGGTTGTGGTCAGAGGGGCCAATGGCGCAAAATCACAGTTCTGCTTCTGTCAGTTTGCCCCAGGACAGCTGCATTGCTTGTGAATGATATGACAGCTTGTTTTGACCGTCACAACTTAATCAACAGTGGGTCTTTAAACTCACATCTCAATACATGATTAATACATGTATATTCACCCACTTAAAGCATACTGTTCATACAGTGTATAGTGGAAATGGGGACTTCTGCTTGCAACCTTGTCAAATTTGGTTGGACAGTAGCAAAGACTCAATCAGGTAGCTTGATTTTTTTTTTTTTTTTTGAAGAGACTGATCCATTTATTCAGCTTTTTTTTAGCAACATGAATGCATTGTTTAGGGTTCAAATCTGTATCCAGGGCAAATTTTAAAGTAATCATAGGATTTTTTCTCTTCTTTTCAAGCACATACATGGTCAGATTACTTTGGTTGACTAGCAGCCTTAAACATGTATCGCCTCCATGCGTTACTTACAGTGTGTGTCCACCACGTCCAGGGCGGCTGTGTCCTCTGGGAAGCTGACGGCGGTGATGGAGCCTGTCCCCAGCAGCAGCAGCAGTAGAGCAGTGAGCACTAACACAGCTCTCTGGCCCATGGCTGCTCCCTCTGCACAACCTGTTACACCTCAACAAGATGTTACCTGCAAACACACAACACCAGATATTCAGTAAGTCCACTGCAGCAATTCAGTATCATACACAGATTCTGGGGTTAATAGTACAATAAGTATGTATTGCCTGCCATAGTCTCTCCTTGAACCTCTGGGAAATTATTTGTCTTTAAATGTTTTAACTAAGGCTTAATAATCAGATATCAATTTAAAATGTTTGTTATATTATTCACAAAAGGGCATACATATTACTTTCATGCCCTTATCTGGAAGCTTGCAGCATAACTTTGTAGCTTTTTGTTGCCATAAACATTATTTTGATAGAACATGTTCGCATATCTTCAATACAACATTCACACTAATGTAATATTGCACTCCCCTGTTTTAAAACAACACTTTTTGACAATGCACTTATCAACATAAGCAACTGCTGTATGATTACTAACACTTGGAAACATAGCAAACAACTTGTTAAAAACAAAAGTTTCCACACAGTTTGCATTGATGGCTTAATTACATAGAACAATAGGATTTCTTCTGCATTACTCTACTGCTCTTTTTGAAGTAGTAGTATATGACACAATTCAGATACTTTTCTATTGCCAACTAGCAGGGTTCGTACAGATTTTGGGTTTTTCATGATTTTTCCATGACCTCTCCAAAACAATTCCAAACTTTTCCATGACCTTGCTGAACATAGTTTTCACAACTGTCTTTCATTGACTGATTAAGACAAAAACACAAAGATTCTTGATTTTTAGATATAAAAAATAAAAATTCTAAATAATTTGGATTGCAAAGTACTTTCAAACTCAGTAAACTTTATTCCAGTTTTAAACAAGAAATCTTTCTTTCTTTTGGCTTTTGCTTGGTTATCGATTTATTTTATTCAAAATAATTGACGATTCAACATGGCTGAATCTTGATCTCTCAATTTTTTAATTGTCCGCCCTACAAGTGGATCTGTGTCAGAA
Source organism: Mugilogobius chulae (assembly GCA_038363315.1). Classification (NCBI taxonomy): domain Eukaryota; kingdom Metazoa; phylum Chordata; class Actinopteri; order Gobiiformes; family Gobiidae; genus Mugilogobius; species Mugilogobius chulae. Next base: position 8,293,805 of record CM076403.1, read on the forward strand.
CAAATTATCCCCAATGTAGGCTACATATATTTGAATTTAAAATAATTTAGATTTTTCCCAAACTTTTTCTAAACCTATGGAATTCCCAACTTTTCCAGGGCCTGGAAATTAGAATAGAATTCTCCATGACTTTTCAGGTTTTCTATGACTGTACGAACTCTGAACTCGTAGTCACAGTCAGTTAATTAAATGCTGCACCTCTGTTGACAAAGCCACATTTTAAAGGAACAAGAGATATGACATGCATTTGTGGACATCTTTAGAATGCTCTTCATGTGAAATAAAAAATTACAGTGCTCTTATTCAACATAATTTCTTCACAAAGACATGAACTTGATACATGGCAGCTTGTTTATCCTACATCATCATTATACCGTTTAGGATCCTCTACGTATAAAAGGATTCCTCTGGGGAAAATTCTTCAAACTAATACCACTTTAGCGCGGTAAAAAGTCATAAAATTGCACTTAATCCGACGAGCTGTGCAACCGCGCTCCGCGTAAGTTACCTTGGCCCTGTAATCCTCGCGTTCATCATGCATTCAACAGCTAAATGCAAGCTCAGTCATTCACAGTTTTGTTTAGCTGCACAAGTTCGCCGACCCAGTTCACAAAGTTGGCATAGATAGTAGTAACGTCACTTATTGAATGCTGAGTGTAAAAATCTAAAGTGTAGTCAATGGGAGCATGTGGCCTGACCTGTGTAGAGCTGTTCTATTGATTCATGGGCAAAGTTGTGGAAGAGCCTACCCCAGCTATTCCTCTCTCTTTCTCTCTTCTCTCCTTCTTTGCTTCTCTCCGTCTTATTTTTTCTCCTCTCTCTCCTCTTCTCCCCTCTCTCTTCCTGCTGCACTCTTTTTTTCTCTTTCACTCTCTTGTTGCCCTCTCCTGCTTTCTCTCTCTTGCTCAGTCTCTCCCCCTTCCCTTTTGCTCCCCGTCCTTCTCCCTTTCTCTCTTCTCTTTCTGTCTCTCTCTTGCCCTCTCTCCTTTTTCTCTCAATCCTTTTCTCTTTCTCATTTTCTTTCTTCTGCCCCCCTCTTTTCTCTCTTTTACTCTCTATCCCTCTTGCTTGCCTTCTTTCTCTTTTTCCCCTCTTAATTTCTTTCTGTCTTTCCCTCCTCTCCTTTTCTCTCTGTTTTTCTTTCTCTTTTCTCTCTTCTTTCTCTCTCTCACCCCTCCTTCTCTCTCTTTTCTCTCTCTCTCTTTCTTTTGCCCCCTCCTCCCTATCTCTCTCTCCCTCTCTCTCTCTCTCACCCCTCCTCTCTCTCTCTCTCTTTCTTTTGCCCCCCTCCTCCCTATCTCCCTCTCTCCCTCTCTCTTTCTCTACATCTGCTGGTGCTGTCTGAGGGGAAGGTCAGCCAAGCGACCGATGGGGCGTCTCGTGTGTGGGATGGGTACAGAGGAAGTCCACTCAGTTTGGGGCACCGCAGGCCTGCTGTCTCTGTGCATCTGTGCGGGACTTTGGGCCTCATCAGCACGTTTCTCCAAAAATGACCTCCAGTGACCTCAAGATGTACAAGTTGTCTTAAAAATAATTATGGTTTGGCTAAGTGTTTTAGTATAGTTTTAGTGTCTTCATGTTGCCTTAACTTAAGTTTGTCATCCCCAATGGATCTAAAATAAAGTAAAGTATTTTTCCATGCAGGTAGCCAATAGTTGAAGATACAATGCTTACTATGCAAAATTACACATCAGATTTGCAGAAAGGTGAAAAAATGCACATTTTAGAATCTGACATTTAAAATGGTAAGATACTGTTTCAGAGCTGTATTAAGTTTCACATTTTAGAAAGCTTAACAGAACTAGACTGAATATTGAAGAACAAAAATGTCTCTAGCATTAATATATTATTGGAAAGAATTGGAAAATCTAAAACTGCTATTAAAGCTGGATACTTCAACTATCAATGCAGATAATCACATTCACCACAACAAAATGAGACTTTAATGGAACTAGAATGATCATGAGTTTTTGAATTTCAATGTCAACTTTATTTACACCTTTGCAATGACAAAACCTGCCCAAAGTGCTTCATAAAAACAACTGACATCTAGATTTCTAATAGCCACTTAATTCCTCAGGTGCTGGGATTGTTAATTTGAAATACAAATCAGTATATAGATACAAACTTGAAACTTTAGCCTGGACAATCCAAATTCTTATCTGAGAGTGTATTTCATACAACTGCTGTTACAGAGTTAAGTCTAAATTGAAAAAGCTACTGAAACCTAAAAGGTTAACTCTAATATAAAGTGTAATAAACTTGCCACTGACTATTGATAAATATTCATTTTAGGACAATGTACAATTACAGTAAGCACATTGATGCTTGTACCAGATTCTACCATTAACAGGAGGGAGGTACATTGGAAATGTTTTTAGGGGAAACATGAGCACACAGAAGAACCTAAGCAGACACAGGGAGACATGCAAACTACACATAGAAAGGTCCAGTTCGACTGGGAGTCGATCTCAGGACCTTCTTTCTATAAGGTCAGAGCAGTATCACCACCGTGTCACCCAGCTGCGTTGTTCTTTAAGTGTAAATGAGCAACTTTAAAGCAACATACTGTACAAAACAAAATGTGTTGTAACGTTGCCCTGACAACTCTTGCTGTACAATTATCTGTGTTTTGCCCGAGTCTTTCCTGAGGGGACTCTTGTGTACTTGTGATGTCTGTTGTCTGCCTGTGGACATGTAACACAGGCAGAGCTGCTAATAATTCATATTGGGAGTGGCAGGAGTTTAGTTTATGTGAACGTGTGTGCTAAGCAGTGCTTTAGAGACTCAGGTCTGTGCATATTAATAATCAGTGTACCTTCAAATATTTATGAAGCAAACAAATTATTCATGCGTGCGAAGCCTGAACGGATATAAACAATTTACTGTGAGACGTCACACTGGGAAGACCAACGATCCGGCTGCAGCAGACAGACAGGTACACACGTATTGGCAAGCATGCTTCTTGGGGACTTTACATTGGCTTACATTCATTTTACTTTTCTAAGCTTACCTAGCTTTCTAACCCTAACCATAACCTATTTTCATGCTTAATTGAACTTTAAAGGACACAAATTATATATACATTACATTGTCTTTTGTTTTTAAACAAGCCCTTGAGGACTTACAAGTGTTAGAGGAACTTTAAAAAGGTGTCATCTGGTTCCTACATCAAGGTCTGCATCTACTGGCTGCAAACAATATTGGTCAGGGTAAATAGTCAAACTGATTTTGCCTGATATGCCAATGCGGTTGAAATGCTTAAAATAAGTGTAAGTGATTAATGAACCTAAATGAAAATGCAATATATTATTTACTTTGTTCTCATCCTTCAAACATCCTTGGAAACCCAAGGATCAAAAGCAATAAAAGGTTTAGTCAAGGACAGTCATGGGTTTCCCACATCATGAATTGAGCTAAAGCACCAGCTACTGCTGCAAAGGAATTGACACAGATGAATAAATCAAACTGATATTGACTGATATGTCAATGATTTTTAAACTTCAAAACAATGGCGTAGATCTCAGAGATCTAACTAAAACATCACAGATTTGGGACATTCAAAAGTATTTTCTGAGACTCAGCGGGGAATGAATAATATCTCGCAGACAAAATGTCAGCTGTGTGTGTGATGAGGAAGCAATGTTAGAACACAACAAAATGTCAAAAAAGTCACCTTTGCATTAATTCCCTTTAAAATAGTGGAGAGATGATCTTAGAGATTTGGAAAATTTAGAACAGTGTTTTCTGAGGCTCAGCAGAGAGAGAATAGCAACTCACAAACAAAACTTCAGCAACTCCAGTTTTGATGAGGAAACAATGGTAGAACACAAATAGAAACTCAGAAAAGTATGTTTTTGCGCAATAGGAAGGAACCATCCTTTGAACCAGGCTGTTGATCAAACATTGAAGCATGAAAGTCACTGAGAGCTGATTTTTGTCGACTCAAGTGAAGCAGGTCCCCGTAAAGTGAGTGTGTACAGATCTGAGTCCCCACAGAGTGATAAATCCTCATCCACACACAGGGCAGTTTGAAGGGCCATAATGCAGCGGGCTCACGCACACTCAAAAACACACGCGCCATATTGAGTCATTTTTCAATTAGCCGCGAGCACACCTGCTCCAGTGCTGCTTGTGCCCTGCTGCCAGCCCATTAGCGCTGTGATTGATCCGCACAGGAAGCACAGGCAAAGACAATCTATGGGATTTAGAGTTCGACCGCCCACCGCTCCGATGGGAAAACTTACTTACATGAGATCGAACCAGTTAAGGCCAACTTTTACACCCAACGAAAACAAAGCCAGACAGTATTTTTGATTAAAGTTCGATTTAAAGTTGTTCCTCAAATTACAGCACCGTGCTCAATAGAAAACGTGAAATGTCATTAAATGTCAGGGTGTCTTCAAGCAAAACGTTTGACAAGATAATATAAGGCTCTACATAAGTTATCTAATGGATCTGGAACATGTAAGGAAAAACTGCTATGAATGATAGACACATACCATGATTAAATAAGCTGTTTTTGTCTTTTATGTAAATACTTTTTGATTTGTGTGACTGATAAAGTGTTACAATCTGCAACTTAGACCTAAAAACTCAGACAAACTTGCAACTTACTGTCCATAAGTCTATAATAGCTTTATATATACAGGTCTATTTGAAAATGATTGTTTGTTTGATTGAATGTTTCGGTTCCCTTGCTGTTCTTGATCTGTGCATTGCAACACTGGAATTTCCCAATTGTGAGACAGCTAAAGGATATCTTATCTCATTTAACTAGGGCTGTTCATGGTTTCTTAGTCAAAAAAATGTGTATTATTTGACAGTACTTTAGCTCATCTCCAGCAGAAAGTAGATGAACTAGCTCAAGTTTTGGGGTAAATAATGATATAAATACAGATAAATTAAGATCCATAAACTGGTTTGTAGTACTGAGTTGGCTAGACAGTCAGAAAAGGTCTAATCTAAAAGATACTGAACAATTTTGATAACTTTCGCCATCTTTAAGTCGATTAACACGGGACATGTTTTTATTTCTTCAGAGCTACTAAAACAGATAAATGTGTTTTTTATTATGACAAGAATTGCAATTAGATTTGTAACTTTTGTCTTTATAATCGGACTGTTGAGTGTTCTCTTTCTGTGAACTGACAAACAATGTAATTCATAACATTTTTGAACAAATTATTAAAGCAATATCGAGCACTTTTTATTCAGAAAAAGAAGATATGTTTTTATGTTTGCTGAATTATCTGACACTACAAACATTGTAGCTTTTGTAATTGTCTCATCGTGTCTGCAATTATGATTCAAATCTGACACTTTTAAACCGATTTCTCTTCAATATCAAGATAAGTTTTGCAAACATTTGTGTCGTCATATTAACCACATTGACCAGGGCTATTCAACTTTATTTCCTTGAGCCTTATCTTCCGGGCCAAAGGTGTTTGCATGGTCACTACAATTTGGTGTCGCACAACTATCTTTTTATAAAATGTAAAGCAACATCTGCATTATTCTACTTTTCCATTTGTGTACCGTAAACAAAGCTAAATGTTGACACGACTAAGCAGCACTAGCCAGGTCTGAACAAAGATTAGCTCCAATTCAAACCAGATCTAAACCAGAATCAAACTAAGTCTAAAGCAGAATTAAACACATACTAACCCTGACAGACGTATACTTCTGTGCATAGAGAACCAGCACCTTTCATACTTGTCTATGAGCACTTGCTAACCTCCGCAGTACAACTAAAATAAAAGTGGCCTGACTGTATTATTAAGAAGCACTTGGACCCTTCAGTGCAAGTGGTGCCGAGCCCGACTTAAGTGTTTTAGCGTCAATAGAGGCTAATCATAGCTATTGGGCCCTCAGCGGGAGACTGCTGCTGCCGCTGCCTTTAAAAGACCAGTGTCAACACAGCTCACATTAGGGACCATTTCATCTCAATTACTCTTTTAAATCACTAAATTCTGGGTTTTAACAAAGAACAGTGCTTTCATCTATAAACGTTTAGTTACAGCGCTGATTAATTACGGAACAAATTGAATTTCAAAGAAAAAATGAAGTTTATATTCAATAATAGTTAACTGCAAACTGGCTCTGACAGATTCGAGGTGTTAACAAAAGTGCCAAGTTAAATCTCAGCCAATGTACTTGAGGAGTTTGTGGAGTAGTGACAAAAATAGACTCCAGAGCACGTGACAAAGGCTGAACAAGATTAAGCTTCATTTGAGCGGTCTCTAGTCTAAATAATATGGCCTATACTAGAACTGTGCAACATTAAGTCAGTCCAACAAGCATGTCTGGTGATTTCTATTAGTGACTAGACCCATTCACTTTGTGTGGCAGCAATAAAACTGACCTTACACAAGATTTATTTGTTTGTTTATTAGTGATTATTATAGAACTGTAGCAAATTTCTGACAAATGTAAAATGTTTGTGAAATGATCCAAAAGTACAAAATTACATTGAAATCATTTGTTGAAAGTCTGAAGTAAGGCTTTAAGATTGACTAAATTTAGTCGTCACTCACCCACTTTTTAGGTCATGGCCAAGTGAAAGTGGTTAACAAATCAAACAAATTAGGACTTATTTGTGAGTGGTGACCTATAGTATTTCGCAATGCTGCTTCTTTTCTAGACGGCTACTAGTGATTTTTCCATACATTTAGGAAGAAAGTATGGCACATGCAGATCAACAATTCACATTTTTTTATTGTAAAGCACAAAAGTTATCTAAAACACCTTAAAAAAAGAAAGAAGTCCATTGACTTCCTGTGCAAAACTCTAGAACTGATAAGTCTTGCCTTTTCATTGTATAGTTTTACCTTAATATGGCATAATGACTATATTTTGTATACTAATGAACATAATAACATAATTCTGAACCTAAGATTTTTTCTCCCTGATATAGAATTTTTACGTAATTGCAAGTAAATACAGATAAGTGGGTGGGGATAGGTGGTAGGTGAGGACGGAGTTCTTTGAGCACTGGAGCATTAGCTGCAGGACAATACAAGATTACTCAAACATACAAGAAGCAATCCAAATACAACTTTGGGTAAAGTAATGATGAGAAAACACGGCTGTAAAAGATGGTAGATGATAAATTTTGTTACAATTATCACAAATCTAACAAAATAACAAAAAAAAATTCATCATCATGCAATCGATCATTCCATCAACTAAATAAGAATAGAAGAAACACACCAGTTGTGTTATCTATTGGAATGTTTTGAGAATTTTTTTGACAGGTAACGCTTCAGTAGTGTGCAACAGATCAGAAAATCTGACCAAAATTGCTTCATTACAAACATTACGACCTTCGCAGACATTCTTAATAACTACAACAGCAAATTTAAGGCTTCATAAGGCTTCAAACTTTTCTTTTTAAAACTTTAAAGACTTTTTAAGGCACAGCAGAAACCATGATTATACAAATTTCTGGATATCAAAATTCACAATGTCTAATATCTTGAGCTTGTAGATTGATTTGTGAAAAGCTATTTTCTCTTACACTTTCCAAGCTAAAGATCTCAAAAACACGCAGTGGGTTTCCCTCGATTCCCCTCGGATAGAAATAGCTCCTCCGTCAGAAAGTTTAATGCAAAACAGAGACGCAAGACATCCAGAGGTCAGCCGTCTAAAATTACTCCTGAGTCTCTGCGTTAAGCCCAAAGTGTGTTTTTTCTATGGAGCAGATCTGGTTCATTGCCTCCAGTGCATGTTGTGTGTGTATTCTGGTGTGTGCGTGGAGATATAAAGGCCTCGACAAGCCTAGAGCCAGAGCTTGTCACGCAACGCTGGGCCATTCAAACCTACTGTACTCGTGTTGTTTATTGTTCCAGGGTTTTCAGTGTCACACGGCCGCGCACTTTCCACGCTGAGGTTGCTGGTTCGATGCCAAGGCGCTAAAGAAGGAAGTTGTAGTGGTGTTTTGTTTGTGGTTGTCTAGAGCTAAAGGTTTTCGAGGCAATGAGGCTTCAAAATGTGTTAAAATATAGGATGGGATGCATGTATGACAGGGCTAACAAGTTCTAATTCTTAAAGTTTGGCCATGTTTTTTGAGTTGTGACAATATTCAGTCAGTAAAATCGTGGTTTGGAGCTACATTCTTTTACTTTGAAGAAGAATTTTGATTGCTCTCTGTGTTAAATGGTAAAGATTGTAAGTCTGGATTCACCTTTTTTCACCTCGAATCGCAGCTAAACAGGAATGCACTGTTGAGAAAAGGGGCGGGACAGAATAAGAAGAATAGTTGTTCATGAAATCATAAAAAAGCATTTTTTATTTTGTTTTTGTAGAAACTTGATTGTAAACAAATCAAACATAGAGATCGACCAATATTTGGGGGAAAAATATTGATTCTTTTTTCACCAAACACACAATACTAGATTAGTTGAGTTGAAGTTGAATAAAGCAAAAAATCTGACATTTTTTTGTAGTTTGGTAAAGTAAACCAGTTCTAAACTAGCATTAGACAAGCATTATTAGACCATTACTAATAGAGATAAAGTTTGGACTGGAAAAAGGCTAAAGCAGTAATGTCACTATATCATACTTAAAGGTATACTGTGTAATAGACTTGAACACAAGTCTGTATTTTCACCTTAAGTAGGCTTGCATGGCCACAAAATAAACTGTTATTCTTGTATGTTTCCATGGAAAAGCTGTTCCTTGCCCTGTATTTTTTCATATCACGGCATAAAACACATGTCTCCCATTGAGAATGTTCCAAGTATGGTTTTAGCTTTCTATTTCTATTGTACCTTTTTACCTCCAGAAAGTTACAACGTGCATCTTTGATATTCTTGATTATTGCCAAAGTTATTATGACATAAACAGTCATGTAAAAGGATTAAAGTACAGTATAGTTTTTGGCGAAGAGACTGAATGGAATTGAAGTTACTTGTGTTGGTAAATGCTAAAATGGTCACACATTTAGCTCTTACAAAGAAGTGGACAAGACATTGTTTTCACAAGACAATACATAAGATTCCATGAAATGAGATTCTTATTGAGCTGATCTAATTGTACTACAGTTTACACATTTGGCTCAACACTTAATTAACACTTAACACATAATCTATAAAACTACTGCTTTTCTAAATATGTAAATCATCAGCATTTGACTTTGTTTTGTCTGTATCCAAGCCTTCTTTTGTAGAGTTTGCATGTTCTACCCGTGTCTCCTACAACTAAAATCTTGCAACCTCACAAATACATTCTACTGAAGTACGCTAAAAACTATGACTGTAACTAGTAAGAAGACTAAATAAAACTAGTCTGAGAACCACACCAGAATACAGGACATTAAAAGCCATTAAAGCCATTAAAAAACAACTTCTAAAGCTGTTTGGACTATTCTCACACTTAGTCGTCAACATCAAGCTCATAATGACCACGTAGACACAGCTAAACTTCAGAGACGACCCACTATCAGCAGCTGGCGTCGAGTTTGTTCGCGAAGAGAAATCTGAATTGACGACGACCATAAAAAGCCGGCACACAACGACGACGACGGCAGCGGCAGTGCGTGAGGTTTGGTGAGCTGTGTGAGAATGTAATCCAGGCAGAACAATGACCAGCTCTGCTCCGGGGCTGTTCCACTTGTCACACGGCACCACAATGAGCTGTAATCCAAACAACGAGGGGTAAAAAGATAGCACCGGCTTCAGTTTACCTCCACTCACACACTTCAGTCTACGGCAGGTGTGAAGGGTCAAACAAGTGAAGGCGTCCTTAGACATGGAGGTGTCAAACTCAAACGTACCGGGGAGGAAGGTGGTTAAACTGTTTTGAGTAGAAGAGGTGTCGTAAAGTTCTCTTTTGTGCAGCAGTTAGTTTGATAATACGATGTAACGATTCACAACTATATCATAAACAAACAATAGAGAAATGTCAAATTAAGGCTTTGTAAGATCTATTTAGAATCGCAAAACTAAATTGTCATGACAAAATTGGTTGTGCCTTTAGTTGGACATAATGAGACTAATTTACGGCTGGTTTTGATCCAGAACGTCTCATAATGTTTAAGATTTTATTCAGATATAAATACAGCATACATTAGTGCTGTTGTCCTTCGGTTGTTCTGTCAATTAATCAGTCAATGGAGTCTCAGTTGACCAAACTTGACAAACTATAGTTACTCAACTATAATTTTGTTTAGATATAAGGATTTGTCTTGAACAGTAACTAAAAGAAGTGAATAAGTTGAAGTATGGGCACCAACTATTGGTCCTTTAACGTAAACACACTGTTCACTAATCCCTTTCTGTAGAAGTTATAAGTATTGTAAGAAGTCCATAATATTGTTATTCTTTTGAGCACAGTTTGACTCAGGAAAATGGTCAGTTCAAAACACACTTTTAGCTTTAGAGTTTTTACCATTCCCTCTTTTTAACCGATGAATCAGTCGATGGACATGTTTTAGTTGAGAGAATTTCTTTAGTCAATTACAACCCTAGCATGCGTAACACTATATGACCTTAGTCCTTTTGGTCATAAAGTTTTATTAGGGAAAAAAGCTATTTCAGTCCCTTACTAATATAAGTTCATATTGAGCATCAATAACCAAGTATCAGAATCGAAACCTGAATCGGTGCATCTCTAATCTCTTCCATCAACCAAACCAAACAGTAAAAAAAACAACAATTGTGTTATGTTATTAAAATATTATTGAGAATTTCCCACAGGAATCAAGAAATCTGACAGAAATTGCTTTATAAAAACTTTAAGACCAACAACGGCAAATTTAGGACTTTGTAAGGCCTTAAATTCAAACTTTTAGATTTTCTAAGACCTTCCAGAACCTCGTAATAGATTACTTTTGTATGAACTACCAGCTTTATGAAATCACACTTTCTGAATGTTAAAGTCATGTGACAAAAGAGCAGGATAAAGAAATTACATGTAAGATGCAACTTAGTAAAGTTATTTGTTCTGAAGCTTTGTGAAAATCTTGTTCTAGTTCTTGTAGTTTCTCCAGTTAAACTGTCTTTCCTTTAAATAGAGATGTCAAGATAATGAGGGTGGTTATTTATATTTGTTTCAATTGAGAAGTTTATCTACAACTAACATATTTCCATTTTGTTGTTATGTTATTTGGAATGAAAATACAGTTTAATGGAATGTTATCAAGGAGGGTTTGGAAAATGTCTATGTCTTGCAGTCTTACTTTCGAAAACTTAAACACAAACAAATAACACATTTCTAGCTATTGATGTCTTCAGTTATATTCTCTTTAATAACAACGATCAACCTCATCAAATTTGAGTTCTTCAGTCTCATTTTAAGCTTCTAATTTCCTTCAATTATAACAGTATCTTCAACATTCACAAAAACACATTTACCGCCTTTTGCGTTACCCTATTTCTTCTGCAAACCAGCCTTTCTAACACAATTTCTTCACTTGTCAGAACATAAAACATACGCCAACCTGCTGTTACTAAGCTACATCTTTTGCTAACTTCCAATCTCTTTCTATAAATTCAATTACACCTCACGGTTTCATCACGTGTCCAATCATCGCCTACTCACTCGGGGCGCGCCGGCTCTCGTCTCAAGCCAGAACTAGTTTCACCAAAGATTCAGATTAGCTCCGATTGCCTAAAAAGTCACGAGATGCATCAGCAGCAGCCACAAAACCAGCCTAGTGATTAGCCAGCGCCCAAGCTCCAGAAATGATTACCACAGCTCCCCTCGCGAGCGCTTAAAATGCTCTAGCCCCAATCATTGCCAATTTAGAGCTTCTCCCTCTCTTGCTAACCGGCACGGACTTGTTGCCTCTTACAGAATTTGGCACAAGAAGGAGCGAGGAAAGACCTGGAGTCGCCTTAAACTAGGGATAGTTTTAATATTTTTAAACAGTAACAACCACAAGATCTAGCAATACCAATGTAAAGATGTGACATGAAAATTCATAACGATTTTCATATTATAGTTCTTGTTTTTATATTTTTATTAGTGTGGAGATGGTAAGAACTATAAATAAAGATGACTTACAATCCGTCTTCTGCTTTATGTTGAGACACATTGGGAAATTTTAACAGTGATTATATGTTAAAAGGAAAGTTTTAACAGTGTTAAGACATGTACTTTGAAAAACAATATTTTTTTGGTAATGCTCAATATTTGGACGATATTTTGTTAGTCCGACATAAAACCTGTCTTAAAATCTATTACACGAGGTCTAATAATAATGTGAAGTCATATTAATAACATATGCACTGCAAAAAGTCTTCAGAAGCTTTGAATTTAGACTATATGATCTTGATTTGAGCAGATTTTATTTGCCAAGTAAAATGATCTTCAAATGGATCAACTTGCTTGGTCTATAAAAGAACAAAATGCCTCTTTCTGATGCAAAAAAACAGCTTGTTCCATAAAATGTTTTTCCTTGACAGGTTACATTTGTTTAAATAAAGACACTTTTTGCAGTTTAAGTGCAGCAAGCTCCTCTTATTACCGCCTTAAATTGGATAATTAACTAGTAAATATGTGCCAGGTTTTGAGTAGATTTTGACTGGTTTAATATAATCTTGTCAACAGAGCAGCATTAAAACTCAAATACAACTTATTATAACTTCAAATTAACAAAACAAGAACAAAATGTACTTTTTCTTTTGGCAAATCATCATGAAAGAATGTTAAAATATTCTCAAATAATCTCTTCATTTAACCATTTATAGCTCTACTATACATATAAACTTGCCTCGTCTATTTAAAAGTTTACAACATCACTTTTTTTTTCTTCTCTACATTGTATTTTGCAGAATCTTCAATATAATAACATCACAATATTCCTAAACTCGGATATATCGCCCACCTCCACCGCCACACTTAACCCGATTTGATTAGTAACAGGAGAAAGGCAGCTCTCAGCAGGACCAACACAAGAGTGGGCTGAGCTGCAGGTGTGACCGGGAACAAAAGGGGCTTTGGGTACATCTTCACAATAGAGCCCCACCCCCGGGAAGAGCAGCAGGTCCATGAGTCATGGCATGTTGGACCAAAGAGGAACAACTTTTATTAGACTGGAAAAGCACTGAGTTGTCGTGAGCTTGCAATACAGTTTATCAGTTACTTGTAAGCTCTGTCCAAGAAATAAAATATGCCATGTTAGAATTCTTATCCCTCAGTTTTCTTTTCGTTGGCACAAATAAATACAAAATGCTGTTCTAAATTTTTAAGTTATTGCTTTCCGATAGCTACTCGATTAAACTTTTTAGCATTAAACTTACACAAAAGACTGCAACTTGATCCAACTAACTCAAGAAATAAGCAAGTTTACACCATGATTATTTGCGAAATAGGAATTCATATTTGTTTTTCTAGCTCTTACAAATTCGTCCGCACGTGCAATCACGACTTAAAAACAGCTTTTTACAAACTGAAAAGTGAATCTGAAATGGACCACCCAAGTTTAGCCAATCAGAGAGCTACTTTTGGACAGCTATGAAACTAATACGCCTTATTATTAGTTTGATAAAGTATACTACCGTCTGAATTTGTCACAATGTGTTGTAAGTACAATGATTTTTAAGTAGAATAGATAAACTTTAGCTACTACACCGTTAAGGGATTTATACTTGGACAGAGTAAGAAAACGAAAATTTTGCAACATACATAATCTATTTGGTGGTTCTGGTTGCTTATTTCTGCTGTGAAGGAATGATGGACAGAAAAAGAAAAACAGATGCACATAAGAAGATTTACTGATACAGTTTGCGTATTGTTTAGATATTCAGAGCAACATTAACACTGCCTTCTGTTAAAAGGCTATAGGTTTAGTCTGGTGTTAACTGCGTTGGTCACTTAGATCTGACTCTTGGCTTAAAAGCAGTGACAGAATAAGTATAATCCAGAAATAGAATAAACAGATAAGAAGATTTACTAATACAACCAACTTGAGTAATGTATTCAGAACAGTTTTAACTCTGCCTTCTGTGGGGTTAACTGCGACGGTCCGGGTCACTTGGATCTGACCCTTAGTGGCCGCTGAAGTGCAGTGACACACAGAGCAGCTGGAGCCTGTAGCCGCGCTCTGGTGACCGGGCGGCCGCGCTGGATAAAGCCTGTATTTTGGGGTAATTAGCCTGGTTGGTCTCTGGGAAGGATCTGAAGCGCTCCAGATGCGCACATCTGGCACCGAGATTAAAGAAACAGTCCTAGCCTTTCATTCTATAAAGAGCAACACGGGAAAGGTCATTTATTATGGGCTTTGAGGCAGCTCTGTTGGTGATATTAAGCCATACAAACAAAGATGAAACGACTTATTTTAAATCCACTCCCTTATAAGAGGTGCCGTATGCTTGCTTAACACTTTGGCAACAGTATATCGAAACATGGGCATGGCAGGATTGGCACTGACGAAACAACAAAACATTCTCCAAACCAAAGACATTGACAACTGTGGCACTTTGAACACAGCATAAACAACTGGACATTTCTCTGTCATATTTTTAATACAAGAAAATCCTTTTATTTAATTCAGCAACTAATGATTATGTTGGTAATCAATGAACCTGTCTGTGCCTTTCTCTCGATTCATCAGTTAGTTGTTTAACCGTGATTTGGACTTGTTTACAAAGAAATACCACATGAAGCTGCTTGAGATGCTGTTTTTCTATTAAAAGACATTTTGTAAACGTTTCTGGTGTCATTTTTGGGTGATTAGTCTTTTGTTCTGAGTTATAAAACCTCTTTGATTCAACAAAAAACTAGCTTTGTGGATAGCTGGATAAAAGATTACTCGGTTGCTAAATTTTGTTGGATCTTTAACTTGTTGCAATCCCAAAGTTAACCTCTTTAAAGTTTTGCCTTTCACGTGACCCCTGCTCAGTTCATGATTCACACCAGTGAGATTTTGAAACACGCACAGGATTTTAGGAAAATGCCCTTGGGTCAGAGCGCTGGAGAACGAGGCTGCTCTGCGCAATACCAATTGAGCTCATCCTTGCCTAAAATGAGCACATCATTACGAGCGCGTTTCAATCTATGATCTCGGTTTTGCTCAACAAGTGCAGATCAAACTTACGACACGATTTGGTTTCTGTGGCTAAGTTTTACGCGTGGATCTCCGGTGCCTGCGTGTTCGCTCCACGCCTGAGCTGCGAGGCGCACATAATGACTCGCTTTTGTGCGAACATCAGGGGAGTGAAAGCATTCAGATTCTGCACCGTACCAAACCTATTCAAGCTCCTTTATAGTCCACATGTTGGAACCGTACAAAGAACAACAAAGGAGCGAGGACAGCGGTGCCGTGTCAACAACAGGACTTCGCTGATGTGGAGAGCCAGAAGAGGCAGCAGTGAACGCAAAAACAGCGCAGGGCAGGGCTGGGACTGCTGCTCCTAAAGGTTACGAGCGAGTTCCACGTTTATTGTGCTGATAGTAATAAGCACCGAACCACAAATGCACCGTGCGTAACGTGCGTAAAACTGCCTACAGAACAGCTCAGGTGCGATTCTGCCTTATCTCGTGCTCGTCTTTCTATTGTTTGGAGATATCTCGGAGTCTGTTTGTTTTAGTCAAGCAGAAACCGAGATTTGAAGTTAATTTTTACAAGCGTTTAATCCAATCAAAAACAGCGAACCATCTGTCAAAACATGTGCCAGAAAGAGCTCTAGCAAAATGCCACGAAACAAAGGTTATCTGAAAAAGTGAAGGTGGAAATTACACTTTTCTTACAAGAAAGCAGCACGGAGCTTGGAGACCTCAGCCAAGCGCACAAAGTCCTCGCTAAATCTAAATAAATCTTAACCTACCCTTTTCTTTCTACGTAGATAAATGCTTCGTCTTGTTTACTTCACTTTGAACTTAACAAAAACATTTCACTTAAAAACCTACCTTGAAAATCCACACATGAAGCGACCACTCCACAATGTTATATTCCTCTGGTAATCCATTAAAACCCAGTGCGTAAAGAAGCGTAAATCCTTGTTAAAAGAGAACATCCATTGGCATAGGTTTTGGTTGTTCGGTCCACTTTTACGCGCGGGATTCTGTCGGGTTTTCGCTCGCGTTCTCCTCCTGTTTTCTCTCGCTCTCCGGGACAAACTGAGCTCCGTCCGTCCTCGTCCTCGGCTCCCTGCGCTCTGACGATGACTGATCTTCAAAAAAAAAAAAAAAAAAAAACCTCAGCAGCAGCGGCAGCCACCCTCCCCCTCTTTCTCTCTCTCCCTCTCTCTCTCTTTCCTCCCTTTCCACTACTATTAACTTTGGGAAAGCAGAAAGAAAAGGCATAAACATTAACGACGCTGCTTTACTCTGCCGCCAACTCACTTTGTATACAAACACAGATTAACTATTAACTCGAAAATTAAAAATTAGCGTTCAAAACACTTGCCACCATTGTCAACACGAGCTTTAAATGCAGTTTTATACCGTTTAAAACTCAAAAATACGTCTTTTGTGGTGCTGTGGACGTTGCATGATTTGTGCATGCAGCAAATCAGTCTACTACAATTACAAAAGTTACTCCTTAAACGTAGAAACTATACATTTTCTTTCTCCATTGCATCTTAAAGTTGCATGTTTGTCCAAAAGAAAAGCGAAGCTAACAAGCAATGTCCTATAAGGAATGAATGAACGTAGCGTAAAAATAGTCGGAACTATTTCGGTGCTGCGCGCTTTTGCAGAGCTGCCACGGTCACAAGAAATATTTATAGTTTCTCAAAGCGAGAAAAGAAAAAAACAAGGCTTCCCAGTGCAAAACCTGTGCGCAAATCCACGCGGACGCAAAGCAACTCACCTCATCTGAAAGTTTAGTATCCTCGTTTGGCGTCGTAGTAATCCGAAAAGAGGAGTAAAGCGCGTCGTAACTTCTCTTGCCTGGCTGGCTGAGAGAAAAACAAACTAATGCACGGCAAATGGTGTAATTCGACCCGTGCGAAGTCAATCCATCCAGCGAGAGGTCTGGTGCTGCCAATGAGCTGCGAGCTGGCCCCGGTCCCTCCCCCAAAGCCCGTGTCTGTGCGCGCTGCTCCGGGAGGCAGGTGAGGCTGCACACGCGGAGGCAGCACTCTCAAGGACCGCACTCACACGTCTTTAGGTGTATGGATTATTTTAACCCTTTAGGCGCTAGAGGTTTTCAGTTGAAATACAATTACAATTAAGACTTTCACTTGGAGAATCTATTCTAAATTGATATTTATCTGTGTTATGTTATAAAACCACTGGCATTTTTCGAACCTTATCAAAAACAAAAATCTTCCATGTAAAACAGAGAGCTTGAACGGCTTGAGCAGAATTGCTACTTTGGCGCTCAAAGGGTTACATTTTTTGTAATACTAATCCCTTTAGATGTTGATCAAACTTTTTTTACTAGTAGAGTAAGATATGGCAGTCAAAAGGAATACTTTGGTAGTCAATGCACTAAATAATGTGGAATTAATATGTTGGAATGAGCCACCACATCTTTATTATGTCTTTGAACTCTCATTTTAAGTTAATTTCACACGAAATTGGTTAACATAGCAAAATATTTATCTACAATGAACTATTAGTAGTAGTTTAGGCAAATAAGCCCACAAAAATTGGTCCAAGCGTCATTTGGTCTCATTTTTTCCCAACTTTAACCATCTGACTCTTCTTAACCTGACTTTAAACCAAAATGTACCAATATTGTTAAATATTAGACCAATTTTGTTGAAAATAAGCATTTTACAATAAAATACAAAACTTTAAGGATATTTGAAATGTGAATTATAGTGGATCATGAGAGAAACAGAAGAATTTACCTCAAATACAAAGTAGCAAATGAACATATTTCATATTTGGGCTTAAAACCACCATAGTACAAAATAAAATTATTGACTTTATTTATAAGACTTTAAAAAGGTAGATTTTTCAAACTCTGTGTAGAATACATTACTTTGTGCTTTTTTGGCAAATTCTTAAGGAGGTCTGAGGGTCAACAAAAATTGATCTGAGAGCCGCTTTTGGTCCCCAGGCCGCAGTTTGGACATGCCTGTTTGAAGCAGTGGTGACATGTGAGTGCAGTCGTACAAGTGCAGTCTCCGGGTCTGCAGCGTCACTCTGCAGCTGTGCGCTGGTTTGAGCTTTTGCTGCTTCTCCTCCAGCTCCAGGCAGCTTCCTTCCTTTCTTTTCTGTGTCCATCCGTGAGTCGACCCCCTCTTTTGCTCCTTCTGCCTCTCCGGTGTGACCCATGTTGCCCCCCTCACCCCGTCCCCTCCTCGCACCCCTCCCCCAGCACACTGTCAAGCCACTTCAAACTCACAACTTTTGGCAGAGCTGTGTTGTAAAGGAAAGTGTTAAAAGTTTCGGCAGAGGATTACTACGATTCCCTGAGCTAACAGAACGACCGTTTGTATATTTCTGCAGTTATTTTAGGACGTGCAAAATACAACTTTGCAAACAAAATCTCACTGTCGGTGTAAACAGCTCCATTCACACTTTTCGCACATGGACTGTTGTTGACTCTCAGATTTCTTCTGTCTGAAGCGTTGATTCAGCATAATGTCATACATTTTGTGAAGCAGCTGTTTGCAAAAGCTTGAAAAGTACCTGCCCAAAAACACATGGGATCTGTTATTGGTTTGTTTTCTTGATCTCTCTTACCACTAGATGGAGTCTTCTCAGTCTGATGTATTTTAATGTATGCAGCAGCAGCATCTCCTGCTATAAGGATTGTGTGAGTTTGAGCTGGCATCAGTAAACCCGGCATGTCCAAACTGCGGCCGGGGGCCAAATGCAGCCCTTAGTCCATTTTTTTTGCTCTCAGACTTCCTGCTAGATTGGCCCAAATTACAAAAAAAAAAGAGTTAAAATAACAAACATTTTTATGTCATACAAACCTAAAATTAATGTTTAGTGCCTTATTAAAAGTGTTGTGGTTCATTAAATTTAGGTTAAATGCAAAATTTTGAATGGTTCCCTTCACATAAAGGTTTCAAAATATGGCCTGTCATTCCCCAATCGGAGTCACTTGCCGAAATTGAGTCAATAGTGTTGTTAGCTTGACTATATTATCATTGTTTAAACTGCCATAAACCTAACCTAAAATAATCACATTTAAAAAGTAAATGATAAATATAGCATATTCTATGTTTTTTGTCCTCGTAGGTGTTGCCGTAGTCAAACACTAAAGTTTATGCACCTGCGCAGATGCTTCTGGGCATGCGCACATCGACTTTTGACTCCAATTCGGCATAGACTCCGTTTGTAGACTGACACGGCCCACTGTGAAAAAAAGTTTGGACACCCCTGGATTAAACAATCAATAATCTGATTCTGGCTTAAAACTTCACTAAATTCAGTGATGTGCAATTTTGTATAATTAGCGTATTCACAGACTTCAGAAGTTAAGTATGCTGCGCTTTTTTCTAATATGATCATACCTTAGATAAATATTTCAGTTTGTATCAGGACTTTTTATATATTCTTCTAAAAATGTATAAGTTAGTGAAAAAACAAGCTAAAAGACCAACATGTTAATTCAGGTCAATGACTATTACCCTTACCTTTATTTTTAAAAAGGTTTGAAGATGTATTTTTGCAGTGTTCAGGGCACTGTCTGATTGGACCATGTGACCAAACATATTACAAATACATTTCTATGCAGGTATTAAGATGCTAAAACATTTTCAAGATACTCTATTGACCACGGTTGTGACTTTTTTGCATGAATGTGAGCTAAAGCCAACAGAAGAGATGTGCCACGCCCTGACCAAGATGGCTTCCTCTCCGGCAGAACTAAAGGACTAGATTTAAATATCTGGCATGAGGCCCGTTCTACCACTACAGAAATTCCCCAAACAAACAAATGCTACTGCTATTGCCTCTTGTGTTAGGTGTTAATCCCTCCATAGGATGCAAGTGACTACGTGTTTGCTGGATAAACATGAGCGATTTGAATGCACACGTCACAGCGGAGGATTGTTGTCACAGGGTTGCCAGAGAGCAACAAGGACCTCAAAACTTAATTTGAAAGTTATTATCTTAATCCATTTTGTCAATGCAGGATGAATGATCATGATTTGAACACATTTTAATCGTATTTTCAACAAATAAAAAAGCTCAAAGTTGCTCCAAAGAAGCAGACTTGGCAACTCTGGTTGGGTCATCCATTTGCAGCCCATTATCTGTGCAGGTTAGCAGATGTGTGAGAGAACCTGCCTCCCCCTCCCCCTCTGACAACACACATTACACACCCAGGAGCCCCATCTGCATCTCAATACTCAGGAAACACAGGTTTGTACCGAGGGGGACTCTACCCATCCAAGCTGAGGCATTTTATCACTGTTCTTGCTGGTCCTTTGTTGGAGTCATGCACATCCAGAAGGAAAAAGTGAATGGTTTCTAACTTTGGTGGCTTAGTTTTGTTAATATTTTTGATTGTGTTGGATAAAAAGTGCTGGGTTGTAGAGAGTAGAGCTTTGGTTTCTCCAAAAAGAAAGACGGTTTGAATTCTGGGAACAGGCGGGAAAAAAGGAATGAAAGAAAGTTGTCCGAACAGTAGTAACACCCACACTTAGCATCAAAATAAATCCACTAATGGGTTTAGCATTATCTGATCCATCTGTTATAGAAAACTTATAGAATGATTGATTTAATGATGTCATGTATTTGTATGTAGATGTTTAGTTATCTGTTTCTGCGATCGTGATATGACAGATAGGAATGGATTACTTCAATCACTTTCCACTCTTCTGTTCTTTTTCTCATAGTGACCAATCTTGAGTTTTCATTTGATTTTGTTTAACCTTTTCAAAAACAAAAGAAACATGGGCTTTATGAACGTGAACAAAACTTTTAATGTGTCCCATTTAGTATTATTATTTTTTAAACTCGGAAGCCTCCAAGTTTGACTTTTGCTCCACACTACACATTTTTTACTGACAAAGATTGGCTTTCGATCTTCCAATTCAAAACCCACCACCAAATAATTGACGATTCAGTTTGATTCGATCTCTCAATTTTTTCGCTTAATGGCCCAGCCCTACTATATATGCATTAAGTATTTCTATGATTGTATGGTCAGCTGGTCTGCGCATCGTCCCACAATTGCTTTTAAAGGTGGTTCACTGTCGCAATTTAACTAAGCCCAGATGAAGACACAAAGATGTTTAAACTTGGAGGTGTGTTGTTCATGATCAGTCAAAGAAATGTTGCCTGGATCCTCTTTGCTTCTCCACCTTCTCACATTTGGAAAAAAACAAAACTCTAATGACATTTGTGCAGCTGCTGGTATGCAGTTATGACTATCTTTCAGAGTCATCCTTGAACAGCACCTGTGCAGTTCACTACTCTGCTTTTATATCTTCTGAGCCCTTTTCGCCTCACACACTCGCCTTAAAAAACATGTTTACTTTTCCTGACATATTGTGAACTCACCACCATAACTTTACAACATAACATCTTTTTTCTCTCTGGTATAGTCCGTGTCAGTCCTCATGTCTCCTCCTGATGCCGGTGTTGTCTGCCTGTCCTGTCCTGTGGGGACTGCATCAGCGCGAACATCTATTATCCCGGGACAGCGAGCGATGGCGGATCAATGAGTCGTAGGTGTCAGCAAGCTGAATGGATGTATGGATCCGGGGGCGTCTGCCGATTGGACACTGTATTGATTGGTCCATTTTAGCCCAAAAAGGCAGCCATTTTATTTATAGTGTCATTGCAAAGTGACATGGTTTCAGTGCTTTTTAATGGGTTAGATGGTCAGGCTTTGTGTCCATCTAGAATAGTGCATCTACTGTCATATTTTAAAGCATTTTTGGTTTAAAGAGGAAATAACTGATACTATTAATAATACTGTTGTGAAACACAAAAAGATCAAAGTGGTTTTCTATATGTTTATTCTTATTAAGCACAAAGTTCAACAAATATTGATAATTTTAACCTTTTAGTTGCTAAAGTTGAAAATCTCCACGAGCCATTGAAAATTTCAGACTCAACTCGGCAACAGTTGTATGATATAATTTAGAGAGATGTCAACTCCAGTGGTTAGATGAATAATAAATTAGTGACTATTGGATTAAATATTGGTTGATATCCAGTGCCAGTGAAGGAACTAAAAACAGCTTTGTTTCTCTTCGAAACACAGTTATCGCCAACGAACGATAATCAATTAACGACAAGTTTGTGAGAATCAAATCTCAACATGGGTCAATATCAGTCCGTATTAATTAAAGGCCCAATCACGGTATCAATGCTAACTAAATGAATCATATATGGCACATATGTCAAACTCAAGGCCCGGGGGCCAGATGTGGCCCTCCACCTCATTTCATGAAGTCCTCAAGGTCTTGTAAGGTTTACTTTAAGTTTATATTAGTGCCAGGTGTAATCTGTGTAACTGAAATGATTTGTCTGAACCTTACAGAGTAAGTCATATTTCAGACTAATGCAGATGTAGATTCAGTAATTGTCACTTCAATAAATATACATAATCAAATACAACTATATGTCAAAGATTAGTAAAGTCGATTTCGGTTACATCCGGCCCTTCGAGGACAACCCCAATGTCAATATGGCCTTTGACAAAATGAGTTTGACACCACTGATATATGGCTACCCAATCTACCAACATTGCAGATTGGCACTTATATCTAATCCCAGTATGTTTAATGCTCTTCCCTTTATGCCAAAGTCTTGCATTTCATCATGATAGAATTGTACTTATCTTTGCTTTATTAAGCTTTATTAATTTGAAAGAACTGAAATACTGGCTTCTAATATGTATGATGATTAAGTAGGCTATTATACTCACAAATATGATTTCCTTCAATTCAATATTTGAAATATATTTTAATTAAAAGTAGGAAAGCAATTGGTGCACATAACATCATTTGAGCTGATATTTTGTTTTTAACTGTATGCAATAGAGGGATTAGCAGTCGACATCACTTTCATCTCTATTGCTCTTGTCACTGCAGATACTATATCATAAGCTTTGCTTCTTTCTGTACCTTTCATTCATCTGTACTGAAATATTCAAGATGCATCTGTTTTGTTCTGTGCTTTGAATGAAATGAATAAATAAAATAAATAAAATGATACGCTGTCCATCTAGTTGGCTGTCGAAGCTTCTTCAATAAAAACTACAAAACAGGACAAGAGTTACCCATTTCAGGTCTGAACCGGTCTGACAGATGTCTGACTCCTGTAGCTTGAGACAGTGTTTTTTCTCTGAATTTCATTCAGAAATGTTGAATTAGCAGCATAACTTCTGTTTTCTGAATGTTACCTGACAACAGCGCTGGCTAGTGTTACTGCTACAGCCTGTGTCAATCAGTCGTGGCTCTTTCTGCTATCTGACTGACACGCATTCCCGTGTTGATAAACAAAAATAATAACTAAATCAACACGTAATTTCTCTACAAGACTGACTGATGGGATCTATACTGTATTTGAAATTGTATTCATACAATCAAATTGTCTTTATTTACCGGAGCTAGAAATAGAAAAATCTTCTTTGTCGTGCTTTGTGCCATGTAAGACAAGACAATATCATATATACTGTAGTTACTGCGAGTCCATGGATGGTACTGGGAGTGTGAGACAAAGCAAACACGTTGCAGCCACAGTCCCACATCACTGGAATAGCTGAAGTCCCGTCGTAATGATCCTGTTGAGTCGTGTGGGGCGCAGGGCTTTGTTACCTCTCCGCAGGTACTGGCTCACTCTTTGCATCTGAAGGCTTCTGGAGTGTGGCTTAACGATGCCGGTTTCCCATGGTAACGTTAGCATTAGCAACTGTGCTATTCGACACCCCTCACCCCCTTTTTTTCAATTGGACCATAATGGATTCAGAATCGGCACATTACAGTCAAGTGACATTTCTGCTGTGTACTTAGACATAGGAAACACATGCATTTTATATATTACAAGTATCCCATTGTTTATCTAAAGGTTAAGGTTTATGAGTGCTTTTCACAAAATTCTCTCAAAATTTAGAAATTTCAAATCAACTAGCATGCTAGCAGCACCTTCCCGCTTAGGATGAAACAATTCAGAAATTTAACGTCTTGATTTAATACAAACATTGAACAATTATTTCATATTCTTTAATCCTAAAAACAGTTTGCTGGAGAAAAACATTCTTAAAATGTAATGTCGATTATACTGTATTTGGTGCCAAGATACTCCTATTGGTCAAATGTCGAGTTATGTATTGTTCTAATTTGAGTTGCAGCTAACGATTATTTTGTTGCTCATTTCTTTCAATTAATTGATTATGTTGCAAAAGGCCAGTCTTGTGGGATTTTTTAAATTCATTTAAGTAGTTATTGAACAGATTAGGAGTGGTGAATACAATATTTCAGTTATGTCAAGATGCTTTTTAAGTTAACTTGAAACTAAATTCACTAAATTGAATTAAATGAATTACTCTATTGGGAAATACTTTTGGCTTGAAATAAAAAACAACCTTTTTTTCACGAGCTTTGAACCTTGCAGCCTAAGCAAAGCAAAAAAAAAAAAAAAAGAATAAATAAAATAAATGAATAAAGCCAAATGATAGATTCTCATTGACTTAGGATAAAGATGAGATCTTAATATGTTTTTCTTATATTTTGGTGCACTCAATATTGGAAAATGACGGCAGAACAACCGTGCATGAAACAAGTCAAATTAAAAAGGTCCATCAAACAAATACATCTAATAAATACATCTGAAGAAGTGAAAATTGTCAAAAATGAAGTTAAATAATCTAATTTCAGGAGATTGTAGCTGTATACCGTACTCATGTGCCACGCCTGTCTTTATGTGAGTTTGTATTAGGTGATGTAGTTGTCGTGAGGGTCTGGCTGGAGGGAAGACCTTTGTAGGTGTTTGTAGATCAATCACAGGGCGGGTTTTGCCCAAGGCTGACTTCTGCTGGAGCGACAAATTGGCCTCTTTCTATGAATTTAATTAGGACGGCCATCAATATGACTTTAAGGCCTGGATTAGCACACAATGGTGACTTTTCATTGTTCAAAATGGGTTGTTTTTTGTAAGAGATGTTTGTTATTTTATTGTTGGTGAAACTGACCTGAACTGAACTTCTTTGACTTTGTAAAATTATGTTAAAGTACAGCTATGTGACAAAAGATTGATTTAAATACTTTTGTTACTTGCAGCTGGGGTTCCCAAACTTTTCAGCCACGGACCTGAAAAATAACCGTGCAACCAACTCACAACCCCCACAACAAAAAATATATCCTTTTGTAATCACTTTAAGTTACAAAACCATTTATATTGGGTTTAATTGTCTCTATTTTGCCAGTGTATTGCTTTATATTCACTCAAACATACTGTTTTCAACATAAGAAATACAAAGACACAAGATGGGAGAGCTGCTGGATCCAAGAGTAAAAAAAAGATTGTAGAGAAGACATAAAATCAAAACAAAACCCCAAAAAAGACGAGAATCTATACAGTCTATATCAAAGGGTTTTGTACTGATTCCCGCAACCCTTCGCGACCCCACTTAGGAAACCATTGACTTACAGTGTTAGTTCACTCACAAAAAGAAGAATATTCTTTGAGATCTGGAAATCAGAGCAAGCAGTTTGGTGAGTTTAATTAAAGTACACAAATACTAAATATACAGCAAAAATTGTCTAATTCTTTTTTTTTTTTTTTAATTGGAATGAACACACAAAAAATGAAAATAAAATATTATACTGTAACGAGAATCCTTCCCTCCCTGACTCCATGGTGATGTTATTGCTTTGTCTAGAAATGTTGCCTGGTACAGCATTAAACATATAAGCTTTCATTTAGCATCCCAGGTGCTAAACTGCACATGCTAACTAGGAAAAAAAATGCATGTTATTTGTGAACATTTTGCAGTCAGTTTACTTTTGAAAGATGCACATATAACATATTACACAAAACAGAAATGCACCGCCTCAAATCTTACATTTTTAGCGTCTGTTGGACAGCTGTGTCAAGTGTCCGTTCCCCCTAACCTATTTTGCACGTGAGCAAATGCTTGATGAATGAGCTTCTTAGTATCTTGAATTTATTTCCCTATAGGCATGTTCATTGGTCTCCCCACCACCATCATGCTGTAAAATCACAAGCTCTTCTCCCAAGTAAAGATTCTGAACTCAACTGGTCTTTCCTGGTTAATTAAAAGTCTATAAATATAAAAAATTTTAGAGAAAAATGTTTGCTAAAGTTTGGTTTCCGGGAACCGTTAAGTGCTCTGTCATAAAGGCCTTTCACACCTCCACAGATCCCTCCTGTTTTCCGCTCATGTGGTTCTCGTGGACTGTCCCGGACACACTTGACACTTGGCCATCTGCAGTGCTGTTTTGGGGCTGTAAATAAGCCATAGAGGGGTCCTCACATTCTCACGGGCACCCTCAGGACACCCTCCTCTCAGCTGACCCATGGCCCGCTCCATCCCAGGGGACCGGGGCAGGACAGGGAGTTTAACACAGGCCTTATGTGCTCTGTCTGCACGCTCCTACACAGAATCACAAGCTACTTTCCTCTGCTCGTATTTGGACTAAGCAGTTGCTTATTCACTGTAATGCATTAACACTGCTTCTCTAGTTAGAGTGACGAGATTTTCAAAACTGGGACATACATTTTCACATTTTGTGAAAAATCAGTATGTCCCAGTAACATTATAAGAACATTCTTATGCATTTAGTCAATTCAAGGCCCTTCACACACTTGTATATTCTCTAAAACTTGTGTCAGTGCAAATTGATGCATTTTTGTTGTGTTTTGGTTATTTTCAAGCAGTTTTGTCTAGTTTGAGTAAAAAAATAGAAATATGTTCCTCCTTACACAAGTGTCACAGCGGTCAAAAATCAGGACAACTGGGACATGGCTTCTCTAAAGGACAAAGTAATGGTTTCAGATATAGAGTTTGACCGATAGATTGGCTGGTAGATAATTTGAGGCTGATATTTTGTTGTTTTGTTTTTTTTTCTTCCATATATTGGCCACATCAGCCTCATTTTGACCGATATTTGACCAGGCAGTTGTTTGAACAGTTGTCTGCACAGTAGAGCTGCACTGGCAGTGATCAAGTGCAGCTCTACCATGCAGACAACTGTACTGTAGAGCTGCCGTACAGTTGTCTGCAACTTTTTCTTGCAGACCACTGTACTTTTTCTTTTTAGGATAGACTATCTTATCTCAGCTATGTTTTTTAAAAACCAAATTAAGAAAATCGACCTCAGAAATTGGCCTTGAAAATCAAGCATTGATTTCTGTATCGTTTGACCTTTTTTTTTTTTTTTTTTTTTTTTAATCGGCATTGGCCCATGATAAACCCATATTGGTCGATCTCTATTTAGATACTTTTGCTGAAACATCACTGTACCAGTTCAAGCTTTGGCCCTAACAACATAGTGATTAGGATATCCTGATTCATCTGTGTTTACAATTATATTTCCTTTAGTTTGAATTTTTGCCTAAATATGTACATTTACTCCAAATCGTGTCATAATTATTTAGTCATGTTTTCATGCACATGGACAACGTAACACTGAGCTAAATGACCACTTCTGACCGTCTTATCCCTGGAGCCTCAATCTCACAGGCATCAATACATTCATCTGCTGCTCTCCTTTGTCACTGGTCCATCTGCTTCACTGCTCACGTCTCCATTTAATTATATGTAGGCTAAATCGTCCTGAGTGCTCCACAGTGGGGCAGGGCTTTAGGCCACAATGCAGTGATCTGAATATGAAATGACACTTGATGGGAGATAATCTTTGAGTGGCACATATTTCCAAATCTGGGAGGGGTCGTGTTTTAGTCAAGAAGATAATGCAAGATATCAACAAGGTTCAACAGAGATGTCAACTGAGGAGAAAATATCCCTGCATAAAGCCCTGTCTTTGCTATTTGGAAATGAAAAAAATGTTATGTATTGAAATTAGGGTTATTAATCGATTACTTATTTGAATATTATTCCAACTAATCAAATACTTAAATGTCATATACTCAGTGTTTGCTTCCTTATAATGTAAACAAACAGAAATAATGCATTTTTTGATTCCTACAACAGTCCATGTGTTTTGCTCACTTCATCACGATGTGTTTTAAGCTTTTTTCTCAACTGGTAGGAGCCAGACATGTCAGTACGCTACCAGCAGTTAGCCACGACAACGACGACGACGACAACAACGACAACAACAACAACAACAACAACAACAACAACAACAGACAAACTTTGTAGATTTGGGTAAACAAAAGGGACATTATTAGATGTAGACAGGATATTGTGGACTAATTTTCATGTGAATAGATATTATTAATAGCTATTAATCAAATATTGCTGGTAGGGTTAAACTAACTTTTAAGTTGTTGTATTGTAAAAAAAAATGGGTATAGTCCCTTTAACATTAATATTCCAAATAATAATAAAAAAAAAAAGAAACTCATTAAAAGGGGTTTGTAATAGGGAAAAAAAGTTTTTTTGTAAACAATGTTGTCAAACAACATTGCCCCAGCTTCATATTGGTCACATTTAATGAATATGTAGCCTATACATTTTTTTTTTTTTATTTTAGCCAAGTGAAAGTGAGTTTTTTCAATGAACCATTTGCAATATTTGATGCTCATTAAAATATTACAAAGTCAATGACAAAATTATATCTCGCAAGATCTAAGTGTTTCTTATTGTTTGATAAAGATCTAATCAAGTAATTGGACCTTGAAACATGAACAAGACCCAGATGACCTGCCGTTTGTGGCTTTAAGATTTCAGAATGTGATGATGTCATTCTGCCAAGGCAAGAGCCTGTTTTCCTCATTGGTGTTTTACCCAAGATATTTTCTTTAACAACATACAGAAGATGTAATTTACAACTCTTGAATCATTATTAAATTATTATTCTAATTGCAATACCAAAATGTGTATATCGTTTTTATTCTATTGCATAAATGTTTGATTATTGTGTGGATGGATCCATTGACTAAATTAATCAAATAGAAACCATAGATTTTTTTAAAGCCATTTTCCAAGCTCTCTGGTTAACTGCCCCTCAGTGTTTTTGCTTAGTCAGTAACAACCCCATAAAGCAGCTCCTCCCATTTTAATAATATAATTAGTTTGGGCGGAGCCTGGCCAGAGGAAACGCTTTGTAGGTGTTGTAGATCAATCAAAGAGGCGTGGCTTTGCCTGAGGCCGACGTCTGCTGTGGATACAAATCACCTTCTGTGGCTTTTACTGGGACAACATCAGTAATGGTTTGAACTGGGCTCTTTTAACAACCTGAAATTACTCAGTTTTCATCTTTGTTATGCCACAAACATGGAATTATTACACCTCTTTTAGTAAGTCACTCAGATTGACGCTTGAAAGAAAAAGTATAATTCAGGTACTAAACAGATTTGATTAATTTAAGAAAGCATGTGTTACGTGTGAGTGACCTATGTAGAAACACTCCATCAAGCAATCCAAACCTCCCCAAAGTGAACCGGTCTAAGGCATTCAAGCTAATGGAAACATGGCTAAAATTTTAGCAAAGTTGAACCTGCATGTTCAGTGTATGTATATCCTTTTTAAATAAGACTAGATTTTTGTAGAAAATTGTTCCCGTGGCTGCTTTTGGCCCATTCTTCCAGTGTCGCTGGGACATGTCAGGAGCTGTAGTCGGTGCAATGCAGAACTTGGGGAAACACCCAGAGATTCCTGATTAATTGCCTTGGTGGATTTTCCTAATATATATGTACTTATGGGGCTGTGCCATTAAACAAAAAATCGAGAGATCAAATAGAAACAAATCTTTAATTATTTGGTGGTGAGTTTTGAATAGAAAGATTGAAAACCAATCTTTTGCCAATAAAAATGTGTAGTTTGGAGCAACAGTCAAACTTTGAGGCAGAATATTCAAAAAAATCTAATAAATGGGACATATTAAAAGTTTTAGTTTCGTTTATGTTCATAAATAGCATTTTTCTTTTGTTTTTGAAAAGGTT
This sequence comes from Mugilogobius chulae, assembly GCA_038363315.1. Lineage (NCBI taxonomy): Eukaryota > Metazoa > Chordata > Actinopteri > Gobiiformes > Gobiidae > Mugilogobius > Mugilogobius chulae. The sequence goes on from CM076403.1 coordinate 8,323,706, forward strand.
AAACAAAATAGAATCCAAAATCGAGATAGATCAATATGAGAAAAATGTTGATTATATTTTTTCCCAGATCGTCCAGCCCTACATGTATTGCTACAAATCAGAAAAAATCCAAATCCCAAGGCATTACAAGAAAGTGAAGTGTATTTTAAGTCATGATTATGAAATATTGTAATATTGAGCTTTTATCTTTTTGCAGCTATTGCACCAATCAATCATTAAAGAAGTGAAGCTACTAATTTTCAATAATCACAATTACAAAGTTGCTGAATTGTTTGATCATGATTGTATTCTTGCATAATCACACAGCCTTATTTGCTCTCAAACCTCTCCCTTGCAGAACCAGAAGGCTGCTCTGAGACAAAGCCGTGTCGATGTGAGTTTTGGCGAGTAGTGTCCGATCAGACGTCCCCAGAGAGCTCCCGGGTCGCTCTGCTCTGTCCGCTCATACTGACCCTGATTGATTAAGAGCCCTGTTTTTTTGGCTCGGGTTTGGTCCCGGGTGCCGTTTGTCACCTGAACTGTCCCTCCCCGCAGAGCCGCCTCATGTCCCCCTCAGATACTCCGATACTCCAAATGTCCAGTCCGGATGGGTCGTCCAGGACCACCCATGTGACCAGTCTGTTCTCGCTATCTGCTCGCTCAGCACTTTGGACCTCAGCCTGCTGCAAATGCCATGCTTTTATTGTAGGCTGTAATATCCAAGAGCAAACAACGAGGATATAAACATAGTATGGCACAATCATAAAGGAATTCAAAGTGCTTTAGAAAAAATCTGTCTATTCTTAGTGCGTGAAGAACAATTAAGAAGCTCAAAATGCATCAGTGAGCAAAGCATACAACTGAAGAAATATTTATATATGTTTTTTTAATGGTAAAAAAGTATCTTTAACATGTCAAGGCTGTATCTAAAGGTACATTGTGTGACTTTTCTGGTTGAGAGTCCGTCTTCTTCTGAACTCCAACAGTACAGACATTGCTTTGCCTTGAATGGAAAACATCATCATGCAGCCGGCACAAACAAGCATGCTTTGTGAGGGGGCGGAGCTTACTGATTTTGTCCAATCTTTGTCCAGCAGAAAACAGAACAGTCTTGGTTGGAAGAAATTCGCTTAACAATATCATCTCAATGAAGAAAAGATGATGGTTTACTCACTACCAAAAATCGTACACAGTGTACTTTTAAATCCTGAATATTTTTGCGTAATCTTTATTCTTCAACAGACAAGACTCGATTGCTGTTAATAGCCGATCCTTAGATTCAGCACCAATGCAAACCCACTCTGAACTTTGCAGTTGTAATTTCTTAAGCGTTGATTCTAGGATATGCCACTGGAATAATTTTGGCACAAACAAAACTGAACTCTCAAAAACACGTCGTACCTTAAAGGGACACCAGAAAATAGTGGCGAAATGTTTAATTGATTTCTTTGTTGAGTCGTTTCAGATCAATATGATGATTTAAAATGTTCAAAATGTAGCATAATAATCCGTAAGTGCTGTAAACTACAACCAGGTGTTCTTTAATAAACAATGTTTTGTTTACAGTCTATTTTAAAGAAAATATACCTGATTTTTTACAATAACATTCCCCCTAGCGCAGATATCTTAACGTAGCTATTCTTCATTTAATAATGTCCTATTTGTTCACCCAATATCATGAAGTGTGTCTGTTGTTAGCATGTGGCGATCTGCTGTTAGCATACCAACCTTTTCTTAACTGTTTAAGAACTTAAAACTTATTGTGGTGAACATTTCAGAGGCCCAGAATGCATTAGATAAGTGAGCAAAACATGTAGACTGATGTAGAAAGTTAAAATCATTTTTTTTGTGTTTACATTTTTAAGGAAACAACAATTAAGTATAGTACCTTAAAGAGGGTGACTTTGTACAGTATAAGTTAGATTCTCAATCACACTTTTACTTGTGCATTTGATTAATCTGAAAAACAACATGTGTTCTACAGTATATTTTGAACATTAAGGACTGTGCATTGAAAGCCAGACATAATTGCCTTTAGCTTGTCCTCTGGGTTGTACACATTGAACCGTTGATGTGATTTGCATATTGATTTGTCACTGCGGAGTCTTCATTTATCCCAATTTTGGACATAATACTATATCCTCCTACAGTTATTAGCTCTTTGATGCAAATGTACACCAATGGGAAAACAGTAAAACCACTCATTTGATTATTTAGGGGAAGTTTGTGCGCTCGGCTACTGGAATATACTCGACTACAGTGAATATAATGCATTGTTTGGATCAGTGTTTCGTAATCAGGGGTACACAACATTCTAAACTTTAGCAGTGAGTGGTAAACATACGTGACAGACGAACAATTTCAACTACAAGAACAACTTAAAACACAACTTCAACTCTGCTGAATGTTGAGCTTGTATGTGACATGTAAAACTTGGAATCAAAATCATTTAAACAGTAGCATAAAGCAGACAAACTACGCATACACAATGAACTCAATGACTTTTGATCACACTCTTTAACACATTAGCTTTCTGTTTAATTAAAATGAGGACATTATTAGTTGTATCCAGTGCTTGGAATGTGAAGCATACAAACAATATAGTTAAGCTCTGCAATGTCGCCATGACAACAGAAAAGTTACTTTCAGTTTAAATTAGTTGCGTAAAGGTACGTAAAAAAATCAAAGAAACCCATTTTGTTAATTGTTTTTCACATAATTTTGCCGCTCAGTCTGAATGTACAGGATGATGTCAGTGAACTTCTATTGCTGAGAATTCAAAGATCATAGCTACGTTGCTCTAATTCAGTGGTTCCCTAAGTGGGGGTCAGGACCTCTCGGAGGATCAAATTATAATTTTGCAATTATGACTTGGTATTTAATTTATTTTTGTAAAAGCTATTTTGGCCATATAAAGTGATATACTACTAAAACAAATACATTGTAATCACATTTTTAATGATTTTCCAATTTGAAATAATTACAAACTTCTATTTGATTTAGGTGTGGGGGTCGCAAGTTGGTTGTACGGCTTATTTAGGTGTCCTGGTCTGAAAAGTTTGGGAACCCTCTATTTCTTTAGAGGTGATATGTTGGACTGTTAGCTTGTATAATTTAAATTTACCACAAACTTAAAGGTGCACTACTAACTTTTAGACCAAAATATACTTGAATAAAAGAATGCTTTTGTTATCTAGATTTCTTTGTTGCACTAAATAAAAAGTACAAATCTGGGTTTTTACTTACAGCAGGCTTGCATAGTCACTAAATATTTGACCTAGAGGAGACATTAGGCTTGTTTTTATAGAGAAGCAGTTCCTTTACCTGTTTTTTTTCACATTATGCATAAAATGTATTTATCTCCATTCAGAATGTTTAAAGTATGTTTTTCTATTCAATTGCGTACTTGACTTTCAACCTCAAGAACGTCACACAGTGCACCTTTAACCACAAATAAGATACATTGTCGGCTTGCTTTGTGCTGTTCTTTCTTCACAATTAGATGTAAAAATCAGACCAAGTCAGATTATTATTGGGGCAGAGTGGTTACACTCATACGAGCATACTGTACTCACGTCTAGGTCAGACTGGACCTTTCTTGTTCAGAATTTGCCTGATGAAAAAGAATAATATAAAAATGATAATGAATAATAAAAAAAAAGTGTTGTCAGCTACTGTAGTTACCCTTAAGACCTTAAATCTATAGGATATTGACAAAAACTTATGCTGGGGATTTGACACTGACGGCCAATATAGAAGAAAAAAGTACAAGAAACATATTTGCCAACTGGTCTTGAAAAACTTTAAGTTGGTCCATCCAGGCTGAGAATTGAGCCCACACCTATCTGACTGTAAGCTGAGAGTATATTCTTGCCTGTTCTAATGTCAGTTCCAACCAGTCAAAACACGTGTCGTTGCCCTCTCTGTAACCTCTTCCACTGATCACATTAGGACTGATTTGTGATATAGATTTTTGTGATGAAGGTCATATTGTTTAGCCTCTCGCAGAGACATAATGTGGCGCGATAAGCACAAGCATTTCCACGTCCTATATCGAAATGTCAAAGCTGCTTTAGATCCACTGAGTCATTGCTCACAAATATAAATGCTGCTGTCCAATTTACTTCAACTCTTAGGCAAATATAAGGTCAGAGAGAGGTGGCCACTTTTACGGATGGCCACTGAATGCATCAAATTTAATCTGTTCCTGTAGTTTAAAATGCAGACACCTGAGCCATGGTTGTTCTGCATATTTTATTTAATGGTAAGTTAGAAGCAAATCTGAATATGCTATGACCATGCTTTTGTATTAATATTCATTGTTATATGTTTTTCTGATTCTGTTATAAGAAAAAGCTTTGTTAGCTTCTAAATAAATGAGCAAAAGACCAAATGAACCTTTTTATTTAACCTATATCACTATCACACTGATTTTCACATGGCAATATTTGAAATGTGGTCAATTACTCCCTACCTAAACTTTACAGTACCTGAATGACGTTATTTTTGTCTGAAATAAAAGACTTTATTGTTTGATTCAGACAGTACACAGCGGTCTGATTTTGTCACAAAGAGCAGCATTTACACTTAACGTTTTGCTGGAAAGATAAACTTTGCTAATCTACAACCAAAATGTAAAAAACTGTTTGTGTTGTCTGAATTTTCCATTCAACCTATATTTAATCTATGTTTGCAAATGTTCAGTAATCGTTAGCTGTCACCTAGAATAGCTTTAAAGTGAAATTTACACTTTAAACTTCACCCACAAACACGTTTCAAACAGTCAACTGATAGAAAAGTATTCACATGAGGAGGAGGTACAAGTAGGCTACCATTTAAACAGCTCGCTGCAACTGTTAGCATTGTTGAATATATTTACATATTTGGACCATTAGATCTTTTAATCTTCATGTCTTTATTTCTACAGTTGACACAATTTCCTTAAGTCCACATTTGCTGTAGTAGTTGAGCAGTAAGTGGTAAAACTGTTGTTCTACAATAAAATGAATGCACACTTAACATACATTTCTCTCACCAAAGTCCATGGGCGTTCCCCTCCAATGTAGGCTCATTTTTGTGAGATTAACATATTTATTCTTGATTGTAGAATGATTTTACACAAGCAGAGATGTTACATAGTGCATCTTTAAAAAGTTGTTTATTTAAGAGAACAATGACACTCACATTCGTTATTCAACTAAAATAAAAAGGCTGTAATGTTCCCTCAGTTAAACAACATTTTTTACTTCTACTAGGATTAAATTATTTTATTTTGTTTTCAGAGTTAAAATTCTTACTACACAATCTAATTTTAAAGTGAAAGTTAAATGTCCCTAATTCATTTTTTATTAAACCTGTAACACTAACCTCTCTTGGGAAGTGCAGGATAAAATCATTTAAACAAAATGCATGTGTGTTTACGGCCTTAGTGTATAGGGGCAAATAAGAATGCTAATCGTATTCATAGCTACTGCAGCGGACAATTTTCAGCCTGCAATTTCAACATGAACGACTTTTGATTGAGCGACACGTATGACATTTTACTCTCATTATTTATTGATCCCAATCTCAATTCCCATCTGAGTGTTTTTGTCAGACTGCTGTTGCATTACAGGGTTGGGTTTTCAATCTGTGGGGCAGCTACAACTGTTTGTACGCCAGGCCTGGTTTAGCTTTTACTCTACATTTGTAAAGTAAAAGAAGCGGTTTGTAAATTATAACTGTAAAAAATACAGTCTAATCTTGTTGGACTGTATAGGTTTTATGCATGTGTCGCTGGATGAGAACTATAAAGAAACAATCAGGTGTGATGCCACATTTTGTTGAACTGTGCATTTGTTGTTGGATGAGAACCAAACAGCAGCTGCCCCGGACCATCCCAAACAGTTGGTATCGTCTCATAGTTGCTCCTCTCACTTTTACATCGCAGCAGTTACATTTGTATGTGGAGCATGTTCCTCACTTGTGTTTCTGGAGATGGAAAATTATTGTCTGGAATATTGTGAGTGTGAATGGTCCTTGAAGATATGCACAATTTGAATATATTGTTATTAGTACTGGGAACAACAAGATATCTCACAGTTACATAAACAATACACCACTCATGTTGTGGGATTTCTGGATCTTTTTAAAGAACCACGTTTAGTAAAATAATTGTATTTCCTTGTTAAACCACAGCCTGCACAAGCATGAATGTGTCAAATGTACAGCATAAACAAGCAACGGGAAAAAAAGGAGATAGATTTGATTTGGCTAAACAGCAGCCCACAATACTGATATTCTGTCATTAAATTTATGTTTTCGCAATACCCTTAAGCCCCTGGGTACCATTGGTGGGCAATCACTTTTCCACAAGTGGTGGGGGCCATTGATGTAGAAAATTATCATTATTGCAAGCACTTCTTTTTTTTAAGCATATGATTTTTAGTGGATCATTTTGACAAGTTAATGGGATAAAAATTAGAACAATAAGCAAAAACACAAGCTAGTCTATAAATTGAAATAAGGAATGTTTATTAAGGACAATGTACAATTTTGCATTTTTAGCACAAAGGCGGACATGCTTGCACCAGATTCTAGCTTACAGCTAATTTACATCTGTAGTCCTGTGGAGGGGGGAGGGGATAGGGGAGGCACATTGGACATGTTTTTAGTTGTAGGAGGAAACAGGAGTACCCGGAGGAAACCTACGCAGACACGAGGAGAACATGCAAACACATAGAAAGGCGGCCCGGGAGTTGAACCCAGAATCTTCTTGCTATGAGGCCAGAGCGCTAACTGCTGCGTCACCGTGTCGCCCTAAATGATTATAAAGAGTAATAATATTCTCAAACACGTGCCGGAGTCAGATTTAAACAGTCGAAGGGCCACATCTGGCCTCGCAGGTTTGCCTTAAACTTTACACAAAGTGCTTATGGCAGGTTGACTCATTTCTGTCAAATTAAGTTAAGACAATATATTTAATTTCAATTGTCTCCTTCTGCGTGGTTCCAAATTTAGTACCAGACCTCAACCTTTAAGCCTCACCTTTTGCTAAGACTTAGAGAGAGTTAGCCGATCCCTGTTCATTTAGTTTAACTTAAAAGCATGTCATGCAAAATTTTACACCATAAAATAGACAGGCATTAGAGCATGCTCTTTTTGTTTGAATGTTTTTCTGTATTAAAACAGTGTCTTTATTTCATGTAGACTTGCATCACCACAAACTTATTACGGTAGGTCTTGAGAATGCCCTGTCCTTACTTGTTTTCATAGAAATTTTGCTGCTTTATGCTGGATTTCTGCACTCATGATTTGTCATAAACAAATAAACAAAAATAAAAGTTTTGATATTATTGTTAGTGTTCTATGTTGCACTTTTGCATGGAAGAAGGTTCCTAGTTTGTGAATTTGTGTTTTGCTGACAATGGCAATAAAACTTTTCTTGTGGCAGAAAACTGGGTTAGGGTTAGCATGGGGACTGACCAAAAGTAGGTTTTAACATTTTTCCAATTTTCCACCTCTAGAAAGTTACATTGTGTCATTTTAATTAAATTTAGGTTGTGCTTTACTTTGTTGATGTTATTTTAAGTATATTTTCTTTAAGCCTAATGTTTCTCTTGAATTTCAGTCTGATTCTGCTTGTTTTAGTTTTGGCTGACCTATGACCTGTTCAGATTTGTCAATATTTGATCAAACATGTTTTCTGAAACAACATTTTAGTGAGAAAGTATGTAAAACTAACCTAAGCTTTACACTTGGTCCTCTTTAATTTAAAAAGTACATGAGGCTATAACCCCACACCTGCATTTACCTTGACACCATTAGGACAATGTTTTCAGCGATGAAGCCAGTGTCTGGGTGAAGCCCTTCTGCGGTGGAAGTGGGAGTGAGTCCATTGTTAGGGGGCAAAGTTTTACCACTCTGGATAATGATTATAAATGTGTCCTCCCACGCCGCATGGACCTGCATTAGTGAAGTCGTCCAATCACAGCGCAGCAAAAATCCATCACGGGAGGTTTGTTAGCGGGCGCTCAAACGGACGCAGTGAAGCAGGACAAAGATGCACGACCTCGTCACGTTCAGAGGCAGACGAGCTAATGAACAAACACATCTGGAAAGAAGAGGAGATAACAGCTTCATTTAGACCCGAGCTGTGGCGGCATGTGACAGCAGAGACATTCTGTGGACTTATAGACATGTCACAATGGTGTTAGTTCATCAAAAACGTTATATTTTCTTTCATTCACATGTAGAAAACAACATTATTACAGCAATCAATACATTTGTAGCCAATAAGCCGTTTAAATTAGAGCAATGCTCTGTTAAGTTACAATTCGGTTTAAACATTTTGCATATTTACAAATGTGAATGAAATCTCATCTCAGTTATTCTTTTTAGGTTATTACATAACCTGACCAGTCAGATGGATTATTTTGCAATATCTGTGAAACACAAACTTGGATAATCATCTGGCCTTCCAGCAGCCGATTGGTTGGAGTCCGACACAAAGTGTGTTGGCCAATCAAATTGCAGCAGGGCGGCTGAGGGGGTTGTTCGCAACAACAACAGGAAGTAGCACTCATTCAACAAAAACAACATGCGGCTCCCATACGTGATTCTGCTGCGTTTGATTCTGTTTAAACAGAAAAACTGAGTATTTTCCTTTTGAAAGAAGAGTAGAGATAAATAAGGTCGGCTGCATACTCAATCAGCTCGATACATTTCATTAAATGTCCCACATTTTCCCAAACGTTTTCAGTGAGTACAATTCCAGATGGATATTGTGAACAAACTCAAACCGGAGTTCAACACAGACTCATCTGGTGTGAGCCAGGTTAGCGTGTACACTTACAGTCCATGTTCGTCTCTATCAAAAACTAAGGAGGTTTAAGGAGCGGAATAGTCTCTGACATTGCACATCCTGCATTGTCAATACTGTGTTGAGTAAGGTGCCTGCACTTAAGAAACAATCATTTGCTTCTTGCAGTTAGCACAGGTGTGTAGCATTGATGTGTAGCTCTACTTAGACCCAAGTGCGCAATGTGGATTATAGCTTTTAAGCGCCATGGCACAATGCACTGTAACACCCAGACTTTGTATTAATTTTGTCAACACTCAGCAAGAAAGTGAACTGGCTTATCTTTCTATCTTTATGGTAAAGAACCATTGTGTAACTTATCTGGTTCATCATCATCAGTGTTTTACTTAGAGATCAATACAGAGATTGTTGCTTTGCATGAAATCTTTCTCAGCGTGGCTTCAAACGCAATACTATGTATCGATGGAGACTAGGAAGTGACGGGACCAGTTACAGCATATTCCTCAATATGCCAAGTGTAGTTGAATATGTTCTCTCTTTATATAAAGGTATAAAATAATGAAAGTAAAAATCAAATTGAAACTGTAAATTGCAGTTAAAACTCTGTGTAAGCTAACAGCTGACAGTGGAATATCTCACCTTGGGAACAGGGCCAAGCGTTGTTAAAGCGGCCCCTCAGAGACAGGTGCAGGAGGCTGTGGGCCGAGCAGCTGAGTGTGGGAGCAGGGGACAGCACTGGTGCATTGTGGGAGATGGTAGAGGCGGACGCAGCATGTGACCCAGAGCAGACAGACAGGCCGACGCTCGCTCAGGACCGAGGCAGCTGCACACAGGGGCCTGAGAGCCAACTGCTCCCACCCACACAGCGCTTCGTCATGTGACCCGGGCTTCCTCGAACATGGAGGAGACTCACAGGTGCCTCATCTGCATACAGAGGACAAACAAAAGATCATGTGACTGATTGTATGGTTAATGGTTAGCACTTTGAATGTAGCTCTGCACATTATCAATCTGGATAGACTGCTGCTACAAGTATGAATCTGATTGGTCGAAGGACCACAGTTAGGCGGGCATTATATTGGATTTTAGATATTGAACATTGATTTGAAGATATGCAAAAATGAATATCAAGTATATTTTTTATTGCAAAAAAAACCAACAACAAAAAAACAAAAAACAAAAAAAAAAACTATAGAAAGCCAACATTGCTTTTTCAAATCACTTATTAAACTCATTGCTGTCTAAGCCCACCAAAATGTGTATTATGTTACTGGGATATGAAGAATCTGAACATACTTTTTAGCATCTGAAAGTCTGGTTTAACTACATTTTTTTCTAAATACTTATAGATATTTTGTCAAATTATTGAATTATTACTATTTTGAAAAGTGAGCGTGTCCTTTTAGTTGCTCTTACTTATAGTCATAATTGATAATTGTGATAATTGTTTAAAATTGAACATTTTTCTATTGAATTGACTTAATATTGTCTGAATATTGTAATCAAGAGATGCCAAAAAGTTGAGTCAAGATATCCATTTTTGTCAATATCGATCAGCCCTAATTACAATGAACAAGTCATCTTTTTGTTTAACCCAGTTGTTAAGAAAAACACAGCCGTTGTTCTTGTCCACAAATTAAGCCATAATAATCTGTGATTCTGAATAAATAGGCTGATGCGCTAGTTGACGCGTCATTTTTAAAAATTTGATTGTCCACTTCCGTCCAAACCATAAGGTTTACAGGTGGATTTTCCGGATTTGTAAAATCACAAATACCTGTAAGATAATTAAATCAAACTTTCTGGTAAATTATAGTGTACATGATTATATTTAAATATGACCTATTGTGACCTATGGATTTGGCATTTGTTGGGTTTACAATTCATCTTCTAAAACGTCTAAAACTTAAAAAAGTTTTGGTGCAGCCAAATAAAATTCCTAGTAGTTTGGGGCATTTTTGGGACTTTTAGTTTTGTGCAGGTTTACCCCAATCACTGCATCACTACAACCTGGGCCTGTCTTGATTCAGTCCTCGTCCAGAGCTTACATTGCCACCTCTTTGGATCCTGAGGGTTTCAACTTCTGTAGCTTTTCCAGTTGCTTGATAGGTTGTTTTATCAGGTGGAGCAAAAATGAATGACACAACTATGATGTTGGCCATATACAGTGATGCAGCTAATTACAGATTCTCGATTCTTAAATCCGTGTGGGGTGCCCTAAATAGTGCGAAATCTATTAAGAAACAATGAACGATGCTGCAAAGATGAGCTGTAAGAGCTTGTTCACTTTGTACTTTACATTTCCAGTCTTTTATCTCAACTTGTCCAAACAAACATCACTTTATCTGTAGTTTTCCTGTGTCTGATGCGTTCAAAGGTGACCTCTTACCTCTCCAGTCTCGGCGCGTCGCTGCCAGTCCAGAGTAAAGCCCTTTTCCTGCAAACACTGCCCCTGAGTGTTTAACCACCCCCCCCGGTTCTACAACTACAACTGCAGCCATAAGCCCCAAAATCAACACCCGTCCTGCCTCCTCCTCTGCAGTCGCCCCTAAGTCTTCTTGGAGCTTGGGAGGCTATCAGGGATTTAATGGAAAAGCCCTTTATCCCAGGACTTTCTCTGCAGCCAGGAGCCAGCCAATGCCCCATGTCAGCACAAAAACAGCACAAACCGCACCACAGGAGGCTCAGAGGTGACGGGCAGGAGTCTGACGCACAAAAAATAAAAAATATAATGATTGAGGAGGATTTGGGAAATGAGAAGTAACTTGTTGCGTTATATAAGCGAAGGGATGACAGTGGAGACTTTGTAAAGGACTTTTCTTCTTGTGTGGGAAGAGGAAATACAAAATACATGCTGGAAATGTTGTTTTTTACTGATTTCATACATAAAACTTGCATCATTTTACTGACGCACCAGATGTTCTTTATTTATTCATGTTGTGCTACACATAAAACGTGAAAATGGGTGCAAAAACAAGAAAAAAGTTATGATTAGAGAGAGAAAAAGAGTGAAATAATAATTTAATAAATACATTTGTGTGTTGACTGTGTTTTGATTGCCTTTTCCAAGCTCTTTAAATGTGCTCTGTGTAACCTTTTATGATGGAGGATCTGCTAAGCTTGTCACCATGAAGTTACTGCACTGAATGGAATATTCCACAGTCTGGCTTTACACTTTTTTTTCCATTTGTGTGTTTGGTATAGCATAATCTGCTTGTCTCCATGGGAATATACAAGATACAAACTGTTGCAGATATAAAGCTGCATTTGTGCTTCACCAGCGCTGAAATTTACCTCATCTAGTTCATGTTTTAACACACAATTGTGTGAATTAATAAAATTACTTGTAAAATAACCAATAATTTATAACTGCCCTCAACAGGCTGGATTCTTCAAACATTGTATCTTATCAAGCATGTTAGCAAGTGTTGCCAGATTTTCAGAGAGCAACAAGCAACCAAGCCTTTAAAAAATAACTAAAAGAAGTGAGCTCAGCCTTTTATGCTTAATAGTATATTTATCATTAAAAAAACCTTTAAAACATGTGAAGTTACTAAAACGTCCATGTAGTCGACCAAAGAAATTCTTGGTGGACTAAAGACATGTCCCATCGACTGATTAATCGACTAAAAAGGGGGTGTGGCTAAAGCTCTGAAGCTAAAAATAGTTTTAATATGGGAATTTATCTAAATTGTGCGCAAAAAGACTAAAAGTGCAACAGAGTTTACAATTTACACAGAAAATGAATAAAACACAGTAGGTTTATATAAAAAGGTCGGTTAGACCAACGACTCAGTTAGAACTTTTCAACTGATTGTAACTGATGATCTGTTGCTGTTCAATACAACTCTATAATCTGGATAAAATTATAGTCTAATAAAACTAATTTTAATTGACTAAAGCCCCATTGATTAATCGACTAAATGACTACAGCGCTAGTAGCCTAGTCCATATGAGTCATGAATTGCAAGCCTAATTTTGCCACAAAGAAGTGGACTTGGCAACTTTGTTAAAACAAGCCCTGTGAGTCTTATAAAACTCTTTGAGATGAGAGCTGATGGGCAAGGTGTCCAAAAAACTGCTCTAATACTGCACTTCGGGGCCGGCTTTAGCCATAGACGGATGGTCTGCCCACCCAATCGCCCTCTGCCGCCGGGCCGCAACCCATATCAGATTGGTCAGCGACAAACCGGTCTGTCCGTCGTTCAGGCGCGTGAGTGAGGAGCGTCAACACAACAAGCATGGCACTGTTCGACTGCTGTCCAAACTTTTATCATGTGTATTTTTACTTTTTCACATTGCTGGTGTAAATATGACTATCAGTCCTTATTCATGTCATTCATAAAAGTGCCGGTCAGTGCTGTAAAATGTCAGGCCAGCGCGTCATTGCGCACGGTGTAAAGACCGATTTGGGTTAAATAAACGCCACAGGAATCGTCCTCTTTATATGCAGATACACGCAGAGGGCACAGGAGTGTAGGCGTGTGTGTGTACCGTGAGTGTCACTCCCCGCACTGAAGTCCAAACCTCGTCTCTCCTGACGCTGCCTCGATGAGCTCCCTTCGCGTTGGGTTATGTCCGCATTATTCCGTGGATCAAATAGGAAAACTTTTCAAGCGCGCGCAACGTGATAGAAAAACAATGGCCAGCACAACAGCACGTTCATTTATTTCCTCTCGTTCGCTTCACTTCAGTCCGTGCGCGCTCACGATCCACGTGCGTGTGGTGAGCGTTGCGCTTTGAGTTCGTTTCGAAATTCTGAGACGCTATCCGTGAGATCCGTGACTTAAAGCAAGGCACCCGCTTCTTCAAACTCTTAATCCACGGCTCAGTTTTACACGCAGAGGCTGGAATCGGTGCCTGTCGGTGTGGATGGTTCAGCGTGGACGGGCCAGGTCTTGACCCGCCCCCTGTGTGGAGCAGCGAGGGACGCGCGCACATGGGAAACTCATGTGTCAAGCTATATTTTTTTAGCACTCACTCACGCCAAAAGACACATTCCACTGGAATGACGAATCTTGTTTTATCACTTTGGTATTGTAGCCTATATTAGCCTGTATTTAAAAGTGCAAGCTACAATAGTGAAAGCAATAATAAAGCCTAAATGAAAACCTTATCTCATATCTGCAGATGTTATGTGGAATAATCACTAACCATAATCATAATAATAAAGTACTTTTCCTACAAATACAACCCATAAGCTTTCCAGCAATGAAATACATTAAATGCTACTATAAAATTATATAACCATAGAAGTACATACATAGAAATAGTGCAAAAATCTTTAAGATACTGTATAAATAAAAACAAATTCAGTCATAGGCACCTTTAAAAAGGACAGTCTTAAACATTGATTTAAACATTTACCTGTAGTAACTTACCATGCATTTTACAGTTTTTCCTCAATCTCTTTGACACATTTTTTTAAACTTTATTTGGTTTGATCACTTGATTCCAACATTTATCAAACACTGAGGTGGTCTTATCATTTACAACATTTTTCACAGCTCACACAGCTCTCATTCACAAACTAACATGTTCAGTGTGGTAAAGGACTTCTAAAATCCCATGAGCAGAAAGATCAAACAGAGACAATGGCCTGAGCAGAAAACACAGACTGTAGAAATGCATCAAATATAAACTAAATATATAGTGTGGTGTTTGTTTAAATGGTTTGTCAGTCACACAGGTGCAAACTGTAAAGAGTTAGATAAAATATCAACACAAATCAGAAAGTTTTCCTAAATGTAGCTTAATTCATGTTTGTTTGTTTTTGCTTTGTACAAATTGTCTGAATTTACTGTAGATAAAAAGCACAACTTATCCAGATTCAGATTATTTTTTGTAAATGTGAATCCCAATGACTGAACTGAACCTTTGGTTACTTTGTGTCTGAGATCAGAACTAAAGCTTGTGAGCTGTAAAGTCATATGAATAGAAAACACATAAAACACCTGAAGAATGTGTGAGAGTTTTGATGCTAAAAAATTTACCTTAATAAAAAATTTCATTTAGTTTTGTTTGTGAGCTGTTTTGTAAATTGACTGGACAAGTGTGTCAAAGTCATTGAGAAAAACTGTAGTGTAAGTGCACAATCTTAGCAAGTAATCCCCACATCCAATTTACTTTTAACATTTGTGTAAAAGAATAGTAATACCTACTGTTGTGCTGTTTGATTGATACAAGTTGCTTTTTCCACAAAAAATTGGGACCGTGTTAATTTTATATTTGCCCACTCAAAATTTCTGCTTGCCCACCCAAGCCCAGTGGGCTAGAACCGGCCCTGCTGCACTTGCGACCTAAAAAACAAAACAAAACGTTGCATGTGAAACTAGTGATGTGCCAAAAACATACTTTCTTTTTTCCTTTGTTTGAAATGTATGTACACCAGCGTTGACAAGATAGATTTTTATTTACATTTAGAAAACATTCTCCCATCAGATAGTCTGGATTTGTTCAGCTTGTGTGGCAGAACAAAGTGGCTGCTGGAGATAGTGCTTAACCCTTAAGGTGGATTTTATTGGCTAATCTGCAGCATTAAGCTCCGGGGGAATGCCATTGGCCGCAGATCCAGACCAGGTGTCCACTTTGGGAGTCAGCTCAGGGCGTGTATGTGTGGGTGCATGTAAATACGGCCCTCCCTGCATGACAATAACACATGCTTGGATTCCACCAAGAGCACCACTATGAAGGAATGCAACGGAGCGATCGCATTTGCATCAACTGTGCTTATGCGTGCAAAGCAAATGGTCGTGCCAGTGTTTTCTCCAGCCAAGTGTGCAGCTCGTGTGGAGGAATAAAAGGGTGTGGTATCAAGGAATATGAAGAACTGTATTTCAATGGCACTTTGTAATAACTGCATCTTAATTAGCCTTAGTAAAGCATGAAGAATGATCTAATTCAAGGGTGGTTTTATGTCTTTCTCTGAGGACCAAGTGGTTGAGGGTTGAATCGTAGTCTTTAGTGTCACAAATTATCATTATTGCAAGCACATTTTTTTGTAAAACAGGTTGTTTCGCCCCATTTGTTAATTTATTTTGATAAGCATTAGGGCTCAAAGCAAAGACACCTGCTTTATAGCTAAATCAAATCACAAAAACATGCTTGGGGCCAGATTAATTCAGTCGAAGGGCCGTATGACAAATGAAGACAATGTAAGTATACACAATTACAATAATCCTTAATCTAAACTCCTTTACCGAGTAGTAATTCGAGTTTAATAAACATTTTCATCCATAAATTTAGCTTTTGTTTTTAAATATTTAAGTCTTTATTTATGTTTTATTAAGGCTAAGGCTAAGTGGTCGTATGTACAAAATTGTACCTACCGTTTGTGACAGTAAATAAAATGTGTAAAAAGGACAACCCACCGGAATATCAGCAAAACATTATAACGACACATATAAGCCTTATTAAAGCATAAATAAAGATTATATTCATACAAATAACTTCCAGAATTATCCAAGCTTACACATTACTTGAATACCCAATAACTCCTAACTCTTAATTAAGCAGTTAAGCCTGGATTACTCTTCCCAAACTAATTGTTTGTAATTTAAGTCCATTTTTCATGGCTTAGTAACATAATTACAACTACCCTAAATCCTTAATTGAGTAGTTACTGTGGCTTAACTTTTTTCTTTGTAAAGTGACCTTTGTGTTGCCACTAAAAAGTTCATGATAAATGCATCACTTTGTGAAAAAATGAGACCACTGAATACTGTCTGAACTGAATAATAAAGAATTTTAGTTCTAATCTGGAGCCAAATGCAGTTTTCTGATTGGCTGAACTGGGACGGTCCGGTTTCACATTGTTGTCGTTTGTAAAAGGACGTTTATGAGCTATAATTACAACCAAAATGAATATGTCAATATTAATTGTGTGTCGAAGGATTTATAAGAGAAAGTTGACATATTTAAAACCCAAATCGTGTTTGCAGTGTGAAAATCAGATACCCCACCTTTAATACACATTTGTATCCATTAGTTCAACCTTTGTTCATACACAGTGTAGATGTTATTCATTCTTTATATTGGCTAAAGCTTTAATAACATGTTGTTCTTGCTTCCATATTGTGGATTGTACCGATTTTGAAATTATGCTGTATTGTTGTAGTAAAAACGCTTTTTTAGAGAACCCCATGAAGAATAGAAAAAGAATATAGAAAATAGAAAAAGACCATGAATGTGACAGCTAATGGGGATTCAAATAAAACAATAAACAACGTGACTAACAACACATCGGACATGCAGTACTTTCTACCAGAATGAACTTGTCCTGTCTGCTGTCTCATGTGTCCTGTTCATTATTCTTTGTGCTTTATTTTGCAATATGAACCAACCAAGACATGACTTGTTTGTTTAATCTGTACTATATTCAACCCATTGTAATTGCATTAGTTTGTATATTTGTGCAGTATTATGGTGGTTTAGGGTGCCCAACTGGTCCAGGCACTACAGATGAAAAACAGCTTCTTTGGCTTACTCTAGCAAAATGACAGTGGCACTGGAATATGTTTTAGATTTCTGTATTTTTAATAAAAGCTATTCTATGACGATTATCATGACTGTGTGCACTTTGTCCTGGTTCGACCTTTTTCTAGTCCTGGATTCATGTTTACGACCAGGTTGTGCCCTGTTTCAGACAAGCTTTAAAAATTTAGAAATTTTGAAATATCACATTTAGTCTTTTTGCATTTTTCCAGGAAAACACAACTTTTTGTTCAAACCCATGTCAGTTCGTTGTTCTTGACAGCGTTGTTTTTTGTCTTTATAGTATTTTAAATCTTGGTTTAATCCTGTCTGTGGAGATTCTTGCCTCGCTCTATCCTTGTTTTACCTCTAATCTTGACTTATTATCTTGTTTTTCTGGTTCAGTGCGTTGAATGAAATTACACCTTTGCTGTAACTACATTAGATTTATGTCTCTTGTGTTTATATAACTCTAGCTCTAATATAAATCACTACCACATGCACACAGCTAACACTCCCAGTCATTTGCCAGTGTGCTCTGCTTTGTGTCCAGCTAACCGCGACACACCTTGTTACCAGATGCCCCTCCGGCGGTGTGGAGTGAGCGATCGGCCCGCGTCACCTGTCCGTTAATAAAGGCGGCATTAGCGTAGCCAGAGCAGGCCGGGGCAGCTGGAGAGGCTAATCCGTCTCTCCAGGTCAACCATCAGACAAGCTGCAGCAGGCCCTCTAACTCAGGCCTAATGAACACACAGCATCAGGGGAGATCTGGGCTGTTCCCAACCAGGCGTGCGAAGGGTTAATGCTTCCCAGGTTTGAGGCTGCCTGCGACCAGCTCCAACACGCTCTACATCTGCCGCTTTCTGTGTCACAACTCCTCCAGGGATCTGATGAGTAAATGGGATTAAACGCAGTAAAAAGCGACACATGATGAAGAGGTTAGCTGGTGTTTTATCTGGGTTGGCAATGTGAAGTGTGTTGTAAGAAAAGATCGTTCAAGATGAGTCAGATTAGTTTTAGATGTACTTAATGTGTTTTTAATCATGTTTTGTCCTACTTTTATCTTGGTTTGGCCAAAGTTTATTTGATGGTTCAGTCCTGGCTTGAGTCATGCATGAGGGCAGCCTGAAATGACCTATACATGCTTCTTAGTGAGAGGCTTAGTTGGTTAACACAAAACTCTGTTGATTCAATGGGAAACACAAGTTGGTGTCTGTTTTAAGCATGTACGATTTGGAAGTAACTAAACTTGTACTAAAAATGTGTATTCAGAACAATTTTTTGTTGCAGTTATTTTTTCATTTGGAGGTGCAAAGTAACAGAATGACTAGCACAGCATCACAGCAAGGTCACAGGTTGAACTCCCACGTGGCTTTTCTGTGTGGAGTTGGCATGTTTCTCCTCATGTCTGAGTGGGTTTTCTTCGGGCAAAACATGCACATCAAAGAGTATTCTCTAGTCCCGACCAGGAAGAGCAAAAAGATCTAGAGATGGATCTCTGAGTGCTGCACTGTGGCACTCACTGCTTTGAATGTCCCAATGGTGTTGGAAGGTTTGGTCAAATCTAGAGGACAATTTTCCCCGCAGGAATAATATACCATAACCATATTGTAGCTGATTTTCAAGCTGCAAACACGTTAAGATTTTAAATCTAACAATTTCCTCTCGTAAATCCTTCGACACATGGTTAATATCGACATATCTTCAATTTTGATAGAAATTATAGCTTTAAAACCCTTCCAAACAGCAAAGTGAAAATGGAGTTGACCACTCAACCTCAGCCAATCAGAGAGCTGCACCGCTTGGCAAATTCTTTATTATTTAATCCACATTCAATCCAGTACTCATTGGTTTCATTTTTCACAAAGTTCTCATGTTTTTTAGTGAAAAACACAAAGTTTACTATTTTATATAAAAAAGTTGGTTACCCCAACTTTAAATGAGAAAAAGATGTTCTGAGTTATTGTCTTTAAAAACAGGTTTATTGCCTTAAAGATGTGTACCGGAGAAACACGGAAAAGAAACAGAAAGATAAAATAATTCTGTATTAAAAATGTGTCTAAAGGAGCAACTTTCTATGTAAACAAACAAGAGGAGACCCTCCTGGTTAGACATCTAAACCAGAAAAACATGATTTTATTCAAATTTATTTTTTGCACAGTGTATTTTTAAATACACAGCTTTAATGGAGGCTTTGCCCAGAAAAGTAAAGGAACAGTTCTGCAAAAATGTTTAAATACAGCAGTTGACACTAGCATCATGGATCTTTGTTCGGAAAATGTTTTAACCTGAAGCTATAGTGTTTTACTTCCAAAGGTCTTTATGTGTTTGATACAGCACATAAAGCCTAAAGTCAGTGTTTGTTTCCAGTTGTGGAGACTAAATGGCGAATAAAGCAGTTCTCAAACACAACTCTCAAATGTTAACAGTTGTAGAGTTTGATCGAAGTATCGAGAACTGAACATTTTCCTTTGATCAAAATCAAGCTAGAAAATTTAGTGTCATGAAAACATTTCAAAAATATTTTTTTGGTTAGATTTTCAGCTCTCTTACATAATATCTTAAAATATGTTTCAAACATGTTTCATTTTTGTTTTCCTGTTGAGTTTTACACTCTTCAGATTCAGCCTTGTGCCAATAGTTAGTTCCACCAAACGCACAGCCTTCAAAGCCATGTGAACACTCCTGTGAATAATATCAGAAACAAGCAGCAAGCAACATTCAAAAACTCTCTTTGAATCCGGCAAAATTGTTTTAATGAAAACACTGCGAAGGTTCTGTATTTGTGGAAAACCCAGCCTTTCAAACCTCTCTTAAATACACGTGAAAACAAAAATCCTTCATTTTGACTGAAGGACTGGAGCAGTGAAGGAGAAGAAAGTGGGTCACAGAACAGGTTTGAGGTGCAGTAATTAACCTAACCCAAATTACATTGTCTGCAGCTAAAAGTGTACTTGCATTAACTGTATGAATATATTAGCGTAACACAGGACATGAACATGAATATTCTGGCACACATTTGGTTTCATTTGTGCTTTGCCAGGGGATCTGAGGTTACTTTGTCACTGTTCATCTTGGTTCTTACAAAGACCTACATTTTAAAAGTGTGGTTTGCAACAGTATAGATTTATGAGATTTTTGTTTAATACTCTGTCAAATACATGTCTTGATGATTTTTCTACTTTAAATAGTTTACAGAGAATAACAATATTCATGCAGATTGATATGTATATCTCTCAACGACTCAATCTTGAATGACTCTCGCTTAAAGCAACTGGTAAAAGACACATTGTTATGACAAATGTTTAAAGCTAATTGCTCGAAGCATCACAACAGTCGAGAGGTTTTGTGAAATCTAGTTGGAAGACAATTGCAGAAATCTTTTCCTTCACAAATGCACAAATCACCTGTGGATGCACATTTTTAAAGACTAAAATTTTCTCTAATTCTGCTAAAACAGGCCCGAAGTCCGTCTGTCGCTGAGATCATGTTTGTTTTGCTTTGTTTGGGTTGTGCATCTTTGGCTTCCGCCCAGACAATGGCCAGCTTAAACAAACAGCAGGATTCAGAGTCATTCTCAAGAGTTTAAGTTCGCAATTCTTGCAAGAACCCATCTAGTAGCACAAGGTTAGTATGACTTATTATTAAAATTGAAGATTCTGTTAGACAGAAATTAGTTTAGCTTTGCACTACAAACTAGAAACACATCAGACTAAATTACAAAACAGTTGATTAACAAATCTGGTTTATGGTACCACAATGCATTCTCTAAAACCTAAATATCACATAAATTACTGTGATAAGAAACAAAGTAGTTTTTTTTTCTCAACTGTCAGAGGCTGCAAGCAAAGTTTGATGTCAAGCTAACAACAGCTACCATGGTAACATTGTAACTCCTATTTTCTAAGTACTGCAAGTCACTTTCATTCACTTATTAGCTAATATTAATTTTCATTTATTTTCTATTACTTTATGCTACGTTCAGACCGGACAGCGTTGGAGCGTCCAATGCATCCAGTTTACATTTGAAGTCAAAAGGCATCCCGTGAATTTGTGTCACAAATTTGAATCCGGCGTCGTGAAATTTGCCTGTTTGGCCGTCTACTGACGAACTTGTGAAGAAGACGCTCCAACCTGTGTCGGACGTTTTGGCTGCCTCATCAGAACTTTCATCGCCTGAACGCAACATACCAGGCACTACTCATGTGGGATGTAGTGGCATGTTACTCTGCTCTCACATCAAGAAGAAAGAAGGGCTTTTTGCCTTTATAGACAGATCACTTGTCTTAGGGCTTTTTTCAAATGCTTGATTGCTTGTTGCTCTCTGAAAATCCGGCACACTGCAAAACAAACAATACGGGACATGAAAAAGACTGACAGTGAGCTCATGTGAATTGATTTAAAATGCTCACTGCAGCGTTCAAAACTCTGCATTTAGGGCGCCTGTTGGATCTTTAAAAAAATTCTGCGTCAAAATTTACCTCAACTCACAAAATTTGACGCTTAAACGTGGTTCGGTCATGAACTCAACATTAGAGGTCGCGAGTGACTGAAGCATGTATTCCAGTGAGTTTGGGCCTTGGGGGAACGCCCTGGATAGTGGCCAACTTGTCGCAGTATGGACTAATAAAAAGGCTAATATATTGCAATTTGAAGCATGTGACGACCTTTACGAACTCAAACATTGTGAATGAAAGAGTGAAGTCAAAGTGACACAGAAACAACTCCTTTATTTCTAGATTACCATAATACTTGCTTTTTTACCTGAGTATTGTTGCTTATCAATAACCAAACATTCCTGACATCTCTCGTCTCAAACCTGCCTTGAAGCTCTGAGCTGAAAGTGACACAGTGGGCTGCCTGGTCGTTGCTCATGCTCATATGGAGTATTTACAGTGTTGCTGGCTCATCTAAACTGGACTAAATGCCTTTGTGATGGCCCTGTCTGTGCTCCAGCGCCCGTACGTCAGCAGTCTGCTCAGCTCACTGCTCAGGACACAACCTTGGGGTCTTCTCGTCGTCACGGTGATGGAGGGGAAAGTGGTGCTCTGCTTTCTGACAGATTGGGGCCTCCCTGTCAGTAAATCAATCAGCCGTCTGCGCTGGGATAGCCCGGCTCAGGAGGGAACTATTTTGTCAAGAGCACTTTGGGGAATAATATCAGAAGAAAAAGGCGAGTTTGGGCAAGAGTAACTTCAGGACACAAGAGGGAAGAAGAGTGAGTGCTTCAACATCAAAGAGATTTAAGCTGACATGAACAAGCATTGGTTTTATTCACACATAAAGTGGACTTAAAGGTGCACTATGTCACGTTTTTGGCTTGTTTTTCCACATAGTTGAGCCAAATGGCATGTCCAGTCGTCTTCGGAGCTTGGAATTTTCAATGGAACAGCTTTTACGCACGGAATATCTGAAATAATAACCAGCTTCAGCCAAACAGCTTCATCAGTGATCGTTCTTCATGTATGTTACTTTGCCTTTAGTTTCTTTCCACTGGCCACAAGCTTCTGCCGTTATGGATGTGTTGCTATCTGTTGCTATGCTAATATTGCTAATGATGACACAAGCTAATTTAAATAAAAGCACAAAGCCACTTTATTGAGATGTTTAGCATAGCCTATTGTAAATGAAACATCAGTGTCAGGATGTCTGATTGTTTGGGCAACTGCCTTGTTTATTTATCTTGAATGAGTTGTTGCTGTAAATGTAGTATTTCTTTTTGGCCAGAGAAATCATTCACAAGTTCAAGTCTCACAAAAATGTGTACCTACATTGGGGTGACCAGACATCCCTATTTACCTTGGACGGTCTCTATTTTGAGCCCTGCGTCTCATGTCCCAGCAAATGTATCCATGTCCACTTCTTTGACCCAGTTTTAAACAGGACATGTCCCAGTTGTCCTGATTTTTGACTCTGACACTTTCCAACAGTGAAGAAAGGAATAAATTGCTACTTCCTTTGTCAAATTAGAAAAAAAAACATGCTTGAAAATGACCAAAACACATGCCATGAATTGACTAAGTGCATTGGACTATACTTATTTACCCGCTATTTTCACCAAATGTTCATTATCCTTCACAAAAACTTGAGTGTGTCCCAGTTTTTCATTTTGAAAATATGGTCATCCTAGCCTACATGTCAGTCTAAATCATTCAGCTACATTTACCTGTGGGCCAGACTTGTCAGAGGGCAAATGTATTTTATGTCCAATATCCACAAACAACTTGAAATAGCACTATTTATTACAAATCTACAAATTCCACCATGAGTGTTTTGCATTTCTTAAAGATTATGACAAAACTTGGGAAATGTACATTTGCACCAAGTTAAATCAATAACCACAAGGTAGATTATGTCTGCACAGTTGTAGATGTTTTCAAAAATACATTTGCTATACTGCTTTTCTTAGTTACATGTTTTATTCAGTCTTGCATTCAACATGTAGACCTTTAAAAGTGTACAAAAAGTGCTTTACTCACTCTAAATATGATTATTGACCTGGAGCACAAACAGTCTTCACAGATATCTCCTCGGTCTCCTCACAAGTCCAGATTTAGCCCTGGTCAGTTTACTCTGCCTGAGTGCTGACAGTCAGAAGGTGAAAACCAAATCCTCTTTTGGAGTTAACTGTATCATACTGTGACCCACTGACCTGAGCCGAGCAGCTTCAGTTCAGACACGTCTTAACTTCTGCTGTGCACTTCAACAGGGTAATACGAGGCTCACAGCTCTATTAGTCGGCTTGGAAGACTTTCATTATGTCTTTTTTTTTTTAGAAATCCTAGCTCTAAGCTAAGATTAGGAGAGAGAGTTTTGTTAAAATTAGTATGATGATGTAAGCTTGCCTGACATTATTGTAAGACTTAGGAGTAATTAAAGTCAGTAATTTCTTACTTTCTCATAATTAATGTTTTATTTTGCCTACATGACTGTTCGTGTTACAGTTTGACAGGCTGAGGATGCATGCAGATTAACATGTGTAGACCATGATTCATAAGAACTGAGCATGCTATGTCTCAAAGTGACTTTTATTAGAGTCTTGCAGCTGCTTGAAACAGAAAGATCTATCCCACTGAGTACCAGTGTGTTTTTGCAATAACAACAATTTACAATAACTGCTGTGTTTTAAGATCCCAAAGACCTACAGGTTTCACAAAACTGGCATTTTGAAGAAAAAAAAAAACAAGAAAGAAAGTGTCACAAAGAGTTGAAAGATTTATAGGTTTATCTGTTCTGCTCTAGCTGGCATTATGCTGATTGGTCAGAACTGATTACATGGTGCATGTGTGTGTGGTGTTGGGGAGCGGTATTTTTAAAAGTTACCTCATTAGAAACATGTTACTGGAAAACATGGAACATATTATATTACTGTCCTACTTTCACAAATAGTATCTTGTTATCTTGTTGGCACTTAGCAGTTATGAGAGACACTGAAGGCTCGTTTTTAAAGCTGAACAGGAGCAATGTAAAAATCAGAGTCTATGTCAGTGACTTTGCAAATAAATTTTATCCAAACTTCTGTTGCCATCAACTAAACTAAAGACCTGTGCATGTTTGGAGAGAGAAACAACGCTCCTCCCTACACTTTGGACACTTCAGGACAGACTATGAGCAGCTCTTAAACTGAACGTGTTATTGATCTGAAAAAGTAAAGGTCACTAAAAGTATAAGTACTAGATTATCTGGGAACACAAAACTAACGCATTACCTTACTCATTAATCTAAACAAGTTGATTAAGTAATCCGCTGATCCCACTATGCGCAGCTTCGCCTCGGACGTCGGAGTAGTTGCACAGAGCTGTTGTGAATGTGGACTATTCCACATCCCGTGCATCCGCAGCGACTTTGTTCTCAGAGACATTTTTTTCATTTACATATTACCCAGCCTTCAACCAGGATGCTGTTGTTCATCACAGTGCAGCACTCAAAGTCCTGTCTCCAGATCTTTAGAATTTGAGTGGCTGTATTAGCCTACTGGGCTTGTTTTGGCTCACATCACAGAACTGAACAAATGCATCATCTCACAAACTGTGTATCTTGAACGTGAACTTGAATATGTGAACACACGTACATTATCTCTTTCCAAATCAGACCGGCCTTACCCGACGCCACATTCACTGTCTCCCCGGTGCCCTTTTCAGATGAGCGATAGTGAAAGCCGTGACTCCGAGCTTGCCCAGGTGTAATCCCTAACTCTCGCTGTCTCCTTTTGTCTCTAAGCGAGTGGCATTTGACCCACGCACACTCCTCCGCCGCAGCCCGGGCCATCCTTCAAAACCCTCCCACACAAGGCTCTGCTCTGGCCGGACGTCCCAGTGACTGATGGTCCCGGAGAGGGCACTGGGGGTGTGAAAATATCAGGTATCATTTAAAGAAAAACACAGCTCGAGACTGACTGGAAACAGGGCATGACTATATCCTCCGTTACCTTTAACCCGGATGTTTAGTGCAACAGCAAATGTACGTTTTAAAAGTTAGCTCATTAAGATATACTTCAATAACTAATGTCTAGCTCAATTTGTCCTTATTTTCTGCAAACAAATTAGATCCGTGTCCTCTTTCAAAAGCATCCGTAAATTTTGTTCATGGATGTTTTGTTTGGGCCTCCTGCAGTATATTTACGATCTTCTTTACACTTTCACTCCTAAACATCTAACAGGAACAGTCCCTCTGGTGTACTCAATCACAAGATCTTTCCACTAACTTTAAAGGAGACATATTGTTCTTTTTCAGACGCTTTGCACTCTCACCACAACTGTA
The DNA here is from genome assembly GCA_038363315.1 of Mugilogobius chulae. NCBI lineage: Eukaryota > Metazoa > Chordata > Actinopteri > Gobiiformes > Gobiidae > Mugilogobius > Mugilogobius chulae. Next base: position 8,349,717 of record CM076403.1, read on the forward strand.
GACCTTTTTTTTGTTATTCTCATTGTAAAAGTTATGCTCATGTAAAACAGCTAAATATTAAAAACAGAATAACTGACTTCCTGTCTTCTTAGTGATATTTCAACATAACAAACATGAAGTTCAAAAGTTTACGGCTAAAAGACCAACCGCCCGATCTTGCCCCTTTAAGACTTCCCGCTTAGACCGGTTAAGACAGTTATTCCTCTGTTGGCCTCTAGTGCGCTCTCTCCTAGAGCTACGCCGTGAGTGCAGCAGGTGTGGTGCCCGCCAGATGTGTGGGGTACAATTTCAATCAGTGAACGGCCTAGACGTGTCATGTCTGTGACACGTAAGCAGTGCATTAATATCACAGCAAAAGTTACTACAAGAGCTTCAGTTTGGGAAAAAGTGTAATAATAGAAATGTATTTGGTAAAAGTCTATTCAAATGACAAACTTTAACAACTTTGTCTAAAAAAATGTATTTTCTTTTACATAAAGCCTGTTGACTTAATATAAAAAAGACTTTGATTATAGAGTGAACATAAGACAGTGTAAGTGTGAATGCAGCTCTGCCCACGACAGAGCAGAGAGATAAAGCAGGAGAGCACGGTGCTGCGTGAGGTCCGGCCCTTCAGCGCTTTTTGGGTCAGCGCGGGTCGCGGCCACGCACACCAGGCCGCTGGACGTTTCTGACCAGAGGCTGTCAATTTTACGGCGGTGACCACTGTGAGTGAGCACGAGGAAGAGCGCGGAACCGTTTGGCACAGTCTGGACCAGAGCCCCGCGCTGTGCTTTACCTGGACCACGGCGCGCATCCAGAGAACCGACCCGAGGTGGACACAACCCTGCGCTCGTCTGTACAGGGGCTGCAGACGCGGTCACGCACGAAAGACCCTCCGCTCGCATCACACCGGGACCGGGAGCCTGCTTACCGGCAGTTGTCTCATTCAAAAGGATTATAACGAGGACACGCCGCTGCTTTTTCATAAACTTTTCACGCACGGATCAAGATTCTCAGGTAAGTCTTACCACGAGCATTGGATCATTTTTATTATAAGTTTAGGTCGACACAACATTGTATTGTTAAAACATATAGAACAAACTTATTGAAGCCAAGTCTGACTAAAAAGTGAATCCATTTTATTTTACAAATATATTGCCTAATTCAATAACTGCATTTAACGTGGCTTGTTCTAACTACATAACTGACAAAATTAGAATTGATGGCAAAATATGATTATTATTATTATTTCTTATTTCCAGTGAACTTCTTGCACTGCTCCACGGTTATGTTGTGCAGGTTCACTGATTGAACTGGCATCAGACAAAGCGGAGCAGCCGTGCCACGAGCTGGAGCTGCTCTCTGGAGCTCATAGCGGCCAACACAGAGAACTCTTTGCGCTTTGCGCTTAAGTATAAGACCGGCAGGGGCAAAATCGCCCGGCAAGAATGTGTCACTTGGATATTAACATTAACATATAGTATTATTTTATTACTTTTATTTTACCAGGAGAGCCTCATTGAGATTACAAATCTCAAAAGTGTCCTGGCCAAGAGGCAGCAAAACATTCAAATAAACAAAGATTTCAGGACAGACCAACACACAAGATTGCACAATGATAAGAAAAAATAAACAAACTTACAAATTTCATATAAAACATTTACAAGATGGAGACTGGCCCTCTAAAACATCTGGAAGGCTATTGTATGTAGTTAGCGACACCAGATTATTTAGACCATAAGTCATTCCAAGATATAGGTGCAGCAAAGCCAAAGGTCTTTTTCCCCAACTCAGTTCTGACTCTAGGTTCAGACGTTCAGCGTTAAATCACTCTGAGACTCCAGAGCTCCTGGGCACCAAATAATCCGCCAGATATTGCAGAAGTAAACCTAACATGGCTTTGTAACCAAAAAGGCGCCAGTGTTGAGGGACAAAGACTCTGACGTAGAGCACACAGTGATGTGTTAAGGCTTTTAGGTTTGTCACAGATCTCAGGGCTCCATGGTACACAGTATCTAAAGCTTGTAAAGCCTGGCAAGAATCATGCATGTAGAACATATCACCACAGTCTAAAACTGGTCAGAAAGTATCAGACTCAAGCTTCTTTTTAGCTTCAAAACTGGGAAAGGATTTAATCTGGAAAGAAAATCCTAGTTTAATTTTCAGTGTAGATCAATAATTTGAATGTTGTTTATTGTAAAACACAATTTGAGCTAAAATGGCAAGAAGTATAAACAGGTTCATTGGCTTCCTGTTCAAAACTAAAGAACTGCATTTTTATTTTAAATACATTTGACAAGCAACAGATTGTAACTACAAATTTGTGATGTTGAAAAGCTGTTACATGACATACAGTATGGACGACTGGGCCGGGTTAGGTAGTGAGTGAAAACAGAATTTTTGAGCCAATTACTACTATGTAGTCGTTCTAATTGCTAAGATTAATCGTTCATTAAAGTTGATTTTTCTTTAAGTGAAATATTGTTTTAGCTGTAAACCTCTAGACATTGTTTAGATGCAATTTACCATTTAAGTTGAAACTGAAATATAAACGTATGTTTGTCTTTCTATTGATGTAAATGTGACACAGTGGGGCTTTAATTCTGATCACCATAAAGTTGCAGTTTCATCATTGCACATACTGTAAGCTTAATTATTTAGTGAAATACATTTAAATGTCAATGATTTCCTCCTATTATTACAGAAGATAATCAGTTTGTCCTAAAGCTGGGACAGTGAGTAAAAGCTGCACTATGTAACTTTTCTGGTGAAGAGTCTGGCAGCTGTTTGGTTCCGAGTCACAGGCTGAGAGTGGGAGGTCCTGCAAAACCAAAATACAATATGAGGCTCACAAAACACAACACTGTTTATGTTTGCTTTGTGTCAGCTTTCACAAGGGAGACATGTTGTTTTGTCCATCCTGATATTTTTGGTGTCTTCAAGTGGAATTTGAGACGCTGTAAGTTTTACAGTCTTTACGACTGAGCAGAGACCATTCAGGTGGACCACAGAGGAAGATTTGTTCTGAGTTATTAAGAAAGAAATGTATGAATGATAATTTTGTTTGATCAGAGTTGGTTTTATATTGACAAAATTCTCAACATTTATACATTTTAATATATTATTACTTATTTTTTGTTCTTCAGTGGGAGTCAAGAGTGGACTGCAGACATTTTGATTGTGTCCTGGTCTGAAAAGTTGGCCTCTCTGCTCTTGCGTTGTCCCAGAGCCACATCTGATCCTGTTTACAGCCTGTCCCTGGTGTAATGAGCGTCTGGGGTCAAAGGGTCTCACCTGCACAGTGTCGTTCACCAGCCCATTTAAGTCCAACATGGATTTCATTTGAGCACATATTATTCACCTGGTAAACTTAGCTCCACTCTCACATTAATCAGATTAAACTGGACTCTAGTATTACATCATAAACTAAACAGGAATGTTCTAAAGTGCAGGTAATGTTACTGAATATCCCAGACTATAAATCCTCTTTTAGACTGTATAATTATAAGTGTGTCTCATATCAGTCCATATGAGAGCACAAGGAGATTTATATTTAAAGGTACTTTTGGCTGTCTTTATACTTTTTACGTGTACCTACCTGAGAAGGACCAGGAACCAGGGATGCCAATATGGGAACCAACTTAGCTCTAGCTCTGGGGCTAGTACTTTTTTCTTAGACTGAGAACCTTTCAGTGACGCAGCGACGTAATTCATGATGTCGCTGTTGTATGTTGTACACACGCAATGTACATGAACAATACCAGGCATGTTGAACAGTTTTTGTAAAAATAATAATGGCATTAAAGTTTACTGATGGAGGTGGGAGATGGACGGATGCAGAGGTACAAGCAGAGCTAAGTCTGTACGCTAACGAAGAGGTACAGCGGCTTTGAGGGACCAAAAAAATGGGCAAAGCCGCGAGAAATCAAAAGACAAGGAAAATGGCAGCCGCAGTGGGGCAAACAGAAAAAAAAAAGTCTAATCAGTCCACAGTGTCGAGTGTTCCCCCGCCTAACTCCCAAAGTCACTGGGATGAGCTTCAGTTACCCACCAATAATTGATGGAATATTGCTAACTTACTTCTGTGTTTGCAATCTTTCATAATTAGTGTACTAATATCAAATTTTGAATACATTTTAATCCAATCTTATACTGTACATACACATAAAGAGCTCTAACATTTATATAATGTGGCAATGTTAATCTGTCTATAAAACTGTCTTGTGATTTGTCTTGAGTTGAATATATTGTCATTAAAGGAGACCTATTGTTTTTTTTTACAATTCTTTAGTAAGACACTAGAACACCTTTTGTTCATTGTAAAACTCAAATTTGATCTAAAACGGCGTGAAAGAAGAGCAACCCAACCGAAACAGCTCTGGTGACTTCCTGTTTAAAACTGCAAATTTGATAAGTCCCGCTATGGGACAGTTTTGAACCATATATGCTTCACTTTGATCATTAATATTGTAAATTATAACAACAAATTACAGGCAAATGGGAGGGGATAGGTGGTAGGTGAGAACAGGGGTTTTGTGAGCACTTGAGCTCACCCTGAAAAACAATACAAGATTACTCCAACATGAATGAATATACAGTATACAGTAAATATACAGTAACTCTGAGTAAACTAATAGTGAAGGGAGGCCGTTATAACAAGGTTAAAATCTTTGAATAATACATTTTACATAATAGGACCCCTTTAATTTAAATAATACAAATCAAAGCTAAAAATCATAGATTTTTTTTTTTTGTCGATTGAGCCTCATTTCTGCTTTGCTCTTTGCTCCTCTGTGCCCTCTCCACAGCTCGCCTCACACACGTTTGAACAGATAATGGAGCTGCATTAAGTGCCCTTTTATGGGATTGATTTCTGTGTCCCGTTGTGGCAAATGAATATATCAATGGGTTTCTCTGCTCTGGCCCCATGCCAACTGTCGTCAAATAAAAAACAAAATGTCTCCCAGAGGTTCAGCTGCAGTAAAGTCCCACCTGTTAAAAACATGGTGCTGGTCACATCGGCTAATTCCACTTTCTTACTACAGTATATGGGATTTCAATCTCAAACCTTCACTTTTATGGTTGATGACAATCTAAGGCTGCAGAATGTTGGATCTTTCAAAATATGTCAGTCTCTGAACCTAATTACGACCATTTTGAAACCCCAAAGCACCACTGATGACGATATGGCCATTAATACTATATGAGAGAACTAATATATGCTTAAGGGACTTTTAGTACATTTTATCTTAATGAATCTTAGAAATGTATGTGATTAGGTTCACACAGCAAGTTATTGCATTTATTTTAGCTGAACCTTGCATGTTCTCCTAATAATGCCATGTCTACAGCTACTTAAATGTGCACTGTGTAACTTTTAATCGAAAAGACTTGAAGAAAAGGATGTTTTTGTAATCTAGATTTCTTTGTTGCACTAAATAAATAATACAAATTTAAATCTTTACTTTGAGAAGGCTTGCATGTGCATAAAATGGACTATTATTTGGCCTAGAGGTGCTTTTAACTTTCTATTTCTATGAATTGTAGTTGACTTTTCACCTCCAGAAAGTTACACAGTGTACCTTTAATTAATAACAACAGTGTGGATCTGGGACACAACACAGTCATTAACCCTTTGACTTGAGACGATCGGATGCTTTTTGGGTGTGTAGCACTACATTCTGGACCCTTTGTATAAAAACTTCTTAGCCCCTAAAATTGCTAATATGCACCAAAGGGATACAGTAACAAAACATAACAATTACTTATTCATTTGTGTTTGCAGCTGTTTAAAAGCAAATTACTGGACCTCAATTGCTATTACATGCATACATTTATAAAGTGAGCAAAATATGAAGAACAACAGCAAAAACAGGATAAAATAAAATAAAAACTCTAGTAATTTGATAATGCGAGCTAAATGCTAAAGTGGTAGTGCCGCCTGGCGTGTTTTAGCTTTTTTTTTCTGACTTTCTGTTTTGTTTTCTGACAATGTAGTTGTCATATATTTTTAATTCTAAGCATTGCATTTTTCTGTTTTAATTAGTTCCATGTTAAAAAATGTGTCTGAACTTGTAAAATGTGCTGCAAACAATTGTTTTTACATTACAATACTTCAATTCTGCATTCTTTTAATCCCACAATAATCCCATGTACCCTCTGGGGCCTACGTACCCCTGGTTGGGAAACACTGACTTGATCAATACATGAGGGAACATTATGTTTATAGAGCTTATTTTTCTTTTTTAAAGCTTCCAGATGGTCATACACGGCAGTGCTTCCCAAACAGAGGTATGGGGACCGCAGGGGGTATGCAAACACTTTTTTTATATATATATATTTTTAATGTCCAAAAAGGGTATTTGTAGTCAATTTTTAACAATTTTTAAGTATTTGCGCATATATTTAATTACAAAAAGAAAAGGATAAGGTAACAATGAAATCACAAGGAAACCCAATAAATTATCTTTGTTTAAAGAGATCAGATGATTATTCAAAAAAACATATACAAACAATGCAAACTATATCACAACCCTGTTGATTACAACATGGTTTTCTGGCTTTTAGGTTATTGTGTATGAAGCCTAAAGTGGTCTAAAAATAATATAACCTTTCTAACTCTGTAGGTGTGAATGCTTTTAGTGTAGTATCACACTTCATTATGTGTTGTCATCACAGGCCTTAAGCAGCTCTGTTATGACACTGTGCATATTCAGTGCTAAGCTAATAAGGCATTATCTTATCTTCTGCTCGACACAATGAGGTGCAAAATGATGACAGCCATGTAATACACTAAGTATGCTCCATGCTCCAGGAAACACTATCGCCCTGTTCACAAAAGAAAAGGAGTTATTTTCTGTTCTCTTCATGAGCCTTAAGCCTTGTGCCCATTGTATGATTTTGTCTCTCTGCACTTTCTCATCTCTGGATGTCACACTGTGAGATGTGAGGAATTATTAATCTTATAACCGTTGCACTCACAGACGTTTCACGCAATTAGTCCTGGCTTTGAGTCAAGTTCATCAAAGTGAATATTAGGCTCGAGGCTCAGTGTGGCAAAGTTACCTGTCAGCGGAGACTAGCGTGACATGCTAGCAGTGTTTTTGCATTTGTAAAAGTTATTAAATGAAAGAGAAATATTGAGTCATGGTTCTGTTCACGGAGGAGTTTTTCTGCTGTTTTGAGGCGCACTGTTGTTTATGTTTGACAAAGATCACTTGTAGATGCAGTGACACGAGGGCTCACTCAATCTGACGACTTTGATATCAACGGCTGACAATTTCTGATTGAATGCCATTTTTTTTTGACCAATTTTTGTCCCTGTCTCACTCTGAGACCTATCACAAACAGCAGGCCAGGTTTTTGTGGGAAAGTCATGTTCCACTACCATTTTACCACTAAACCCATTCTACCACTAAACTCACACATCCCCCTAAACTTAATCACAGTCCCTGCAAATCTGACGGTCTAGCGCTAACTTCAATGGAGTCGTTCCTGTTTTGCACTGGAACAATCCTTTTTGACTGCAGTTGGTTGATATTGCAATTAGGGGTCGCATAGAAAACCCTCAACACTGATCTGTTTCAATAAGAACAAGTAACTACAGCTGTAATAGAAAATGGTTTTGCTATCAATCCTCTGCATTGTCATTCCAATACTGAACCTATAATGTTTGAAAGAGGCTTTGCAGGCTGGATTTTATCAGTTGGAGAGCCTGATCTGGTAACCGGGCCTTATATTAATCGTCATCAATTACATTGTGTAAATTAAACATTCTCACAATTAAAAAAACAATCTTCTCAGAAGAAAATGTAGATATACAACAAAATGTCAAAAACATACAATAAGCACGTCTCACTGTTTTTTTTTATGTTATGAAATATGTTATGAAAAGCCAAAACATAAAGTAACCAAGAGTTTTGGTTACCTTTACCTTTCTTTGGGTTTAATGGGTAAATCTTAACCTACCTCAAACCCCAGTCCTAAATTTTCCCATTTTAGTAGCTTGAGCCAAACTTACCTGTTTAGGCTTCAAATGCTTATGTTATTTTACGTTTTTGGCTTTTCGTTACATATTGTTGTAAAAAAGACATGAAACTGTGCTTATTGTACGTTTCTGACATTTGTTGTATAACCTGGAATGTGTTGAAAAAAAAAGTGCAGTAGACCCCAGCTTTATACTTTACACCTTATCATTTCAAATGTTACTACAACTGCTCTCAGTACTTCTTTTACTTTTAAAATTAGCATTGCTATATGGTCCACCAGGCTGTTTCATTGGACTCTATTGCTATGCTATGGTATTAAACTTTTTTTTTGTTGTTTAGATGATGTATTGTTGAAGAATTTTACAGGAGTGAGGTTGCCTCCTGGAATGCACCAATGATACTTTTGACGGATATTGGCACCAATCCAAACTAAATAACTGAACTGTGTATCAGTTTCATGGTTTGGCTTTTATTGGATGTAATAGAACTATTTACCAGATGATGTAAGGTGTCAAGGCTGAAGTATTACGATGAGCAGTTCATCTGAATTGGTGCATTCCCAGGCACAGATCTGACTTGTAACTTGCCGGGCAGTTCCACCTGCTGTATGAGCATGAACACGTTAACATGTTCTGGAATATTCTGGCTAAAGCAAGATTTGTTTTTTTTTTCTATTGCAAGCGTATTGTTGGACAGATGATCAAACTTTAGATATGTGCATGGTCAATTGGATATTGGAGATATATTTTCCAACGTAAAAAATATAATAAAAGAGATGAAAAAAAAAAAAATATATATATATATATTTTGATAGTTTTGCTCTTATATAAACCATCAATGTCACCGGGAAGTCTTTGTGCATTGGCTTTGCATTATGTTGTGGACAGTTTTTCTCCTGTTTATCTTCATGAAGATCTTATTGCTTTACCTAACATGAGACAGTCTTATTATACATCTTCATGTAAGCAGGGAACACAGCCTACAACCTAGAGTTTATATCAGGCCCACAAAATCTGGTCCAACCCAGCCCGAGCCCGTGCACGTAGTGTCGAATCCCGAGCCCAAGCGAGCCGACAGCGCCCACTCACTGAACTGTGGCATTTTAATGACAGAAAAAGCACATTGCTGATGTGTCTCATGTGTTTACATGTATATGTCTCCAGAACCAGAAGCACTTCATCCCTACAGCTCTCTGTTTCTTCTTTTCCCTTGCTTTTCTCACAATGCATGTAACATAAAGTGCCTGCTTTCTCTTTGTCTCTCTTCCTCATACTTTCCTTGCTACGCTCGTACACAGACACGCTCCTTCTTTCTCCTCTTTTATTTGTTCGCCGCATGTCAAACATACAACACAAGCCTTCCTGTCCCTTCTCCTGCCTTATAGTTGGCCTTTTCAAATCCTTGCACGGTGGTTTTGCTCTGTGTTCCTGCGTGACTGTCAATCATTCGTGGAGCGCTGTGTATTCAGTGCAGCTCTTCATCTTAACCCGACCCGACAACTGAGCGAGAAATGTTGGCCCGGCCCGAAAGACAAGTTGGGCCCGGGCTGGGTTCAGGCTCAGGTCCAGAATCTAAACTCTCACACCATCACGGTCAGTTACAGAAGAGTCAACGCATGTGAAAAATGTTGTGTTGTTCCAGCGCATGTACCACCCACTAGACTTTCACATTCAATGGCAGCTAAAAGGTGCTCAGTCAGTGCTCAGTTATGACACTGTAAATTGCATTACTGCAGTTGTATAACATGACACTTATCTACACTCAAAGCTTTTCTAGTTCACAAATGCCCTGACTCTCTCCTCTCCACAGCCTCACAAGCTCCACACATGCACAGCCTCTCACAGCTGGCTGGGATTAGTACAGAGAAAGCAGCGTGAACACACAAGGCTTTCGAGTCCAAACACCCGCACTGGTCTCGACCTTTAACCTCTGTGGCCATTCATCTGTTGATAACATCGAGGCGCGCCAATGTAGCAGGCCATTAAGAGTGCTCCACTGCAGCCACGAGTTCCTACGGGTGACAATACGCACGCTTAGCCGCACTGTGACGACTGCAGAGGCTGGATATGATAATTAATGGTTTCCATTAGAGTGAAAAGCCTTCCTCTGCACTTTTGCTGCTGCTCCTAGATGGAGTGCTGAAGTAGCTTAGCTGTTTTTCTGTTCAACCCGGGGCTATAGACAAGTGGGATCCTGCATGAGAAATCAGTCCTCTGCGGTCGCCATTCCTCAAGTCAAGTCGATCGCTTTAGCACCGAGCTTTTGTCTCTGAATGTAACGTGAGATCTGTGTTTTGTCATCCACTTCAAGTCAGATGCAGAATGTGGTTTGAAATATGAAACAAGGGTCTTAACACGTGTTACAATTATACCAGCAGATAGTTAGCACATGCATACTTTCAGCCTGTTTGTAATCAGATCCACCATTACCTGCTTTCTCATCAATAAGGTTGGGCTGATGCATGAAAATAGATCCCTCATTTCCTCAAAATAAACAAGACATATGTAGTTTTTATTTTTGATATTTAACACAAAAGCATTGAATTTGTTTAACTGACCATACCTGCTGTCGAAGCCTGAATGTGTCCGAGCTCAAAAGCCAGAACCTGGTCAGTACTGGGACGGCTGGATTGAATTGTCAGTGTGTCCTTTTGTGTCCTTGGGCAAGACACTTAACCCACCTTGTCTCTGCGTGCACTGGTTTTTCATGTAAATTGCTTAGTGTTTTGATATTTGGACAAACACAACATAAATAGAGACTTGTTGTGAGAACCTAATATGCATAAATTATGCTGACTTTTAATCAAATTAAAAAGAATTCTTCAAAAGTCTGACTTCTGTCTGTCTTGCAAATAATCGCCAAGTCCAACAATTCATTATTTATCAACTTACACACACACCACACATATATATATATATATATATATATATATATATATATATATATATATATATATATATATATATATATATATAATATATATATATATATATATATATATATATATATATATATATATATATACACACACACACATTTTTTTTAATCGAAAAGCATTTTGACAGTTCTGAGGATAATTTGGAATTGTGACAACACAAGTTGTCAATATTTTGGAAAGACACTTTTATAGGAAGGTGTTGTGGTGACATCACAACATTCCAGAAAAATGGAGGGCAGCTCAAATGAATTTGTTTCAAATCTGAATTATTGTTATTGTTTTTAAGCAGCAGTGTGGGTGTAGTCACTAATGAAAATCACTTATGGTTGTGAAAACTTGTGAATTTACCCTTTAAATACTTTTTTAAGTGTATAGTTATTAATAGCAAAATAGGAAAAATACATAAAAAACGGAATAGTTTGTTTTTTCCCGGTGCAGTACGGGCTTCATGAACCGTTTTTCTCTCTTCTCATGTCTAATTTTATTACAAAGGTGTTGATGACATTTGAGGACCATCCAGTTCTCAAAGGTTACATGTGCTGTCATGGATACCTCTCTGCTCTCAGCTCTGTGTTGTGGAATGACATTTTTACACATTTTCTCTCTTTATATATATATTTTTTTTACTAAGCCTCATTCTTTCCTGTTTTTTCTTGCTCTGTTACCCTTTCAGATCGGCGTGCTGAGGTTAAGCACAGACATTTAGTAATTACTTCTAAACATTATGACCGAGTGGCAAGAGTGGTAAAATGTTTATTTTTGTTTGAGAGCATTTGTTGTGGAAAGTCTATAAAATAGCTCCTCTGTTGTCATGGCAACAGTGCAGTAGTCTTTAGCTAGCTTGTTTTGCAAACGGCAGTTGGAGATAGTCAATGCTGAGATGTTTAAGTCTAGCAGAATGGGTAAATTTAGGACAAGGGTGAAAGTCAAGATAAAAACAATAACAGTTAGGCCAGCTTAGCGACAAATATAAAATTATTACCAAGGCAACCAGCTCACAGCTCACATCAAACTGACTAAAAACATTTTATTTAAGCAGAGAAAAGGTATAAGTGATTGAGTTGAACTGTGGGAGCTCAAAGTGAGAGAAACCAAAGTGCAGCTAAAGTTTATCTGCTTTTCTGCAACAGTTTTCCTGATTCTCTTTTTTCACATGTCACATTCTCAACTCAATATTCAGCAGTAGTTGTGGGTGTTTATATTTATCATCAGTCTGCAGCTGTTTTTTATTTTCTCTCTTGACATTCACTCATTTTTGCCACTCACTGCTGACATTTTGACTGCTGTGATCTGCATAACCTGTATCGCGTGTCATGTACTATCCGCAGTCCCTTTTTGGGCAGATCACGGTTTCTTTCCACCATAACATACAGCGCATTAGAGAGCGATATGGAAAATGAAATGTCAGCTCTCGACAGGGGCTCTCAAAACAATTATGGCGTCTTGATATTCAGATGTGCGGCTGGGACACCGGCCAGAGCACTGTGATTTCTCATCCCGCTAAGAGCTGCCGTCCCAGGCCCGGAGTTGCTGATTCGAGCGTTTGTGTTACAGAGAGCTGAATGGGGTCTTTCTCACCGAGGCAGCAGTGTGTTCTGGTGTGTGGATTTAAAAAAGCAGAAACAACAGGTATTGTGTGACAGGGGCGTTCCAGTTAGTTCAGCTGGTGATGGGAACAGGACTTACACGTCTATTATAGCACACTTCGTTGGTTTGCTGAGTCAGGCTGTGTTTAAACTAAGCCTGTGGGCATGTTGGAGGACTGAAAACAGGCCTGGCAGTCAGTTAGTACAGGAATTCTCAACTTTTTAAAGCCCAATTATTGGCAGTGCTAAATATTCTATTGACATCAAAATTAGGCAGACCAATCATGCTTATACCAAAATTTAATAAAAGATTGGACACTTTATGATTACAAGTAACTAGTATTTAAGTAACAGTCTTCTTATCATGTTGTTTATCTGTTTTTCTACTACTGTTGACCTGATTTAGTCTTTTTATGTCAGATACAAACTCAAGAGTTGTAGTAGGTTGTGTTTTGAGCTCTTTCAGAAGAAAATGTAGTTTCTCACTATTTACTCATGTCTTTTTTTGTCTTGAAAATTTAGTCCACAAGGATGAAGTAGCCAATCAGAGACGTGCATTGTTTTTTGTATGAAAACAAAAATGGCTGTTGCTTATAAGAAAAAACAAAAGAAAAAGTACCACTGAAGTACTTTGCAGATGTTTTTAGAATCAATGATCAAAGCAAAATTTGTGTATTTGAATGTGAGTTTTGAATGTGAGTTTAGTAAAGTTAGTTTGAAATAACCGGTGAGCTTTTTTTCATGTCCATCATGGAACAGGAGAGTTGTGACACGAGCCACTTTTTGTTAAAGTGAAACTAAAGGCAAAATCAACTTTTTTCACTGTCAAACTGTGTCTATGAGGTCAAAATTAGGTTATCTACTGTTTCTCTGTTTTTTGAACATTTTTGTGCAGTTTTGTATGTAAAAACCGTGACTGTACTGCCACGATAGTCAAATGCTATCAGTGCGTTTTCAATACACGCCAACGTCATACCGAGTTCACGCCACAGACGAGCCGCCCAGGTGGGCTATAAAAACTCCTCTTGACTCCTTCATCAGTCACCTGCGTTTCAATGTCATCGTGAGTCATTTGGCTCATGTGGATAAGCAGGTTGTGCGTGGTGCAAGGGGTCGCAAGTTTAAATGTGGCGTCAGGGTTTTTTTTCACCCTCATTTTTAATTATCAATCATATGTCTGTAAAGTTGATAAAAAAGAATCTCGAAGTAAGAAACTAGACCCGTGCTGCTGTAAACCTCAGCACATGTCGGGACTGCTCCAACACAAAACTTGCATCACCTGTCAAGCTCGCTGTCCATATTTTGTGCCGTCAATCAACATCTGTTCACACCCACTGTTCTCCGGGCATCTCCCACTTTTACTAGCCTGTTTGGAGTGCAGTTGTGGGCGAAGAAAGTCTTTGACCGCGTGTTTAGCCTCACTTTAAGTATTGCATAGTAAACACAAACCAATATTAATGAAGACATTTTGAGTAAGACAACAGCATCCTGTAAGAGTAAAATGCTACTGTAGTCTGCGAGATTTGCCACTGTTAGAATTGAGCAGTTTTACTGAAGCTGGAACAAATGATATCTCCAGTCTGTTGTTCCCACACTCAGGTACTCCTTGTCTCTCTGATGGGAACAGCGCATCGTATTTACTGAAGACAGTTTGTTCAGGGTCACTGCAGATGTTTCTACGCTTTATACAGTCTCTTAAAATTGGGGTAACTGACTTTTTGTAAACTAGTAGCTGGTTGTAAATCTATCTGTACATCTGTAAATTTGTATCTCTGTGTTTCCCACTAAAAAGCACATGATAAATGTAGCAGTTTGTGAGAAAAATCTGAATTGAATAGTAAAGAATTGTAGTTCTTATTAGGAACCAAATGGAGCTCTCTGATTGGTTGTGCTTGGGTGGTCCTCTCTTGTTTGTGAAAATGAATACATGTCGATTTTAACCATGTGTTGAAGGATTAATGAGAGGAAATAGTCACATTTAAAACCTAAATTGTGTTTGCAGTGTGAAAATAAGCTACCTCACTTTTAATATACAGCAAATCCTGTAAATATTAGTATTTTCTTAGTCTAATTATTCATTATGGTTCTTTTAGCATTTCAAACTCATTTTTTAAATAAGAAATCTACGTAATAAATATAGTAGAGATTTGTGTTTTTTCCATGCTGTTTCAATCTGGATTCCAATTTTGTTTCTGACTTTTTATCTCACAAAATTGGGTTTGGAAAGTTAACTCAGTCTAACTATTAACCACTTTGATTTGATGTGAGCAGCCGCCAGCTTTATTACTTTATTACTGCCGGCTCTTTGATCTGCAGGCCAGAGTTTACTACCCAAAACACTTTGAAATGACTAACATTATTCTGAAAGTAAACAGGATCACGCTGGCATCGCCGAGTCTTGTCAGATCTGTGAGTTCACTGCTGTAAATGATGGATGATGTTTTGAACCTGAAATTTCCCACAATCCCCTGTGTGTGTGTTTGTGCGTGTGTGTTTTGTTTGTGCTGTTGTTTGCCCGCTGGTGTGAGCTACAAGTGTGTACATGTGTAGTGACTGATGCAGCGCCAATCCCTTAAAACCAAACACAGACGTACGTACAGTATGTATGTGTGGGTGAACAGTCAAACTAATGATTCAGAACCACAGGATTATGGAGAAACTGGTTACTGAGAAGTGGCTGAGTTCATGCAATGATCAAATCTTCAATGTTGCAATTATTTAGACAGTACAATGTCTAATAGGCAACATTTTACTTTTATGCTTATTTCTAACTAGTGTGGCCTTCTGATCTGGATTTGATAACTTGTCAGCAGAATACTAACTTTGGTGTATTCCATCATTGTTCTAGAAGTTAATGGCACTTTACTTGATTTATACTGTCTTAAAACAAACAAGTGTAACTTTTGGAGCAGTTCAAATGACTTGTTCACTTGTCTAATGCATTCAGAGCCTCATAATTACTCACCACAGCCTCATAATTACTCACACATGTTCTGAAGCTCTTAACACAACTTTCAGAAGTCAACACAAGTTGAGCTGTTTAAGCATGCTTACACAAACTAGCACAGGTGTAGTATAAAAAAGCACATCTGGGGTTAGAAAATAAGTTTCTCTAAATTGTAGGCCATGGTTCTCAAGTGGAAAAAAGTGCTTTCTCCTTTCTCCTTGTAGGTGGAGGTTCTGGCCGGATGTGAAGGCTGTCAAGTCTTCTTCTCAAGTGATTCAAGAATAGACATGGAATCAACTGAAGTGTCTGAAACAACTTTCCCCCCAAAGAATGCAAGTAAAACTATCCACCTTTTTATCCACCTCTTAATTTAAAGAATATTTTGGACAATATTTACAAAAAAAGGTCAAAGTTCTTCACTTACGGTCATGAAAAACAAAATTGGATACATGAAATGCAGGCTGACTGGGTGCTCCCTGAAAGATTAGTGAATGTGAGTGAAGAGCTCAGTCACACTAGAATAGAGCCGCTGCTCCTGCAAGTCAAGAGGGCTCAGCTAAAATGTCTTGGGCATCTGTTCCAGATGATTTCTGGTCAAATCCTCTGTGGGTATTCCGGGTATGTGTCTCTGGGAGGAGGCTCCTGAGAAGGACCAAGGCCTCGGAACGTCTTGGTATCCCAGAAGAGCGGAAGTGTGTGGAGAGACAAGTCTGGACCTACCAGCTAAGACAGCAGGGTTTAGGGCTGGGGATTATTGATAAAATATAATTATTTTGATATATTTTTAAGTATTTTAAGTATATTGATAATATATTCAGCCAATATTTTATCAATTGAACTGAAATGTGCTAAAATGTCTTTAAACAGTTTTGTTAATGCTTATAGGTCGCGTTCACATTGCAAAATTTATGTCTAGATGTTGACCTAAAGCCAGTTTACTCAATTAACAACGCATTTTTGCTGCTTCATACTCATCTATATTAAATATTATTGACTTATATAATGTGGTGTTCTCATGTGAATGCAACCTTTTGCCAGATAAATGTGAAAAGTTGGCAAATTAATCATAAAAGTGCAGAAATAATGTATGTACGTAGTTTAAAATTTACAGAAAGGACCTGTATTTTACTTTTACTTTGCCACTTTACAATAATATTGCCCAAAACATAAGATTTAAAACAATGACCTCTTTAAGCTATAGTGCAATATAAAGTACTTGAAAAAAGCCTTGGTCTCCTTTAAACCCAGTCCAAGATGCAGGAAATGTGTGACACATGTGGGTGAGGATTGAGGGGGTATTATGTCTGTGCGCCTGTAGCCTCGGGGGGTTTGAGCTGTGGTTCTCAGCTGTTTGAATCGAGAGAGAGAGAGAGAGCAGACTGTGTGTCAGTGACAGTGACTATAGCATAAGTTTAGAGCGGAGTTTCCCCACACACTTAAAGCAGCTGTCAGCAGTGGAGTTAAAAGCCCAGCCAGCAACAGAGCCAAAAAACTCCCATCTAAGTCACGCTCGGGGCATTCTGTTTTTATATCTTCACATTTTGACAACACTTCTTCCATTTTTAAACTCTTTCATTGCAGTTTTAATACGAGACAATACCGCAGACTGCAAAACATAAACACTTTAGGAATCATAAATGTATCCGTGATCCTCGCTGCTTGTGTTTTGGCTGTTTTGAGTGGCACTTTTCAATAAAAAGACTTTGTAACAACTTGCAACAGCCAATTAAAATGTGTTTAGGCAACATCTGGTGAAGGGAGAACAACAGCTGGAGGCACAAAGAAAGGATTTATTTTTACAAAAGCACTTTATTATTATTACAGCTACGAGCAAACCACAAGGCGATGACAAAGATGGTGGCATAACTTTTCTTTCAACAGGTGTTCCTTCTTCAAACACAAATAGACTTTGCATATAATGAAAAATGCGACTGGAACAGGTTGGTGTAAGCTCTTAGTGAGATTGTCTGGAAGAGGAGACAGAAGTCGCATATTTGAAGAACGTAATTGGGTGAGGATGGATTGTTGGGTCATTTGAAATGTAGGCAATTTGTTTAGATCTTTTGGTGAAAAAATTGGTTATTTCAGGCAACTTCAAACCATGATTCCCTCATCAAAAATATATTTGTAGCTGTCTTATGCCTGATGTTCGCTGGATATTATTACGAGATATTATGATACTACACCTGCTACCATGAGGTGCACGGGTCGGGCTTCCCAGTACGGAGATCATAGGTTTGAAAAAAATATGCAAACACGGACAGTTCAGTTCTGGGTGAACTTTGCATGTTCTCTCTGTGTTACCGTGAGTTCTCCTCAATTTTTCTAGCTTCCTTTCATCTCCAAAAACGTGTATGTTTAGGTCATTGACAACACTGTAAATTCTTCTAGTGAATCAATGAATAAGAGGATGAATGATTGTCTCTTTGTGTAATCCCTACAACAAATTGACCACTGTTTAGGGTGTTTATCCGTCTAAGGCCCAAAATCAGTGTGATAGGCTTGAGTCAACACCAGCCACCCCAAACATGAACAAGCAGTGATGAACCAATGAACTCTACAAGACGTGAAGGATGTCAAATCATCAGAAAACAAGTTCACACTGGACAGTCAGTCTTTATACTACACATGGTGTTATTAAAAGGGGAATGACTTCAAGTTCATGTTGGAGACTCAGCTAATGGACACTGGAATAAAGTTGTCTTAAAGTGACTCTAAACACATGGTCAGACTTATTCCATCCATAACTGCATCCCCAACAGGCGCCCAAAAGAGGAATATCCCCGAAGACATTTTATGGGACGCCCACTGGGCATGAAGACATTGATTGACAGCATGAATCATGGATTGTGATCTTGGAGAGTGATGTGAGTTTTGTGTGAGCTGTCCTGACGTACAATGAGGTTTACAGCTCTGAGGCTGTGCAGCACAGGTCTAGTTGCTCACTTGCACTTCAAGATTCTTTTTTTAACTTTGAAGACATTTGTATGAAACCTTTCCTTTACATAAGCACATGAGCTCACGTGAGAATTTTCTTAGATTGAAAATGAGCAGAAAGAAGCATTGTCGCAAGAGTTGTACTTCGCTTCACCTGCTTATCAACCTGCTGAGTGACTGATAATGTGATGATAGCGAGTGACCACTTGAAAAACTCGATGTGAAGTTGACATGCATTAAAAATGCACTGACAGCTTTTGACCATCGCGGCAGCACAGTCGTGGTTTCATAGACACAGATTGACAATGAAAAAAGTTGATTCTGCTTATAGTTTTACTTAAAAGAAGTTTGTAATACTTGTTGCCTTGTTTTTGATAGTCTTAAAATATTTCTTAATAATTCTTTTAAAAAAATAAAAATTCTAATAAAGCATACAAACATAAAACCTCTAGTTTTACTTGAAAACAAACATTTATATCTGGAAAATAGACAATACTACACTTTCACTTGAAAAAGTAACAAACATACTTGTTCTATAGGCAAATCTTGGTGTTAGAAAGCCAGTCTGGTTTACCTCCCCAATGAAAACATGAACATTATAATCCTGCAGCTGCAGATGTCTGACCAAGATCTGGAGATGAGTCCAAAAGTGCTGTGCTGCAGCATTCACTGCTCCTCACAGGTTCCCCCAGTGGCACTGGATGAATGGTCTAATGGCGACTTGAGATTTTTGACACAGTCATCTCAGAAGACTCAAATCTGGACACTCAACATCAAGTTTATTCTATGCTTATTGCTTTTATGTATAAGGTAGGGTGACCAGATGTCACTATTTACCCGGAACAGTCCCTATTTTGTGCTCTGTGTCCCATGTCCCAGCAAATGTGTCCAAAACCATTGATTTGTCCCAGTTTTACACTAGACATGTCCCAGCTGTCCCAGTTTTAGACCACTTTGATACCCCACATTAGAAATATATTGTTGTTTCTTCAGTCAAATATGAGAAAGAACACTTGCAGAAGTCTCTCAGATTTTACAGTAACTATCAAGTTAGTCATAAAAGAAATGACATGAATTGACCAAATATACAGTCTTTTCACAATTGCATTATTGTCCCAACGCCCATCTGTCTGTGTCCCAGTTTGTAATTTTAAAAATCTGGTCATCCTAGTATAAGGTCCTAAGAAGAGGAAATCACACATCCAATAACACACTTCAATTTGAGCGATATCAAAGATCAGAATCAAACCACCAGCATTCCAGTAAACTGATCTGAAACTGTGTGAATGATTGTGTTGCTTCTCATTAAACACAAATACTCTTTACATATCCGTGATCTACATGTGTGCAGGTTGGTACATGCGACAGAGAAAGTCAGAGATGAAAGTTGTATTCTCACATAAATAATGAGCTGCCAGTGCCAGCCTGGTATCACTTCCTTCTTGGCTGCTGATCTCCTGCTGCCTGAGCTTGTCTGAGTCGGGCTCCGGGCTTCAGCAGTGCCACACCTGCCTCTCACATCGGAGACATGCCTCGGCTTATCTGTGTTTACAAGTCTGTTTATCTGAACGTGAGCGCACAGGGCCTGCTCTGCTTAGCGCTCACTGTCAATATGTTTGCATGGAAAGTCAAGTCTACACAAACTGCTGCCTGGTCACTTAGCTCGGACCACTTTGGACAAATGGAAATTGATTTTTTTTCACATTTTTTCTTCATGCAATAGAGAGATGGACTTGCTGCTGTGTAGTTGAGAATAGTTATCAGTGGAATAAAGTCGCTTGTGTTGCGTCACCTTGGTTGGAAGTGATTAGAAGGTTGCTAAATATAAACTTTACAGCAGGAATGGGCAGCAGTTTTTTCCAAGAGTCATATTCTAATCCAGATAAGTGGCTGAAGGGTGGACCACAATCACTGATGTCGGAAATTTAATATTATTTTTAAGACTGCAAAATATACTGTATATTACTGATGTCAGAGCATTTTTAAATTGAGAAAGAACATTTCACTTAAAACAGTAGATTGTAATACAATGGCTCAAAGTAATGTCTTTAAACAACATAAAAGCAAACAACAACAAACAAACAAAATCAAGAAGCATATATAATTAGACCTTAAATTTGTCAGCATTTCTGAAATTCAAAGTCAAAATCCTAGAGCCAAATAGTTTTAGCATAACTTAAAATGCATGATTTTTCAATGCTTTTGTAGGCTGAAGACTTTTCAAACTATTTTTTGTTCATTTATCTTTCACACAGATGCAGACACATGCAACATAAATCAATAAAAAAATCAAAAGTAACACTTAGCCTACTGTATTCTCGTAAATGTAACACGGACTGGATCTGGGCCCTGTGCCACCATTTGCCTAGGTCTTTTTGCTTGAATATTTTTCATGTTGTCTGGGTGCTATGTTCTGAGCAAAAAATGAATTGCAAGATGAGATATAATAGCTCGATTTAAGAATTTCAACCTTTAGATATGTTGACAAATTCGAGATACATTTTTTATAGACCTTGATTTTTTCTTTGTTTCACCCAAATTCTTTTAGAACAGGTCAGAAATGTCTTGAAACCAGCGACATATTCTACATTACGTAAGCAATTAAATCTTATCCAGTTGAAACAATTCCAATCCGGATTAAAATTCAGAATCCAAGATTTTTTTTACATTTTAGATACATATTTTTTGCATTGTACTTTCAGCACAATTTGGGGATCGCACAAAATATTCCCAACATAAAATCTGCTTCAATAATGATTTACTGTTGTATTGTTGTAAGGTTTTGGCTGCACAGGTTCCCAAACAGACAGTAGTAGTCCTGCCCCAGTTCATCTGGTCGTTCGAACATGAAGCACACCACTTTCAGATGACTCAAGCTTGGTTTATGGTTCCCGCACGTGAAGTCCGCGCGGAAATTAGACGCCTGGACTAGAGCGGAGCAGACGCTGACAGTGTTTATAGTTTCTGTGTGTTTCAAGCGGCTGCTTGTGAGGGCAGTAGGGAGCTGCCATTGAAAGCCCGTTGATTGCCGCGCGGACCGTCCGCGTAGTCACAGATTTTTCCCTGACGCCGACGCGGAAACCTGGTCCAAGCGGACGGCGCTTGAGGGGGCGTGTCTCCAAAAATTACGTATTTCCGCCGCGCGGACCCACGCGGTCCTCGCGGATGCGTCAAGTATGAAACAAGCTTGAGGGCCATGTGACTGCTGATGCTTAAATGAAAAAATAAAATAAATAAAAGTCCTCGAACTTCTGTAAAAGATACGTATCAAATCTGTTTGACATGATGTTTATGGACTATCATAAAACAAGTTTTGTTTAACTTTGACCTCCCATCAAACAGACTGAATAATTCAACTTTTACAGCACAAACTAAAGTAAACAGCTAATGTTAGCATCTTCATGGCAAGCAGCTTTTGGTTACGAGTGTTTTGTTTACTATCCGGACTCGACAGCCGCTTAAACGCACTGTCGAGTCCGGATAGTAAACAAAACACTTGTAACAAAAAGCTGCTTGCCATGAAGATGCTAACATTAGCTTTTCTCATCTTTCATTCAGTCGTGTTGTTTCCTGATGTCACTTTATTGTTTCTTGATTCTCACATTGAATTGTGGTCCACATTGGCCATTCTAGTGACTATTAATGCTCACTAGCTACTTTTCCAGTTGCATTGTGGGAAATTTTGAGTGCACTACTTTTTGATCTACAGGAGATTTGGACAATTTCTAATGTTTGGACGATGCATCAAACTAGGCCCTGGTTTAAAATGTTGATTCTTTGCTCTTGTTATAAATGCTGACAAAGTGCAATTATTGTTTGTTTGCGACTACAATATCCAACATAGTGTTTTTCAACGTCAGTTTGAATATGTGAATCTGAGTTAAACATTTGTAAGTCATTTGTCTGCGTTCACCCAGAAGGAACTTTTCACACTCCGACTCCCATTCCCGGATCCGGAAGAATGATTCCCCTGTGTTTGTGAGTTCATGTATTAAAAATGATAAATGTTGCGAGCATGCCAAGTCTAGGAACATCTCGCCAAACAACAGAATGTCCAATGTACTGTGAACAAGAGCTCTCGAGTTTCAGAAGCAGCAAAACAACATTGTATTTCACCATTGTCATTGCATGAAGACGGAAAAATACAGCTCACATTCTCTCAATTCTAGACAGATTTAACTGTAACAATACTGTGACACAAATCAAAAAGTTCATATTATGAGCAGTCCTAGTTGTGTGTCCTATGGTTTTAAATGTTTTGCTTTGTAATAATTGCTCCTCTGCATTTTGAAAGTCTTTTTTTCTTACTAACAATAAGGAACTCAGCTCTCAAACATTTTTTTTTACTCATGTTTCTGTTACATAGTATGCTAGATTTTGAAAACTTTTTCTCGATTCAAAAGATATATTGTAGTTGTTAATCGCTATAGCGACCGGCCTCATTTCTTATCCAAAACCCATGCAACAATAATTGTACCAAAAATAACTTGTTATTTTCATAATTAAAGCTGCATTATGTAACTTTGCCTGTTGGGAGTCCTCACCTGCTTGTCTCCATGGTGATGGTACTCTTTTGTGGAAGTTTTCTATTTACCTTTTTTTTTTACCTTTTTCTGCCCTGCCCACTTCTTGGCATCGCATTTTCTGTTTAGCTCTGTTAAGGTAGCTAACATGCTTGCTTGTCAATCTCAAACAGATGTAACAACAGACTAAATACAAATAGCAACAGATTTCTACTGGTTAAACACAGTTAAACAGGAAGTGCACAGCCAAGAAAAGTGGTTGGGGCAGAATAAGGTCAATACAGTATCTATTATCTATTATAGTTTTCTTCTTGTTTAGAGTAAAAATAAAACATTCCTATTGTGAGCGGGATTGCCTCTCCAGTAATGTAACCTATAACCTTGGTCTCCATGGAGATAGAAAAGTATTTCCAAATCACTGAACATTCTGTAAAGCAATAATATCTCTCAAGACCTTTTTTCCCCTCTTTTTTTTTTCCTCAATTAAAGGAACACTGCGTAACATTTTGTCCAAAATATACACTTGGACTAAACCATGTGTTTACACTTTAGATATCTACACTACTCTAAATAAATAATAAAAATCTGTGTTTTCTTTGAGTGGACTTGTAGTCACAAAATGGAAATTATTTGGCCTGGATGTGGGACACCTCCTGTTTGTTTCTATTGAAATGCTGTTTTTTTAGTTGTATTTTTTCCACATTATAACAAAAACCTTATTCTTATTAAGAATATTCCAAAGCATTAGCATTAGCTTTATTTTTTATTGAATCATGTAGTAGACTTTCCACCTCCAGAAATCTATACGATGTCACTTAAAAATACGTAATTGCTTAGATACAATGCTGTTTATAAAATGGATTTGGATTCATGGCTTTCAGCTTCCATTTATATGCAACCTTTGGAAGATTTTCTCATTCAAAAGAAAAAAAAAAAAAACACCTAACCCTTTCCCACTCTAAAAAACATGCACAAAACCAAGCTTAACACCAGAAAATTGACAGTGCACCTTTACAAATCCTTGCTGAGGTGTCCAAAGGCAGTTCATAAAGTCTGAATAGTGAATGCGGCGAGTGCCTTTGAGCTGTTGTGTGCTGCCTGCTTGTTGGCCTGTACTTCTGCCCCAGGTTGTAAAGTTATTGAGAGCGCTCAGTGGGAGGAGATAAGAGCTTTTGTCCTAACAGTCCTATTCTGGCCCACACTGCACACTGCCCTATAGGGACCTCCGCGCTAATTGTGCATCCCCCTCCCTCTCTCTCTGTGTCTCTGATGTGGTTTACTCTGCTCCTCTCAGACACTGTGTACAAATGCATGACATCACGTTTACTGGGCCACGACAAGTAAATACAGTTCTCATGAACTTTAGGATGGGATCTCTTTCTTTGGAGGGCCTTTTTTCTGGGAAAAGCAGGAGTCAAAATGCTCCCAAGATGAGCAAATACAAAGATTCAGATTCAGACTCAAATGACGTTATTAATTCCACCAGGGGGAATTAGTTTAACCACAAATAATGACTACTCTGTCATACGTCTGTGCTTGTGATTGGTTGGTTGACTTTATCAATAAACTTCACCTTCTGTGTTTAAAATCAGAGTTGCCAGATTTTCTTGAAAAAACAAACATGCATACATTTATAATGCATACATACATACAACAAACAAACAAACAAACAAACAAACAAACAAACAAACAAACAAACAAACAACGTGTCGAAGAAAAACTGCTGATTAGTTTTATATCAATCCATCATCACAAATGGTTTTTACATGGTAAATAACAGACAAAGAAAAGGTTTGTTTGGTTAAGCACTATGGGTAAGGATTAGCAACAGCAAAACAAACAAACAAGCATAATCAAATAAATAAATACTAAATAAGTTAAGATCTTGCAACGAGTTGGCCACTGTCCAAGGTTTCCCCGCCTAAGGCCCAAAGTCACTGGGATAAAGTCCAGCCACTTGCGACCCCTAACTGGAACAAGTGGTAGAACATGAATGAAAAAATACTTTAATATTTAAAGTTGTGAAGATTCACATCTTCATAACTTTACATCCAGAAAATTGAATCCAGATAAAAAGAAAGATTGAAACTAAATACACCTGGGCTGACTAGTTTGAGAAGCCGACAGTATTTTATTAAAATCATGGCTTTAAAGGTGAACTGCGCAATTTTTTGTCATTTAGATGCCTTTGTTACAGTAATAATACAAATCTGTTTTTTTTTTTTTTTTTTTTTAACTTTGAGTGGGCTTGCATGGCCACAAAATAGTCTAATATTTGCTTGGAGGAGCCTGAACACATCTGTTCCTACAGAAAAGTTGTTCCTTTAGCTGATTTTTTTCCTATTATGCCATAAAATGTATTCATCTCTATTCAGAAAGTCCTGAAGAATAGTTTTAATTTTCTCATTCTACTGAACTGCATAGATGACTTTTCACCTCCAGAAAATTACAATAAAATACCGACTACTGGTAGTCAGGTCTTTTGTGCAATGAAGCCACAACCCAAGGGATCACAAGGAATGCAACTCATGCAAAAATTGCAAGCAGTTTTCAGGAAAAAGTAGCCCAAAGTGACAACTCCTGTCACTGCCCTTCTGTGGATGTTGAGTTTGGTCCTGTGAGGAAGTTGGGCAGGATTGTCCTGCTGTGCATGTTTGTCTTGATGAGGGAAAACAAAGTTCCCAAAGGAAACCCCTCCAGCTGTGCATGGAGAATGGGAATAGTAGGATCCTGATGCCAGTGCCAAGCTTGGATAAATTGTAAAACTGCATGAAAGCAATAAACTAACAGTAATAAATACAGACTTAAAGCTGCTATACTCAATTTTTGCTTTCTAAAAATGTAAGCAAACGTTTTTACTTCAGTCTTCATATTTTGCTCACTTTGCTAGCCACAATGCTAAGAAAAATAACAGAGAACTTAATGAATTATTATATTACATTATTACATGTAGACAACAAATTGTGGACTAATTTTCCCCTGAACAGATACTTTATCAAAATATCTGTGGTGGGGGGAAATTGTTGGTAGTGTACTGGATCCGGTGTAGGGACCTTAAAATCTAAAGTATTGCTGACCGTTTCACTTTTGTTTACAGTTGCAGATGTGAGGCACAACTCATCCAAACTCTTTTAGCCCTCGTTTTGTTTCCCCGCTGCGCCTGATGTCGGAAGTGTCGGCCATGTTTGTCTTTTGAGTGCGTGGATGGGCCGTCCTTTGTGGTTCTTGTGTGGAACAGCATGTGCGTGGACCCGGGCGTTTGAGTCTGAGTGAAATGTAAAAAGTAGTACGCCTGCCTGCACACCGACAGCGGGCCGCGCTCTAATGTGGGCTGACACTGTGACAGGCCGTGAGCTCTTTATCCCGAGCTGGAGCTGCCTCTGCGTGTGAGTGTGCATGTGTGACCCCAGTATAGAGCTGTGGGCCGGCCCCTGGAGACTTCCACAGAGCCCCCTCCTCTCAAAACACTGGGACTCATTTACATTGTAATAGGAGAGAACCCGGGCCCCTTTATGGACTGTTTGCTTTTGGGCTATAGAAAAAGTCCAAGCTCCGCCCACTCTGCCCATGCACACTGACAGAGGAGGAGCACATAGTGATGCATGGGAATGGCCTCAAAGTGGTGATTTACACAATTTAACCATCGAGTACTTCCTCGGATACTTGGATTATTTGCATTTGTGTTTGATGACAGTTGAGATTAAATAATCCTATAAGGCAGGATAGCTGATTTTTACACTACAAACTCGATTTAGGTTTAAATCTGACAACTTCCTTTCAGAAAAACTTTGACACAAAACAAATATCAACATGTTTTCATTTGATTGCAAATATGGTCTATAAATATTTTTTTTACAAATAGCAACGTGACACTGAAGAGGACCACCCAAGCTCAGCCAATAAGACAACTTGTTTTCCAAACAAGGCATGAATTTAACAGTATTTTAATAGTTTATTAAAGTTTTGATTGTGTATCTATTGTCCTCAAACTTTGCATTGTAACACTGTGATTTGTCCCTCTGCAAAGCAAATAAAAGTTTTCTTTTCTTAAAAAGCTAACATAAGTTTAGCCTAATTAACTCAAACTAGAGAACTAGTCCAGCCCAGAGCTTAACCAGGACAAATTAAGGTCTTAACCCTTTACCATGGGGGTTCGTTTCTATTCAGAGCCTGACTAAAATAGTCCAACATTCAGACTGAGTCTGTTTGTGAAGCCTTTGGAGCACAAACAAATGGCAGGACTCTTTGTGAAGCTGAAGCTTTTGGCCTGATTTTCTTTGGTGAATATATAGAGCATTGGTGCGTGTTACTAACCTGTGTCAGAATGAGTTTTATATCTTAAACTGTTAAAGCAGAGCCCATTAAAGGTCCTATTGTTTTTTGTGAAATTTTGGGGATAACTTGGTCCAAACCAAGTTCTTGTTAATTTAGGAATCAAAAAGAACTTAGTTCTTTTGGACATCAATCATTTTTACTGTAACTAAGAGGGTTCTAATGTTCTTTCCAGGAGCAAGATTTGAGTTTGTTTTAATCTAATGTTGTAGAAAAATGAAATATTAAATTAGAGCCACAGGTTGGCTCTTTACTTCGTCAGGAATGACAAATTAAACTAACAAAACTAACACGAGCAACAAAAACCTGATCTGCTCCAACAGTTAAAGTCAGGTCCAAGCTAGTCCTAAGCCAGGCCTACACCAGTAATACTGTATTAAAATGTCAGAAACGTGACCAATTCTTACCAATCTCTGCAATGATGGCCAAAGCAGGAAGAGCGGAGATAGCACCGACAGAGCGCCATGCTAGGCTAACCTCTTTATGAGCAATTGAAAAAAGCAAACCAAAACAAACAAATAAACAAACAACAAGAAACAAAACAAAAAAACATTAAAAATATCTGTTGTGAAAATAGGGAAGAATCCCATCCCAATTCGACTTTTGTTAAAGCTGTAGGTCAAACCCACATAAGCAGTTTGAAGTCTTGTAAAATGCATTGACGCTATATGTTCAGCTGAGAGATCACTAATGAAAGTCACACTCAGACAGAGGAGGTGTGTCTTTCACACTTCTTATCATAGATTGATTGAGACACATCTGAAAATACCGATCGTCAAATGCAGCAACTGATAAAAAACAGCGTGTACAGATTCTTTAGGCGCTACTGTTGGGTTTTACAGATAATAGAAAAATAAGGATGCTTTAAAATGCGTCTGGAGTGTGTTTTGAAATGCACAACATGAATGGCAATAGTTTGGTCCCAGCCTTGAGTCCGTGTTGAGCTCAGTGACTCCCGGTTTATGAGAAAAGTCCTGTTGTTGTTTCCACTCCGCCGCTCTGTGTGTCGTCTGTGAGGCCAGCGCTCATGTGGCCTCGCTCTATTCAAACTAAACCACCAACATCCGCAAATCTGTGTGAACTCTGACAAACTTTGGAGGGGCCACGCACTGGAAGAAAACAATTACTGCTTCACGTTATGAGCGATGAGTAGAGCTAGCCTTGGTGACAAGTCATCTGTTAACAGTCTATTAGAGGCTGAATTTTGTAACCTTGACCCTGTCTTAACACGAAGAGTAAACAACCTATGGGAAAGTGGCCAACGCTGTGGAGAATCATAAAGTAAAAATCAAGCTCATTTCCCACAAGATTATTTTAGGCTGATTTTCACAGTACACTTTTGATTTGATGTGACATGATTTGCACTGAGACGCACAAGAGAAAACAAACATGTGTGAGATGATAACGAGACAAATAATACGCAAAAAAACGTCACAGGAGAAGGCTGTAGAGCTGATTCGGTTATAACGGATTATGATCACATAAATATATATCACCTTTATCACCTAAAATAACAGTCATAAAGCTTAAATTAAACCAAATAACAAAACTAGCACACGTGAATGCAGGAAATACAACACATATTCAGTATTTAGTTGTAGAACTAAATGAGCAGATAACATGCCTTTCAGAGAAGGTTTTACTCAAACAGATTTTTGTTACGTTTCACACTGACTTAAGGCATTTGGAGCTATCCAAGGCATTTCACCCGGCTTGTCTCTTCTCTCTTTCTCCAAAATGTTCGTACATTGTTTGCACTCCGGCACTTCTGCACTCCAGCACTCCGGTGTTACTTACACTGGGTTCGTAAATGTGAAGCAGATTGTGGGAAAGCTCCATAAAAGCAAAAATAAGTCCAACAACACAAGTAACGCTAATTGTTTCTTCAGAAGTGACACAGATCAGACAAATGGATGAACCGAGTGTCTTTCATGAACTTTCCTGTGTGTTTCTGGTTCACTGCGCCTCTACAGGCGAAGTGTATTATGCAAACTGGGCCAGTTTAGGACAGAGACAATGTTGCTTTGTCTCTTGGTGTCCAATCAACCATAGTATGTATTAACTGCAGTTTAAACAATGAGTACTTCTGCTTTAGCATTTCATGTTTTAAAACTTAAAGTGATGTATCTATCAAAAAAATACATGACTTTTTATCAATGAGCTGTTCTCTTGTGAGGATTTGTGGCTGCAGAAGGAATTACAAAGAGAGACTAAACCAGGGAGTTGAGTTGTGTCTAAACCAGGGAGTTGAGTTGTGTTAATAGCGACAAACCTATCTATTCAGTGGAAATAGAAAGTTAAAACCATACTTGCCCTCTTCGCCAAATAAAGGTCAGTTTTGTGGCA
Source organism: Mugilogobius chulae (assembly GCA_038363315.1). Taxonomy (NCBI): domain Eukaryota; kingdom Metazoa; phylum Chordata; class Actinopteri; order Gobiiformes; family Gobiidae; genus Mugilogobius; species Mugilogobius chulae. Next base: position 8,379,296 of record CM076403.1, read on the forward strand.
ATGCAAGTCTGCTCAAAGTGAAAATTTCTGTGTTATTTAGTGCTTCAAAATATCTAATTACAAAAACAAGCTTTTTTTTTTTTTACACAATGCACCTTTAACATCTTCATTTGCAATAACCATAGTGAAGTGAATAAAACAAAACCACTTCCAAACATCCCTGTTAGTCTCTTGTCGGTGGTGTTGTTACTAAATGAAAGCCACATGACTTGGGGAGAAAACAGCGTGACTTATGGGAGGTCAAAAGGCTGATTGGACCTGGTCAGTCTCAACGCTCCCATGTATTTCTACCCTGCCATCTTTTACCACACTCCTGCATTTCCCATGGCTCACATTCAACCCCAGAGCCCGCTGAACAAATAAAAATAAATGATATCTGTGGCCTTAGATACTGAAGAGCGCTGGCTTCATCAGAGACATACTTCCTCGTCTGGTGGGTAGGAAGCGGTAAATCTCTCCACCAATTTCTCAGACAAAGGCAGTGCGGTTTAATTATAGCACAGGAAGTATCTGGAGGGCCCTTTGATTATCAGTACAGTTTCAGAGATGCTCTAACGCAGGGCTCTCCTGGTTTCCTGGAGACTGTGGGCTGAATTGATTTTGCAGATGGAGGTGGTAGAAAGCAACGCTCACAACTTAGCACAGCATATATTTCAAAGAGCAATGTGGAAACTCTTAAATAGCATTAGGTAGGCAACAAGGTGAACAACGGTGAGCTTTTGTTGGGTAAAATGGAAAATATCAAGATGTATTGATTACAGTAAATCATGAAAAAGAAGTACTAAGTGTACATTTATCTAACTACGTGACATTTAGTTTGACTCTTTGGATTTTTGCAATATTTGTGACTTTTCGCAAAAACGGGAGAATCCATCTGAAGAGACCGCCATGGTGTTAAAGATGGCCACAATGAGCTGGACCAATCACAGTGAAGCAGCGAACCAATCACAGCGCATCATTGTTGTTTTGGCCAAAGCATATGCTAAAACGAAAACAAACATGGTGGCGACGATAAACGTACTTTGGCCTATTTTAGTATTCAGAAGTATAGATTATTTTGATGTTCATCTCCATTTAACAAACAAAAAAATTACTTGGCTACTGATTTATTTTGGTGTTTTCTTCCATCAAACATGCTCCTGAGGACCCTCACTTTGTAATCTCATGCACCAGAAAGCCCATCTTTTCACAGCAGCTTTCAGCAGTAGTCTATCCAAATATATGATGCGTCAACATGGTCTCACTAAGAAACGTATCTGTTGACCCTATTTTGTCCCGCCCACTTGGCTTGGAAGTGCAGTTCCTGTTTAGCTCTGTTAAGGTAGCTAACGTGCTTGTTTGTCTGTCTTGTGGAGCAATTTCAATTAAATATACTGACAGTTAAAATAAACCCACTGACTGAAATCTACAGGCTAAATGCAGCTAAACAGGAAGTGCACATCCTAGAAAAGTAGGCGGGACAAAATAGGGTCAATACTACGATGTGTTAATAGCGTGTCATGCAGACGTTTCTAGCCCTGTTTTTGCGTGTCTTTTAAACATTGTTTCTTTTCACTCAAAAAAGTGTCAAGTAAAGACGCTATTTTCGGAGTTTTGTTTGAAGGCAGGAGGGGACATTTTCTGTAGTTTTAGCTGCTAAGTTTAGGTCTGAAGTTATAAAAATTGATACATTTAGTTCTGGGCTTGTTGTAGTTGGTTAAGATTAGGATTTTATTAACAATTTTCTACATTCCCCATAGAAATGAATTGGGGACAAAACACACAACCTTTTAGTAAGATCGGTTTGAAGCCAGGTTAGTCAGCTTTCATAACTCTGGTAATTTGTGATTGTGATTCGAGTCATAAAAAAACAAAACAAACCATAGAACAATTCAACAAACAAACTAAAATGGGCCCATAGACTCAAAGAGTTTGTGGGCTTCATCACCAAAAAACATTTGTCTGACCAAGTAATTTCATCAATTACTTGGTCAGACAAATGTTTTTGTCTGACACATCACTGCTGTAAATATAATTCGTTGTTTGCTAAAGAAATGGGAAAAAGCATTCACCAAATGTTTTTTAAAGCAAAAGTTATTGACTGAAAATAAATTAAGATGTGTTTCCAAATGTCAAAACAAAAATATTGGAAAACAATTTGTATTTGCAACTATTTTATTTAAAATTCAGTTTTCATTGTTTTTCACCATTTCACCAAAGCAAGTTCCTGATTTGTGCAGCTTCTTCACTGATTATATAAAAAACAACAACCGCAATTTACAACTTTTAACCCATAACTTTTAAATAAGTACTTATAAACCTATGAATCAAGTCTTTGTTCATGTATTTTAATGTTTAGTGACGAGCTTAGTTGTTATAAAGCGTTACCAAAAATACTATTCTTTTAGCTTTCCTTGTTTCTTGTGTTTTGTGAGAGTCTTTTGCCTCGCTGCTGCTCTGTTCTCTCACTATCTCTGCCTTATCTCGCTGGAAGCACTGGCTCTATAAAAAGTCTAGTGCTGTGTTTGGAGTCACTGTGGTTAGAAGCAAACTCTGTGTTGTAAAATATAAAATGTTTTCCAAATCTGGGACAAATGCTGTTTACAATCAGAGAAGTGCACTTGAGTACGCAACTAAAATTATCTCAGAGTGACGTCGCTGCTGGAGCTGAAATGTGGATTCAGTTTGTTTTGAGCAAAGTGGGAGGGCAAGCAGGCAAACCTTAGTAGGAAACATAGTATTTTATATACCTTTAAACTGCATTATTTGAACTATAACAGTTAAATGCTCATCTGTTATTACTAAAACTACTTTAAGCTGCTGTGAATGCCATACAGTAGAACAGGGCTATTCTACTTAATTTCTCGAGGGCCAGATTTACCAAGACCATGGCTTCTGGCCGGGAGTGCACATACGTCAGTGCTTTTGACTAGAGGTTGCACCAAAAATTCCAAATTAATAACTAATGGTGCAGACTGTTCTATGCTGTACAAAATGTCTAAATCATTGTTAAAAACTACATGATCAAAACCAGATCTAAATCAAGACCGAACAAGTCTAAAGCTAATTAAATCAAATCAGGACTGAAATATACACTGTAAAATCTTTAATTGGAATCATGAGTAAACATATGTTAAATTGGGTCATCTCTCATTTGAGCACATCTTAACTGACAACTAAAGCAATTATTGGATTGTGGTTGTCATGTAAAAATATGAAAAACACAAGATTTCTAACTGAGAATGAGCTTTTAAAAATGCAGCTGGAATATGAAACAAAAAAATACACTAAATCCATTGACCAATTGTATTTCAGACATAAAAAAGTTAAAAAATCAAGATAACTTTTGCCTAGTTTAAACATTTACAGACACAAGAAATTTAAATGGCAACTATGTCCAAAGTAATAATAACCCAAATTAAAGCTACAAACAAAGTAATATATTTTTGTAATAATTAAAAAGTGATTTGGGGCAGATTAGATTTTAGAGGGCCGATTTGGCACCCGGACCTTAAGTTGAATAGGCATGCAGTAAAACATTTTAGGCAAGGTAATATCTCTATTGAGAACATAGATACACGATAAAGACGTTTTCATCTTTTAACATGCTGCCTTTACCACACCTTCAAACACAAACATAAACAACATGAGTGATACAAAGCCTGCTGACTGGCATTCTTGTCAGACCTGTATTTTAGTGTCAGACATGGTTCAGCTAAACTCTGCTGCTTCCTCAGAAGACTTACATCATGTTGACGTCTGATCAGCTGGTGTAAACACATTTGTTCAATGTTTTATAGTTTGGGCGGTAGAAAAATAGTGCCATCTGTAGTCCGCTTCTTCTGATCCTCATGTGTCAAATACCTGTTGAATTAGGGCTTTTCCGTATCTTGATGGCTTTCCTGATCAAACAAAAGACTTTATGTGCTCTTCATGGTTTTGACCATACTTAAAAGAACTGTATGTATGATTTTAATTTCAGATTTCACAAACATGACCCATATGTACCCACAGATACAAGGTCAACATGTCCAAATGTACTAATACTTTTAATGAAAAACTATTCCAAATCATTTGTTGATGTTTATATTTTGTGTTTTGGTTTACAAGAAGATTATCCAATCAGAGAGCAGAATGAGCGTCACATGACTCTCATTTGAGTTGTCAGTTTGGATTCTTCGAACCTGAATGTGATATTGAAACATGAGTCAGAAATAGGTTTGAACTGATGTTGCACCAGGACACAGAGACAACTGTCTGTGATAGGCTCATGCACTTGTTTCCACACAGTTCTCATCAGGCTCCTCCCACATTGTGTAGAAATGTTTTTCATGGGAACAAACCAAGACAAAGTGTCGAATGTCTGAGAAAGTGACTTTCTGATTATTACCCATGATTCATGACAAACCTTTTTCCTGGTTGTTTGGTTGCTTCTAATCTTCAGTGTCTGGTTCATTTCACTCTCTGTCCATCAGTGATTTCATACCACTATTGTGTATCTTACATACAGTTTAACTGGTTGTATTAATAATTTAACAATCTTTTACACATTAAATTTCTGGTTGTTGAAATATCTCACAAAACATCATTTGATATGCCCATTTTTAAAACTAGTTTTACTTAAAATTACTTGAAATTTATATTTAGATTTGAGTATTTTTGCAAAATAAAACTTAACTTAAGCATAATGACTGAGATAACAAGTAATGCGTCATCCCCAACAACTTAAATGTGCTAAATTCTATCTGTTCCTTTGACTATTTCCTGTAACATTTGCAAACCCATGTCACACCCTCTCATGAAAAACAAGTATCCTTCCTCTCTCTGGCCCTGCGGAGGAATGCCCATGTCATGACTTCTTGACTTGTTTTTAGGAAGTTCTGCGTTACTTCTTGGGCACAGTGTCCATGTATGTGCAGCTGACCGCTTCCTTTTCCCATTCTCAGTGACTCATGTGTGCGGCAGGAATTCAGCATGTTATGGGGACTGAAATCTGTACACGCTCACTCACCAGGGGGACTTGGTTCCTTTATGGGGTCTTAAAAATGGTCCTCATTATCTTTTATTATTCAGTCAACAACATGGTAAATACGGGTTATTATTTTTTTTTTCTTTTCTAAAGCTGACTTAATATAATTGAGGATTTTGCTATAATGTTAGCAGTATAACATTATTTTAGTTCAGGCATGGGAAAACTACAGCTCAGTGGCCAGATACAACTCCCAAACAGTTTTAATCTGGCCCCTACACCTTTTTGAGAATAAGTATTACTCTGGAGCATGCGTCTTTGCTTGCTGTCCTAATTTTTAATCACAATAAATGGTCAAAATAGTAGATTAAAAAACTATGTTTCCAAAAGGTGCTTGCAATAATCATAATTTGTTACACCAATGACCCCTGTTCAGCTGCCCACCACAATCTTTGAATATTGCACTCTGGAAAATAAAATAAAAAAATCCCCACTTGTTTTAGCAGAATTTAAGGCAGTACTCATGAAGATACATGGCCACCAATTTTGTGTCAGTGGTTAACCAAACTGAAAACTTTTGAACCAGGAAAAAGTTGATGTTCTAAAAATAGGCAAAAATGGCCAAAGCTGCAGTTGTTTTTTGAGCTGAGCATTGCACCCGTGTAAAAGACTTTCTAGGCTGAACATTTTTTTTTTCTCTCTCCAGCCACTAGATCAGGTAACTTCAAATGATTCCTAAAATCCAGGAAATACTTATGACCAATCAGCGAACAAAGAAGAAGCCATGACCCATGATGAAGCAATGTCAGTTTCAATAAATGAAATAAAACTTGTTGATGCACCATTGAACTGGATTCTATAACTTGTGCCTGTAGTAAACTAGCAGTACCCTATGATGATATTTAAATAAATCCATGATATAATGACATCCCAAAAAGTAGCAACCAAAACGCGTATCACAGATTGTTTTTCATTTGACTAATATATGGGAAAATCTTTATTTTATGTTAACAAAGTCAGAGAAAATGATAGCCATTTTGTTATTTATTCCTAACCTATGGACGGATTCAGTCTAAGTCTGTATCATATCAATTAAGTTTTAATTTGTATAAAACTCAACAAATATATGAGCGTTTCTTCTCAAACTACAGCTTGATTGATGAAGAGCTGTCGTTTATATTTACAACTGATATAAATCCATCAAATAAAGTCAAAACTACAAAACATAGCTACTGTAAGACCAAGTAAAAAGTGAGCATACTACAGGTTTGTAAAAGTGAGTGTGCTGTCCCCATTAGACCTGATCCCCAGCATGTGTGTTTGCGTGTGTGGTGAGCCTTCGCATGTGTCACTGTGATGAGATCCAGATGGAAAGTTTGAGAGGAACGACCGCGCAGCTCCAACCAGCTCAACTTTAAACAATCTGACTCAACTCAGTCTTTCTTGTGTCGGCCAAATCCAGTTACTTTAAATACAGATGAAGCAGGATCGCACACAGGCAGGGTGAATCAGTTCATGTACAGTTGTGTGACTGAAAACAAAACAAAAAAAAAACATGGGAGAGAGCTAGTTAGTTCAAATGGTATGGAGAATGTCAGAAATAATGGATCTAAAAAAGTACAATAACGTAAATGTAGTATCACTTTAACTTTGGGTCTCACACAGACAATAAGAAAAACTAAACTGGAGATGAATTAATGAATGAGGCTCATTGTGTCTGGCTTAGAAGATACAAACAAATTAGTGATGTGATTTTGCAAAACTTGATAAAAAGGACTAAAACTTCTAACTTGACACGGACTTTGAGCTCTGTGATTTGAGGCGCCTTGATACTCATGTTTCTCAAAAATATGAACCCTGTAAATTTACATTCAAAATGAGGTAGAGGATTTTTTTCACTGCAAACACGATTTTCATCCAAAGCACATGGTTAATATTGACATGTATTATTTTGGTGGAATTTATGATACGTAAGCTTCTTTTTATAAACAACAAAAAGAAAGAGAGGACCACCCACGCACAGCCAATCAGAGCGCTGTATTCGGCAGAACTAAAATTAGAACTAAAATTCTTCATTATTCAGTTCTGACAGTACCGGTGGTCTAATTTTTTTAGAGTGGAAAACACAAAGTTTACTTATTTACAAGTACAAAAGTCTCCCAACAAGCTTGAATTTGTTCTTCTTTATTTGTGATCAGAAATGAAATTTAATTTATAAAACTCAATTAAACTGAAGAAATAGAAGATGATTTGGTAATAAAGATTTGAAAAGATTCATGGGGCATTGTCCTGGAACATGACTTGGACTTGAGGTCAAAGACTGGAGGCTTACACCTGGCTCACACTGCATCCAGTCCGTACTCCGGTCCGGCATCCGAAGGTTTTCGTTTCTTGAAAAGTAATGAGAGGCTCTCACACAGGCTGGATCTCTCTAGAGCCCTTTTTTGGTGAAGTTGTGAAACAAGACATGATAAACATGAAACCAAGCGAGCGCGGGTCAAGTGAATCCGGTGGTTTTCAAAATAAAATCATTAAACCACTACTACTAAAACAAATATGTCAAAATGTATACTATGTAGCACATAGGATGTAAATAAACGTCCTATGCTTATCCATTGTGTGATGTAAATTAAAACTGAGAATGAACTAATGTGAAATAACCCCAAAACTTGACAGTTCTTTGTTTACCAGTATTTCCTAAACATATCAGAGATCAAAGCTCGTGAACTCGTAGTCTCGCGATGCCAGCAGTGTCCATACACATGCATACTCCGGTTCAGTGTGAGTGGCCACTGACCCAAACAGATCTGGATCTGAATCTGGACCGGAGGTGTTACTTGAGACTTGCAAAACAATGACTTGGTTCCAACTTTGAAAAAATGTCAAGCTTGATTTTGATACCACAGTGGTTTATAGACAATCACATGCAACTTCAGTAATTGTTGGTGATAATAATGGATTAAAAAGGACCTACAAGTACCAAAAGTCCCCAGAGCAGAGTAAAAGTAAGTGTCTGTTGACCACCTCGGCGTCAGAGTTAGCCTAGCGTAGCGACACAGATGACTAATGGCAGACTGCTGGGCTCAGTCAATCCATTTAAACTTGTGTACTTAGTTAAGCGACACTGAAAAAGCAGCCCTCACATCAAAGAGTCAATTTGTTTTACTGTCAGAAGGCATAAAGAAAACCTACAGTTTCAATAAGGTTCAGTACTTGAGACAGGGCTTGGCTTGTGCTGCGAGAGAGAGGAAAAGTGACTAACGGACTAATACGTTCTTACATGTCTTTGTGAACAAGCTTTGTACAAGAAGCTACGTTGTGTTTACTCTAAAGCTTATGTTAAGTTATTCGGTTCACTCTAAGAAAACTTGAAATTAAATCTACAAATCAGATGCATAGACTTGCAACTTGTGACTCAGACTAGAGTCACTGTTTTGATGACTTGAGACTTGGCTTGATAAAATGAACTAAGACTTGGAGCCTTGTGACTTGAGACGCCTTCCCCTCAAAGAAAAAAAAAAATCAAGAACAGACTGGAACATGTTCTCCTTACTTTTGTATTTGTGATCAGATTTAATAGGATCATTTATAAAAAGTCAACACATTTAGAAAAATACAAGAAGCAACAAGCAACTTCAAACTAAAAGTAGAAAAATTGGATTTGTCTCTCTTTGACTTGGGACTTGACTTGGACTTGTCTCACCTTGACTTGGACTTGTCTCTCTTTGACTTGGACTTGACTTTGACTTGGCTTCTTGGACTTGGTACTTTGACTTGGACTTGTATCTCTTTACTTGACTTGTCTCTCTTTGTCTTGGGATTGGGAATAATAGCTAATTCTCAAATGTTCTATAATTGTAATTTTAGTTCTCACAAAATTCAAATCAAAGTGCGTTATTATCATCTCAGTGTCAGTCCACTCGGAAGTCCAAGAATCTAAATTACTTGTCTGAGTCGTTAGGGTTTTAATTATAATGAGTAACACTTGTATTGAGAAAAAGGTTGTTTTTTTCTAGGTATGATTAAGGAGCAGTTGTGTTTTTCCTTCATGTGTTAATCATTGGTAATTATACACTAGAAAAACAAAAAACTGAGACGTTACCAGTAAACTTCAAGGACTGTTCAGAAAACCTATCTGCGCTTGTCGGATTTGTCAGTCTTGGAGGTGATATTGGAGCTGTAGAAATCCTGATTTTGTTTAGATTGTGGACGATCCTGGCCTTAGACATTATGACCTGAGTCCAAGTGTCTCATTAGTCACAAAAGCTCGTTGGCGGGATCTTATTCACCAGCGGAGGCCTGAACCCAGAGACGAACGCAAAAGGCCTTTCAACTGTGTCCAAGAGTGTCATCCATCAGCCTCCGTGTGAACGCGGCGCTGACCCAGGATCAGATCGGAACCACAAAGCTCTTTTAAACAAGTCTGACACAAGCTGCGCTCTAATGACTGTGAAGGACGAGGCTTTGGCACGGACTTACTGTATTTATACCAGTAATGATCCAACACTCACACTCTGACCTCACCGTGTTCTTCAGGAAACAAGGGCATGTCTTTAGTTTTAAGCCAAGAACTGGTTTCAGAATGAACTGTTTGCCCCGCCCACCAGGTTCTTTCTTAGACGTCTGTATGAGGGTTTAGTATCTTATTTTATCAGTGTCGTGTTTCTCAAACTGTGGTATGTCTCAGGTCTAACGTCCCAGTGAATATTCTGCTCCTGAGGAGAGATGCATCAGAGGCACTGGAGGAAGAGTCTACTGCAAAATGCCCTTCCATTGACAATAGTCTTCACCTTAATCTTAACCTTAAAAGTCTCACACTTCCACCCACTGCTTCTCTGATATTTCCCTGCCAATGAGGTCATGTGTGGAGACAGATTTAACACTTAAAACAGGGGTTTCTCAAGGTTTTCTTACGTAAACAATCGCAACTTAACAATATAGTTTTACCCAACAAAGGACAAATGTGTCTAATGGGACTAAAGCTGGTCTTTCCTGCTCTTTTCCTGGTTTAGACTCAGGACTATCTTTGAGAGGATTCGGTCTTCTTGGTCTCTGTGGTCTCTTCTGATGAATGTTGACTGGTTTCCTCTCATTTAGTTTGTGGATTTCCTGACTGTGTTTTAGTGCCGTCTTCCTGCCCAGGTGAAGCGTCTCAGAAATAGGCCAAGGCCACGGTTTATTTGTTAAAGCCGAGCTGAAAAATGGAGTGACAGTTTTTATTTTGGTTCATGTTGTAAATGTTTGATGATTGTGGGAAAGGCTGACATTCAGAGGCTAACCCATGTGACACCGCTGCACATGTTCTTATTAATACGTAATGCGCTTGACCTGAGTTGGGTTTGCTTGACTCAGTAACTTTATTCAAGCTTTGTCACGAAATACACATAATATTCTTATTTTATGTCTTTTTTTGTGAAAATTTTAAACTCTTAAAATGACAACATGTAACTTTCTAAAGGTGAAAAATTCTCTACAAAATCCCATAGAAATAGTATGCTAAAACCATGCTTCGGAACATTCTTTACTGTCATGCTCTGTGTGCAATGTTGTAGTGAAAGGTTACACAGTGAATGATAAAACAATTTTGGGTCGCAAAATTGAACTTCAAATCAAATTATTCAAAGAATGTAACACTCGAAACTATTAGGAATTTTCCCAAGATGTTAAAAAACAAAAATGGACAAATTACTTCTAGATATGTGTACACTGCATGCAAAACATTTAATAGCACTTATACGTAAAAACTGTAGAGAACCAAGTATTGTTCAATGGACCAAACATATGCTAACAATGCTTCCATTGGAACAGATAACATATATTCTAAAGGAAAGAAAAACGTATTTGAACTTGTATGGATTCCTTTTATCTCAGTTATGGAAGAACCTATCTGAGGACGAACCTGAGGACCCTTAAGATCAAATATTGGACTTTAATTGTCTCTGTACTTGAAACTCTGTATTATATCACATAATGCTTTATAGTTCTCTGTACATGTAGATCTATACAATATCTATCAATCTTTTTCAAGCAATGGTCTCCATATACTGTATGTCTGGTATTAAAAAAGTGTCCTGCTGTTTCCAACATCTCTCTCATAAAGTAAAGTTTATCTTTTACAAATATTCACATACATAAGCCCTGTTTACTGTCGTCTAAACTTGTGGTTTGTTCAGGTTTTTAGTTTATGCTATGTTATGTTATTTTCTTGTCTGTTTGTTATTTCTGTTTTGTTGGTGTGGTTTGCTGTTTTTTTTGTCTTTTTTTGTCTTTCCCTTTCCCTTTATTTTTTTTTTGTTTTGTTCTTGTTTTACACATTATACAGTTGCATTATGTATTTGGATGTACTATTTATTTGATCACGATATTTGAAAATTAAAAAAAAAAGAAGCTAATTCTACATAAGTGCCATTCTGAGGACATTTACTGTTGAAGATATATGTTGCTTATTTGTTTTAGACAAAACAGTTTTCGGTGTTTTTATTCTACTAGCATGACCTTTCACCTGGAAACAACAAAATTAGGACTATTCAACTCCTGGCCTGGGGCCAATCAAGGTCTCCAACCAAAAAAGTCTGTTCCTCTACTGTACTATTTTATACGTTGCAAAATATATTTGTTCTAGTTTTCTGGTTTATTTGATTTTGGGTTTGTTCTAGCTTAGGCTGGCTCATTTCTGCCCCCCCCCCATGTCTCTCCCATTCAGTCCCATTTTATGCTGCTTATGGTCTGGACTGAAATCTAAGTAATGTGTTATATAACTTGTTCTTGCTTCACACACAGCATTGTCTTCTTTATGTGGCCCAAGTAAAACTGAACGTAGTTAACACTTTTGAGACTTTAATATCCAATTTAATATTCTTCTGTCTAAAACTTTTACTTCTATTTACATTAACTTGATCTGCAATAACACCACTTTAAAGTACGTCCAGCTTATTTAGAAATAACTGGATAAAAACAGTGTGCAATCAAGTTCAAATCTGGAAAATAACAGGCCATTTAAGTCCCATTGATGAGGACAAAAGCACTTGATCTCTGTTTGCTGCTTGTAAAACGTGTGGATGAATCAGTGAGCTGAGGTCAGTCACTTCAAAGCTGCAGTTGTAACTTTTTAACCACAAATACAAAGCTCTGGATGTGTCACTTCTGAGACACTTTGATGGCTCTTTGACATAAACAAAGAACAATAGCTTCTTTATGGACAACGCACGCTCAGTTCAACACACACTTCAGTCATGATAGAAAACTTAAGTCACTTCTTTATTTCAAGTCAGTTCTGTGAAATGTACCAATTTAAATTATGTCATAAATACAGTTACTTAAATAAAAAAAGAAAAGAAAATTTCAAATCTCAAATAATTGTGAGTTAATGTTAAACCAATGACAAATGGAAGATAAATACTAAACGTTGCATTTTTTTCAGAGCCGGCTGACTGTCTGACTCCACACATTTACCGGTGACACAGCAGCTTATTCAGTTGCTCTGTGCCTGTTGTTTACTCATGTATTAGCTCATGTACAGCATTTTCATGGACATTTGAAACTATATAAAAACTTAAACAGTTAGCTGCACTAATGTGGTTGCAAAATGCTTGGGTTATGTTGTAGCCCTGGCTCTCTGAGTGAACAGACAATCTCTCCACTCTGTGGCATAAAACTATGTGGAGATCCTCTTGTCATCATGTGTGGAAGTTTCTTTAAGAAGTGTCTGGATGGTAGAACAGGACTATCACAAGACACTCCAGCTCAACTGGGCAGGTCCCTGGTACTTCACTCAGAGAACTAGGGTTATATTGTAACTTGAACATCTGTATTATCTCAAGAAAATATCTCCAGACAAACAACATTCAAATGATAAACAAACTAAATTGCAATACTTCCACATCTTACGGTAGAACAACCTGCAGGACACACAGACTTGTTTGAAACAAGGGGGAGTCCAAAAGGTGCCACAGAACCTGCAAAACGTAAGGGCAAAGACCAACAGAAAAAAAACAAGATGTAGTCTTGAAGGATGCAAGGACTGAACTGAGCTGTAAACAACAAGCAAAGTTTTTGTTGCAGTTCAGACCAGGACATTTAGACTAAGGCCTTTACCAAGTTCTTAAAGTGTCCCTCTGCACTGACTTGGAGATTGTACAAAGTTTCCTAAATATATTTACCACTCAACACACAAAAACTTACTATCAAATAAATGTGTCAAGTTAATTTTTGAAAGAAAAGAAAGAAAAGTGTGTTTTTTGAGCTAAAAAGCTACAAAGTGGGTATTTAGCTGAAATGGCAACCTTTTCCATAAAATCTATCATTCTTTAGTGAACTCTGAACAGTCTGGAATCTTGCTGTCCTTTTATTTTCATAGATTTACAAACTTAACTTCTTTCCCTCTTCTACACTCTGGTCACACTTTTCATATCCTTTCATAATCTCTCTGTGTTTACCTGATGCAAAGCAAAATATGAAAACAAAACACATCTCGACTTTATCTCTGCGTACGGTCAGCCTTCCTCTTATCTTCCTTTAACTGCCCGCCATAAACTACAAACTTTGTTCCAAGCACTTTACTCTGACAACATCTTAGGCCACATCTGGTGTTAAGTCACGTCATTCTTTTATGTCAACTTAGCAGGTATTGAATAATTGACACGCAGGTCTTTATATAGACTGGACGGCCCAGTATTTTTAGATGTGTTTTATGTAAGTCGCTTTATGTAATCACAGGTTTTTAAAGGCGGGGATTGCTGTGCAGCTCTGGGTCGTAAAAGTGGAGACAGTGGGTCAGATGGCTCCATAACTTTGCCTTCGCACAAATACATCCTTCACAAAGAGGCCTGTTCATGTCCTGTTACTACACTAGATCATGTTTTACAGCCTGGCCTCACGCTGCTGTGTGTAGTAGTCACAGAGTCAAATGTTTAAGCGCGGTCATTGAGGAAGATAAAACTGTCGAAGTCATAAAACTCCATAAAAACATCCATATGGGTTAGGCTTCTTACTTTTGCGACAGAACAGAAGTTATGCACAGACTTTCTTTAATCTGAAAATTGCTCCTAAAAAGGCACTTCTTTGCGGTTTAGTTTTACACAATTAGTTTGACCACATTTTGATGTCAATGCTTTGTCAAAACTTGGACCTGGTTCTTTTATTTGGCCATACCTGTTTGTCAAAGCCTGATCCCGTCAGATCTCAGAAGCTAAGCAAGTTATGGCCTGGTCAGTACTTTGATGAGAGACCGCTAGAACACCAGGTGCCACAGTGGGATGACAGAAGTGGATTGTCGTTGTGTCCTTGGGCAAGACACTTAACCCACATTGCCTCAGTGTCTGTGTACACTGGGTAAGTGGATCCCCGACTGTAGAGCGCTTTGGGTGATGGAAAGGTGGAAAAGCGCTATATAAATAGAGACTATTTACCATTACTATTTACCATTTATTTCTAAGGTTCTTGAGAAGGTTGTGTTGTTGTCAGTTGCAAGTGTTGCTAGAAAGTAACTCTTCAAAATTCCAGTCCAATTTCAGATCACGGCACAATACAGAGTCTGCAATGTTGAAAGTGCACAAAATGTTCTCTCAAAATGTTCAACTGTTCTCATAGTTTGATCAGATCTGACAGCAGCTACGTATGAACTAAAGACCACTCAATCTTGTTGTCTTGCCTTAAAAACGTTGTTTTATTAGTGACACTGCAATTAAAGTGAGTATGTCCGGTTAGACTACATTTTCAGTAAAACATAATAAACATAATTATGATCAAGATTTCACTAAACATTTAGCTTGTTTTTACACAATTTAGTTGTTTTGGGGAAGGTCATGATCGTCACCAGTAAATATGACAGATGTGGAGGGAAATCCACAAATGTTACCTAGCAACCACATTGTAAATCTGGGCCAAAATTAACATAAATAACACAGGAGTGACAATGTGACAAATTATTATAACTTACAACACTTTAACTGTGTTAATTGATTGCTTAAACTCCCAGTAAACTGTGTCAGTTGTGTGTAAATTGTCTTTGTATTTTGGCGCTTTGGACGACACACGTGGAGGTATTCTGTTTTAGAACTCAAAGTACTGCCTGTAAATTTGTTCTTTTTAGTTGTCAATTTCTTAATGCATTGCAACTTAACTGCTGCAAAATATATAAATATTTACCACAAAGACTATCACACCAAACAAAGTCAAAATTAGAAAAATGTTATAATCGGTCATGTAAGCTTCCTCTGTTGCCTTGCTGTTCTGTGGAGTCCCCCAAGGTTCCATTTTAGGTCCTTTTCATTTGTCTTTTTAATGTTTTTGTATGCACCAAGCACAGTTTAGCTTTTCAGTGCTATGAAGACAATTGGCAGATTTATTTACCTGTGCTTCGAGACATAAATGGTGCCTTAAAATCTCTGTGTTGCAGAATTAAAGTTGTGACTAGGGCAAAACTTCCTTCACTTTAATGCCTGAGCCTTATAGGTTTTTCTGATGTCTTGGCAACAGTGCAGAGCTTCACTAACTTTTTTACTAACAACAGTTTTAGATTGACAATATTTCAATTTTATCAAGTAAATGCTCTCATGTCACTGTAATAAACACTTGAAAAGCTGTGGTTTCATTTTAGTTTGTGCATTTATTAAACCATATTTTATGCAAAGACTAGTTTGAAGTACATTTAAAAAAGAAAAAAAAGCATATATATAGCCCTCACTTGTTTGTAGTAATTCAATATCGATTTATAATTTAGCCGTACTGTTGTATTAGCTGCAGGGTTCAAAGCTGGTGATAAAAAGTATTTGTTTGTAATCTTAGTCTACTCTGTCATATGTTACTTCTGCTACCTCACATTTTAGTCTAATTTGGCTGAAAAGGAAACGCTAGAAGTGTCTTAATCAAACGATTTCTCAGTCTAATCTATCTTATACCAGCTTGTCATGTACATGTAGCTAGACACACCTTCCCCCCCTTCTCCTCTGGTCCATGTCAGTTATGAGTGTGTTGCTTTTTTTTGTTATGTTTGTTGTACAGCTTTTTTATATTGTTCAGAATCTGTAGTTGTATATTTCCCTAAGGAGACCACACTCGCCGGCATCCATCCACCCCCGCCATAGCAGAGAACTCAAAAGCAGGAGAGAACCAAACGAAGCACCAGGAACGTCTGAGGAGCACAAGGACGCCACCAGCCAGAGAGCGCCCGACCTCATCCCCCCGGACTCCTCCAGCAACCACAGGGCAAACTGCCGTGCCCCCCGGCCCCCCTCAGCACCCCTCCCCTCTCTGATTTTTTTTTTTTTCCTTCGCTCCGAATGTTTCAGTCCCTATACTTATCCTGTCTTGTGTGTGTGTTTTGCTCGTTGTGTCTAGTTGTTAAAAGTCAGTCATGACCTCATAATGACCTGTGTGTCTGAACACAAATGGCTAATGGCCAATCAATTTTCCATTTCTCTCTTTCACTGTTTGACTGATCCACGTCATGGCTGCATGTGACGCCAGCCTGCTCTTTCTATTGTAGCTATAAATAGTCAACGGACTGACATTAAACCTTATTGTATCAAATTACTCTTGGGTCGGTTTAGTGTCGCCCATTCAAACGTAATGGCATGTCTCAGCAGAAACTGAACCCACACCTTGTTTAAATGATTATCTGCATTATCTACCGTAAACATAACATATAATTACAGACTGCAACAATTGTGACACTAAAACTTATATTTGAATTTATATAATAGTGAGACATTGCAGGCAAAACAAATCCTCATTATCTGATTTTTGGTTAGTGTACACTCAATGTTTTTACATGAAAACACAATTGCCCAGTCAGCTTCTAAAGACAAACATTAATCCACTTAATGCCTGCAGCAATTTCAAATTGTTTTCTCAAAATGCATTGTTGTTCACATGATCATCAACAGCAGCCTCTAAACTAACCACTACACTCATCAAACTTTATGGTCTTGGACAGAACAAGATTTTGAAAGTTTTTAATGAAGAATGTGCTAATATACTAAAAACTACTCCACATAAAATGACCTATTTCTAAATGAAAACATAACATGATGAAAAACTTTGTCATAATTTCTGGATAAACTGCAGCACACATTTTACATTGATAACTGTAAATGTATGATTTTTTTTTCTATCCACCTGCAGTGTCTCACCTTAATATTTTTTCCAATGAACTAGAGTCACGTTTTTTGTTTTTTTGGAAGTTTGAGAAGACTTGTACCTAATCAGACCTTTCTTGTTTGTGCTAACTTGAGTGAGAGAAATGACACTGAGCTGTCACACATCCAGAGCCGTGTTGACGTCATGAGTTTCTACTGTACACATCAGCAGCAGCAGCAGCTCACACCTGTATGACTCACCAGCCTAAAGCCAGAGCGGCCAGTCACTAAACACAACACAACACAACCCAACACAACACCAACACGTGTGAATACAGTGTCTTCAGCCTAAAGCCACAGCGGCACAGTCACTAAGCACGACTTCACTCTGGTCAATACAGTGTTATAGAAGCTGCACTGCGAGGAATCGAGTTATATTTGTACATGCACATTTAACAATACATTTTTACTTTGATTAAATATTTATTAGGACAATTTGGTAGATTAATGCTTGTTCTAAATATGAAGGACAGTTTTACACAAAACAAAAACAAGTTTGTAAAGAAAACAAACAAAAAACAAATGTTGAAAAGTTAAAGTAGAGCGAGGTAGAGTAGTACAGAACTATGACTTTTGACAACATTTGCTCAAGAAAAACATTTTTATGACCCTATCCTATGAACATACAGTATATTCAACAAAATGAGTGTGTTCTGGTGTATTTTAGGTCTCAAGTAAAAACAAACAAACAAACTAACAAACAAACAAAAACAACCTTTGGCCAAAATTATTAGTATATAGCTTCCTAGTGATATCATCATTTATGAACAGGAAGTGAATTTTCAGTCTTAAAGAATAGATACAGTTGGCATCTGAGGGAACGCCCACTGACGGACCTTTGAGGGGGAAACGTAACATTAACAGTGAATCAGAACAACAGCTTTTTCACTCACTAATACAAGAGTTAATGTGGACTTCTGGAAATATTTTGTGTCAAATATAGATCGAAGACATGGAGATGAATAAAGTGATCCAACAAGCTCAAGTCTGTAAATACTGTATATCAACAATGCTAACAGCAGCTGCGGGCTAAATGCTATCTAAACGCTAACGTGATGCTAGTGCCACCTATTTAACATTTACAGAACAATCTGTTTAACACCACTTTAACTACATCCATTAGGATTAGTTGTGACGCGACTTTAAGTAGTTGTGCTCAAAACACACTTAAATCACCAGGAAATGTCTTAAAAGAATGATAAAGTTGCAGTTTCCAATGAATTCTTATGGATCTTTAACCATAACTTAAAAGTATATTCAGGAGAGTGAAAGAACGTCCGGAAAAAAAACAAGTTTCAAGCATTTTTTTTTTTTTTTCAGGATTAACTTTTTTTTAAATAGAAAAATATTACATAATTAAAAAACAAACAAAAACGGTAGGCCAATCCTTTTTTGTTGTTTTTTTTAATGTATTGGTCCATTGTAAATTGACAAGTCACATAAAATGTTTTGAAATTTCATTGATTTGTGTTTCTTGCAGTGCTACTTTTAGAGGTGTTATTACGATGTCATGTTGGCTCTTTTCCCTTACAAACACACTTAGCATATGTCCAGATTTTACTCAAATAAAAAAATAACTAGTTGTCTCTGAGAACTTCACAAGATCATTGATTTAGCAATCAGAAACATGACAAAATCAAACAATGAAACATCATAGGTCAATATCAAACTGAAATATAAAAAAAACGGATCAATAATGCAGAAGCAGATTGTCCAACATTCAGATAATTGTCCCAGAATCTTCTTCTCCACAAGTTAAGAGTGATTATTTATATAACCTTTGCTTGGTCCTTTTATCATGAGTAATTTTATTAAGTAGACTGCAATTTTGTAGACTCGCCTCACCTCTGAGCATGTGAGGCTAAACAGAGACTACGGTGACAGGCAGAATTAGGCGGGACAGCCCATCGCGGGATAGGGTCACACATGCAGTCATTATGGTGTCAGTGTGGTGAAGGCAGTGACGCTAAAACAGCAGCTCCACATCAGTGCACACGACACAGACACAGAGCTGAGCCGTGAGACGTCACTCGAGTGTAACACGGAAACAGGCTCAGGTTATTTAAAGAGCTCCATTTACGCCAAAACCTACGTCGTAAATCAATGTTATTTTTGTTAGGATTAAGAGTGTAAGGAGCATAAAGGTGAAAGCTTTTGCAGTTCTCCTCCTTGTTCTATTTATAGGTTACAATAGATTCAATAAAAGAAAGTGAAAGATTGAAGTACTTGGTTTAGTCTTGTGGTGAATGTAAATGTTCAGGTTTACTTACAGTATCTCCCATCAAAATGTCACCAGATTCAGTCACTCTAAGATGTGACCCAAAGTCTCATTTTGTCACAGAGATTGTGAGCAGTTGTAAGCCCTGGGAAAAAGTGTGGTTGCTACTATGGCCTATCTTGATCTGTTTATTTTTTAGATAATAGGCTATTTATTGCAGGACATGAAAAGTGAAACCCTGTTTGATATATTTTTGTCTACCAGATGTTGACATACAATACATGACAGCAACTGTAACATTAGGACTTACATGACAAAACGGTTGTCAATCCACAGTTTGATTAAATGCCTAATACATTTACATCTGATGTCGTTCAATTTTCAAATGTGGCTGCCTCCGTTCTGGCCTCTGACTGGGACTGCTGCTCAGATCTCTCTGCTCTGGCCCCCTGAGGATCCTCCTGCTGGTGCTGGGTTCATGGGAGGATAGGCTGAGCTCAACTGCTCACCATAACGACAAGCCAGGCCATGTAACTGCTCTTGATCTTCTATTCATGAAGATGAGGATCTCAGTCACATGTTATAAACTTTGAGTAGAGACACTGCTCCTCCACATCATGAGAAGCCAGTTGATAGGCAAAGCAACGTGAGCAGAAATGTACATGAATCAGTGCAGGACCTGTAATGCTGTGTTCAGACCGGACAGCGTTGGAGCGTCCAAAGAGTCAAGTTTACATGTTAGGTCAATGTAAACCTGCGTCTTGGGGCGTCCAGCGAATTTGCATCGGGAAATTGGCGTCTAGCGTGTTTAAATTTGCTTGTTCATGCGTCCGCTGACGCTGCGTCTTGCGAAGTAAATGCTCCAACCTGCGGCGGACGCTTTGGCCGTCTCATCAGGCGTCGACGGTCGAGTTGGGCTTGGCTGAAATTTCGAGCATTGAATGCCCGCGTCCACCAATCAGACACTGCTCTCTGTGACGCAGTGGCATGCCGTTCTCCTTTCAGATCAAGGGGAGAGAAGGACTGTTTACTGTAGTCTTTTAATAACTCTTATTACCAAACGTCGCTTGTTTTTGGGCTTTTTTCAAAGGCTTGGTCACTCGTTGCTCTGAAATATTTGGCGACATGGCCGAACAAACAATACGAGACATAATCTGGACAGACAATGCACTCACATGGATCTATTAAAACGCTCTTTGTCGTGCTTAAACCACTGTGTCAGCTTTGAAAATATTCTGCCGCAAAATACACTTTGACGTGAGAAATTAGATGCTTGGACGCTGTCCGTCTGTACGTAGCTTAAGAAATCCATGAAAAAAAACTGTTTCGTGTCTTCAAAATTTCAGGACCTTTTTGAACAAATTGACAGTACTTATCACAAATCTATCATTAGATCTAGTTTACTTGACCTCAGTTCTCCAGTGTCAGTGTTTCTCCTTCTTTCATAAATAAGTCACATTTAATTAAAACTGGCCTGACTTCTCCTCTTCCCTCTGCTTGTGTTTGCTTTTCCAGTGCAGTGAATATATTGAAAGTTTTGGGCAGAGTGAGTTATTATTGCAGCATGGTCCGGGCAGCCCTCTGAGCCAAAACAACTGTGTTATATGGGATGTCCCTCTGAAAACAAACCTGAGCCCGCGCTGGCACTCCACGCTTATTTACCCAGAGTTCCTTGCGGTGCAGCTTCGGGAGACGGCTGTAGAGTATATTCAGTGGTATATGTGAGATTTATGACAGAGCGCGGTGCCAAAAGTGCTCCTGGAGAAGGCGCTCTTTTGTTCCATGATTGAACTGTCATTTTCCCAAAGTCTTCATCTTTCTTTTATGACTTTCCATGTCTGCTTTCTATTTTTCATGCAGGAATGTGGAATATTCCATTAACATTTAATATTGTAACCTGCAAATAAAAAAAAAAATATGACTTTCTGTTACATGAACACAAACAGTCAGATTTATGTTTCCTGCAGCCTGTATGTCACTTTGGACCTAGTAGCCTGTCACTGACTTTCGTTAGTTTCAACAAAACATTCTGCAACAGGAAAATGGCATGTTGTACACCAAATAGAAGCCACATATCAACAAAAAATAATTGTTGTTCTACATCGATTCGTTGTCTTTTTTAAGCATTTGTAAATCCTTGGGCAAATGAGTGACTGTGAGGAACCTAGGAGTCATTTTGGACACAATTGTCTTTTTACAAACACATCAGTGCTGTTGTCAAAATATTTGTTGTCAAGAAACAATTTGGAAAAGGCTGTCCATGCTTTCATCATTTCACTTATTACAACTATTGCAATGTACTTTATCTCGTCATAACTCCATTGCCTTCAGTTAGTGCAGAATGCTACTGCCCGTCTTCTGACCAATTCTTTTAGATACACTCATAACACACCCATTCTCTCCTCTCTTCACTGGCTCCTTGTCAGGCTACAATTTAAATGTTTGTTATTTGTTATTTGAAGTTCCTAATGGCCTGCCCCATCTCTACATATCTGACATTTTGACCATACATTGTCCCAATAGAGGTTATGCACTGACATAATTTTATTGCAAAATGCTTAGCAACATTTAGAATGTCTTTCTTCAATGTATTTTTGTTGTCTGCTACAAGCTTGTCTTTCAACTGTTTTTTTTTTTATATTTAGGGCATTTTAACTTCAAAAACCTCTTTTTTTAATAAGAAAAGGGTAATAAGTTCAACTGTGTGTGATCTCAATGTCTGATAAATGTGAGAAGCTTTGTTGACAACTGTTGACTTGATTTTCTCTTTTTACATGTCAGTTACAAACCCAGTGCTCAGTAGCTTGTTGTGGGTTGAATTGTTTATCAATTTTAGTTTATTTTTCCTGTTTTAGCTGTATAATGAACAAGAGAAAGTTCTTTCTCTCCATCAGATTTAGAGAGGATTTTTGTACTTCAAACACATGAATAGGAAAATAGACAGTGAACATGAATCAAGATAAAATTGAAATTAGGATCTGACTTCAAGAAAATGAAAGAACACCTGCTGTCAAGCCAATCTTCTTCTCTGTCTCTCCATTGCTCTTCCAGCTCTGCCCAACAGCTCCGTTTGAAATATGTTGTGGGCTTTAGCGTCACTTTAACATATTGATCCAACCCACACAGTCTTGCAGGTACAAACAGATTCCCTTTGACTTCCTGTGCGTGTGCCGTGTCACGTGTCATGGCTGCTTCTTCATGCTCATGACATGTTTTTTTCCTACAGTGATTTAGGCTTGCTCACTGAAATGTTTCCACCTCCACTTTGACAGATAACCTCATTAATGCTCGTGTAGTGATCCAAGGCTCTGGTGGTCCCTCCGCTCACACACGAGATGAGCCTGCTGGTAAACAGACCCTGGCCCTGGAGACTCACGTTGACACCACATATATTTTAAAGGTGGAAAACGCCAAGGAGGAAATGTTGTGTTCAGGAGTCGAGTCACACAACAATTAGTTTAGATATGGATTTTTGATTGAGCTAAAGCAGTGTCTACAAACGGGACAATAGCTTCTGTCTTCATGTAGCAGTTTATATGAGATCAGTGCTGTGATCTTTGAGGTTGTTGGAAAAGTTTGGACAGAAACGACATGGGATTATAAACAAATATAAACATCCACCTAATAGGATGTTTTAGACTCATTGACATGTGTTTTACATAAATTTCTACCAGCTCATCACAGGCCAGATGTTAGTGGGAGGGACAAGTATAGTAAAATAAAAAGAACATGTTGTAGATGGGACATGGTAATATGGGACTGTGGGAATTTATACCTTGCACTTTACGCCAACTGGTTTTAAGTTTTAGAGAGAGAATAAATGTCACCTTATAGTGGGTTTGTTTACCTGACAAAACAAGAATGCACATCGTTTAAAGGTTAGCTGGAAGGTAAATAAAATACAGAAAAAAACACGCAGATGCCGTCAAGATCAGTCATTCACAAAAAGAAAAAATTCTTGTTTGTGCCGCTGTGACAAGGGTCAAGCTGGTGTTCTTCTCCGGTTTATCGTCACCTTTCTCATTTGTTTCACTTTGCCTGTGACTAGATGTTGTGTTTTAAACTTGTTTTATATTATGGAGTATGTTGGATGCAATATGCACACGATTTGCACATTTTTAGAGGGGTTTGCCTTGACAAATAGGAAACAGCTGATGCTAACTTGCTAGCTTGGCTCAAATTGGTGTTTAATGAGAAACACTTTCATGTTTCTTTCTCCTCTTTTACACCTGGTTTCCAATTGAACCTGTGTTTTCTCTTGTTCTATCATCAAGCTGAAAGGGTGGACCGAAGTGAGCTCTAGGAGGTCCTGCTCCAGCATACTCTAGAAAAGCATGGCCTTCATAATACCGTAATGTTCTGCCCTGAATCGAGCCTATGGAAACAAGGTTCAAGATACCAGCTGAACCAGACAGGATCCATGTTACTATCAGTGCTCCATCTTAGAACATCCATGGCCCTCAACCAAGAGAGTAGGACAGTAATCCTCCCAAACCCATCCACAGCACATTGAACTGGAGCAATAGTGCACAATAGACAGAACTGCAGAATCAAGTGGCCAGGCTGGAACACTCAACATTTGTCCAAGTTCTGAGTAGAGGCATGTTTTAGTTTTATGTTTCCCTACTACTAATAGACTTGCTAAATTACAATCATTTCAGGCAAGACATTTTTTATCTGGAAAATCCAGACAATGTGTTTTTTTATATATCATAGCCATGATAGCCACAGTGTCCCTCTTTCAAATTTCAGTGAGCGTGATTGACAGATTATTTAGCCAATCAGGGACACACAATGTCTCCCCTATGAAAACATGGCTGCTTATAGGACGAGGAAAAAATGGAAAAAATATTGTGTGAAACTGAAAAACTGAAAAATTGCAGATTTCTGTGGTGAGTGAATTTTGAATCAGCTTTTTTGTTTCATCTGCGTCATGCAAAAATGCTGGTGCTGTTCTTTTGTTGTGGACTTGATTCAGAATTGGCCAGGATCCCAGGCAAAAGCACTTTCACATGAAAACAACAAATTTGTCTAATCTGTCCATTTAAGCACTTTTATTTCCATATAAAACATGTTGAAAATTAATGAAAATACTTTTTGTTGTTGTTGTTGTTGCATTTTATATCACTAAACTACTGTACAAATTTTAGATTGTATGTTTTCTTTTTTACCTGCAGTTTCTCACGTTGACAGAAATGTTGTAAAAGCTCACACTTACGTATAAAATTCTGCTGCAGATATAGGAATAGGCCTTTATCACTTACAACATATAACCAGAAGACATGCAGTTTATGGCTAAAAGCTTCAGAACCACTGGTCTAAGTGACTGTGTAGATAGAACAACCAAAAGCGGACACAGTCACAGAAAGAACATGCAAACTCCACCATAGACCTTACTGCTGTGATTCCAATGTTTCCCAGTTATTTCCTTCAAGTGTATTTCATGATTTAAACGTGATCAAAGTTTCTATTACACTTGTGCAGTTGTGTAATTATCTCTCTAATGAAAGAGTAACTAATTGGGTCGACCCGTTTTACACATTTGAACCAAGTTAGCCGCTCATTTAATCAAGCCGCTTTAATGAAGCCGTCACAGTGCTCACTAATGCAGAACAATGGGCCGGCTTGTAAATTCCTTCCAGCTCTTTAATACAAATGATATACCCGCCTTTGTCCACATACATCTCCACAAGTGTCACCTATATTAACCGGAGCTGCCAGTCGCCTTGCCATTAGCGCAGATTTATACGGTTTAAGCACAAAAAGCCCCGATATCACATGATCTTCAGTGACCACCCATTGGCTTTCAGAGGGATTAGTCGGGCTGAAGCTGAAACAAAGCGCTTCCCCTGACACAGAAGTGGGACAGGCTGGACGCGGTGTTTAGAAGTGAGAGAAGCTGGTGGAAAAAGGAGGTTAAAGAGGGCAAAGGGGTGACGCGGTCCACTCTTTTGTAGCTCAAAGACGTGCTTCTGCTTATGTGGCCGTTTACCGCTCTAGAACTGTTGGGTCTCATCTACAAAAGAAAAAGGTTTCAAAGGACGTGCTACAAAGAGTGTGGTTGAATTTACACTGACTGATATTTTGCTGCTTTTAAGACTTAGTTACCGAAGTGACAAATACTGTTACCTTATAATATATGTGCCAAGTTGCAGAAAAGTAACTTTACTTTGGTTTTGTGGACCAGGTAAGCAGGCAGATTACGCTCAAAGTACAGTGGAGTACAATTTTGGCTGAGAACTATTACATTTAGTCTGATTTTCAAGCTATGCTAACATGCAGCTTGTCTTTTTTTGCTGGGAAAGCTCAAAAAGTTAAAGTAAACCCCACAACTGAATTCTAGAGGGTAACTGCAGCTAAACCGGAAATGTGCTGAAAACAAAAGTGGGCGGAAAAAAAGGTGAAGAATTGCATAAAAAAAATAATGCATGTGGATATTAACCATGTGCTGAAAGATTTGCAAGAGTAATATAGTACTTGGGCAGATTTTATTATTTCCTGTTTTGCCCGGTGAAAATCAGGTATCTTTGTAAACAACATATTATATAAATGTACACCTGTGTTGGAATCTTGGCTGTTGAATCTACTGTGATATAATGCAGTGTAGTTTCTATTCTCTGTCTGTCCGTCTTTTCTATAGACGCTTTAAACTAAAACTCCGGCGACACAGAACTGCTGAGCGCGTAACCTTTGATTTGTAATTTCCAGCTCTACATAATGGTTTAATTTGTCAGGCTTTTGCTAATCTCACAATCGGCCGATCTCATTAACATTTGTGACCAGAGGAAGAGCGAGTGGCACTGCAGCAGGATGGTGATCAATGACTGCTCATTACCAGACTTGTATCCGGAGCAAATGCCTTTTTGTCCATTACAAACAGCAGGGACATAACTCTTGTGTTGTCCTCTCCAGTCATTAGCGAAAAATGAGTAGTGTGTGGAGAAAACGGCTCAAATGATTATTAATATGTGTGTTTTTAAAAACAACTGGAGAGTAGTAAGAGCTTTGTCTTTGCTTTAAGAATGAGGGAACATATCAAAACAGACATGATTAAAAAAACAACAACAACTCTATAATTGTGTAATCTTTTAAAAAAACATTTGAATCTGCAGCACTAACTGATAATGATTTAACTAAAGTAATATATTGCCTATTGTAGGAATATAACATTCCTGCAGCAAAAGTTATGTTGTAAACTTGTAGCTGAGGGCCGTGAACATTTCTGTTAATCAATGGCAAAAAAATCATTGCCTTGTGAAATGTAGTTATTTCAAACAAAAAGCGTGGCACAGACACAAATGGGCAAATACAAAATAGATAAATTTAAAAACAAGGAAAGTGGTTCAAAGTGCTGTAGTCTACTTGAAACGCAATAGCCTTTTTTTGCCTCAGATATATTGGAAATGCATCAAAAGAAAAAAACAAAACAAACAAACAACAATAAAAAATTCTTCATGCTTCTGAAAATAAATATGCATATATAAATACATTTTTGAACAATTAGGAAGCTTTAGGTACAGTGATCTATTTTTGAAGCAACCTATTAAAAATATGTATTAATACAACCAATTAAAATATTTACATGTAATTTTAAAGTTTTTGTTACATTCGGATCCTTAACTCAAAAAAGTCTTCCTTCTCCAGGACTATAGGTGGAAGTTAGCTGTATTAGCTGCTACAATCTGGTACAAGCCTCTCTGCCATTGTGCTCAATGTAATTGTACATTGTCCTAATAAACCTTTCACAAAGACGCACTAAGATATTTAAGGTTTTACTAAACACTTTTCAAATTTCCATCCAGTTTTGCCATTTTAGCATTAAAAATTTACTTCCTGTTCATAAATGATGACATCATGCTAGGTAGTTGCCTGGCGTCCATCATCCATGTAATAAATTGGACCAAAAATCTTTTAATGTAACAGGCTTGTGCCATAAATGTACACTAGAACTTACTTTTTGTTTTTGTTAAATACGTGTTTATATGGCCATAAAAATCACTCTCCATCTCAAAAAACAAAACAAAAAAACAACTGAAAATATCTTTGTCTCCCTAGTGATGTCAACAGTTTAGAACTCTGCTCTACTTCCTGTTATTTTCAACATGTTTTCAAACTTTTCTTCACAAGCTTGTTTTTGGTTAACGTAAAACGAGCATTTATAATTACAGCAGGTGTTAAAATTAGAAAAACGTAAAAACCTGTCATACGCATTTTAACCCTATTTCATAAAACTGGTCACAAACTTGAAGAAAAGTGATGAGATTAAATCAATAAAGATTTCACTGTTGTTTGGTCCTGATAAAGTAACTGTTAATCATCACTAAGTTGTCATTTTAATACCACAACAGCCCTACATCCAAGTGCGTCCCAGTTTTTAATTTTGAAACTCTGGTCACCCTAAAAACAACGTATTAGTGTCACATGAAATCCATCACTTACGGAGGCAGAAGTTTTGACTTTTGCGGTTTTTCCCAAAGATTTGTTTATCTCAATCTTTAAACAGAAAAACCACAAAGTCACAATAGAGTCTCTTTCAGGCCCAAGCCAAACGTCCGACTCTGAGTGCGACTCTTTAAACAATAATGTCCTTGACAAACACAAGTCTCCCATCACTCTTCCACAACAATGGCAGGCTTGTCCCGCTCACAGAGGGTCATCCGGGTCCTGACCAGAGCCCCGCCTTGGTCCTGCAGAGGTCCCAGTCGTGGGAGTGAGGATTTTGTAGCGCTGACCTTCAGACTGTGTAGTGATGCCTCTCTCTCACAATACATGGGAAATGTAACTGCGTATTCATGTGCTAATGCAAATGTTATGGAGGACTGGCAGAACTCAGCACCCACAGATCTGCGTAAGAAGTCATGTTTGATCAAGTGCTGCATTGTGAAGTTTACTGAATAATGTATAATAGAATGCATTTGATTTAACCCATTTATTCCCAAATTTTTCCCAGACACAAAAATATCCAAATCATGTGTCATTAGTGACCCTTTGAAACAATCAATCAGAATTTTTAGAAATTTTCATGGGAAAATGTGTGAAAAAGTGTTTTTTATGTTCGGTCACAATTGTGACCGGTGGGATCATGGGTTGTACTAACCATTGGACAGACTCATTATAGGTCTGATTGACCTGTGCAGTGTTTTTCTATGTTTCTGCATGTTTGTGGACAGTGGGGGGTAGGAGTATTCCATTGACAGCCAGGGCTATTCAAACGATGGCCCGCGGGCCATATGTGGCCCCCTAGACAGTGTGAATTGGCCCATTATCGAAAACTGGGACAACGTTCTAGAAAAACCTATTGGATACACAGTTTCTTGCAAATTGTGAACAGAGGTTCAATCTGCAGCAGTAGTACTGAGACTGAATACAGGTCTGATTGACTTGTGCAGTGTGCTGGGGTGTGTGCATGTGTGCGGGTGTGGTGGTGTGTAGGTAGGGTGTCTGTGTGTGGGTATTTGTTGGGGTGGGGTGAGTTTGCTTGAAGGGGGAAGAAGGTTGGGTTGGGGAAGTAGGTTGTTGAGGTCTGATCAAAAGGAGACCATCATTCTATTCATGCTCTGTTTGCATAACTTCTGCATATGCATTCAACAGTCTTGTTGGCAAATCGCATGTTTAATCCTCTCATATTCCATGTCTGACTCCTCACTATCACAGTCACTGCTGACAGCTTCTTTCTTTACCTAGTTTTTGTACATTGGTTCCAGTGGAGAATAGACTTTATAACAGTTCTGCTTGTGTTCAAGTCTCTCCATGAACTAGCACCAAAGTACATCTCTGACATGTTAGTGCTGCACGAACCATCTCACACTCTGAGGACCTCAGGGACCGGCCTCCTGCTGGTGCCCAGAGTCAGGACTAAACCTGGACCAGAGTCAGGACTAAACCTGGACCAGAATCAGGACTAAACATGGACCAGAGTCAGGTCTAAACGTGGACCAGAGTCAGGACTAAACCTAGACCAGAATCAGGACTAAAGCTGGACCAGGACTAAACAAGAACCATAGTCAGGACTAAACACGGTCCAGAGTCAGGGCTAAACATGGACCTCGACTGTGACATGGTTGGAATCTCGGCTCAAAACATTTTTTTATCTGTGCATATCACTGAAATGCTTTGTCTGCACTCTTTATTTCTTTAAAGTACATTTTATGATGATTTTTTTAAAATATTTTTTTAATAATGTGGTTTTGTTTTGTATTGTAATTTTTATGCCTCTTTACCTGCCTTGCAAAGCACTTTGAATTGCTTTGTGTATGAATTGTGCTATACAAATACATTTGCCTTGTCTTGCCTTCTTATTTTGAGAAATGGCTACAATATTGCATGGATTCTCTGGAAATTCTTCTTTATCCAGCAAATCAAGAACCTCAATCAAAGTAAATCTTAAAAAAAGCAAAACGTTTGGTAGTTACATACCTTTCTGGTGTGTGTGCCTGTGTAGGGGTGTGTGAGGGTGTGTGTATGAATCGTAGGGTATATAAAAACTGGGTAAAACTAATTAGCATGCATAAGTTTGCATGCACAGTATGTGTTTGTATTTGCGAAAAGGAAAGTTGCAGTATAGGCAGGAAGCTAGGTAGCAGACCTACTTTTTCTTGGGATCTGGGTATGTGTGGGGGGTGGAGGGGTGGTTGTGTGTGGGGGGGTGTCTGGGTGTGTGGTGTAGGGGTATGTGCCTGAAATTAGGTAAAAACTTAGATGGCAGCACAAAATAAGGTAGAAAGGTAGGCCTGAGTGTGTTAACATGTACATACAATGGATGTTCCCACCGGTCACTATTGTTGCCGCTGAGATGTTTGTGAGTTTTGTGACCACATAGAATAAAGTTGAGTAATTGTAATTTAATACATCAATACTAGAGACCTTAAACATTATGTGTACCAAAAATGAATGTTCTATCTTTATGTTAAGATAGTTTACTAACTCTTTCTTTGGGAGCGTTCTTGCTGCCATCTTCTTCTCTGGGCGTAACCCGGATGTAAACAGCTCTGGTCATGTGACAGTTAACACTAAACATGTGAAACTGCACATATTTCTTTGAGACCCTTTATTGTTTTAATATTTGTTGGAAATACATTGATAGATCATTCAGAAACATTTTTATAGCCTTAGAAATGAAGAATTTTTTTTCGGTCACAATTGTGACCGGTGGGATTAAATGGGTTAATATATGATCAAATCGGATAAAGTTGTTCTGTGTTTATGCAGATTAAAGTGATTCAAATGTACATTCAGTTGAAGCCATTCATGTTCTGACCAGGAATCATTTTGAAATATTTGAAAGACAGATGAAATTTTGTTCCTGAAAACATGCCATGATACATTTACATAGTCAATAAAATTCCTACTAAAAACTATCTTACATACATAATGCATTATTAAAAAACAACAACTGTAAAGCAACTGCAGAGCACCAGCAGCTTTATGGACAAAATTAAATTAAATATTCTATTTTAGCTTTCTATTCAAGTACAACCACTCAAATAGTTTCAACATAATTACAAGCTTTTCGTTATAGCAACACATAAATCACTAGCAGACATAAATTTTTTGGTGCTGGGAATAAAACATGTTGCAGTAACTGAGACTTGACACTTTAGCCTGGAGAATCTAAACTGATGTTGTTCTGTATTATTTTACATGACAGCTGGTGCAGAGTTGAGTCTGAAATTTGTGAAGTTACTGAAACTTTTCATATACAAAGAACCTGGAGTTTGGATATGAAGTCTAGAATTAATTGAATTGCGACTTTGTCATTTACTGTAAAGGGTTAAAGTGTTTTAGCTGCATTTCTCACTATTTTGTCACTTGGAGGAGGGTTTCTTCGTGCTAGTTTCCATAGAAATAGAAATGCTGGTCCTTTAGAACAGTGGTTCCCAACATAGACCCCTCCAGGACCCATCTCTTTCACAAAATGATTTCTACATTTTATGTTTGGGGGTTGCGAATGTCTATAGTTGTAATTTAGAGCGTCATGATTGGAAAAGTTTGAAAACCACTTGTCTGACCAGCCAGCCCTCCTACTTTCTGTTTGGATTATGGGTCAGAAACCAACGACAGAGCCAATCACTTTGTCGTCGAAAATTAGGACAATTCAATCTCAAACAGCCGCTCCCCTCCCCCACTCCTCCCCAATTCCAAAACTTCTTACCATTTCAAAACATTGAAGAGGGTGGACATAACTGATGGATTATTTGAACAATTAGGAACTTATCAATTCCATAACTTCCGATTTAGAGTGTTGCTGTTTCGGTGTAATTTCCCGGTTTTCTGTGATTGGTTGACAGATAGTCTGCTCTCAAAATAAACCTCGGTGCTCTGATTCCAGATTCTCACGTCTTTGTAAAGTTGTCTTTCCAAGCTTGTAGGGACTGGCTGGTCAGGCAAGAAAACCACTGCATCTGTCTCAATGGGAGTATGCATGTGATTTTAAAACCCTAGAAAGCTACACGATACCACTTTAATATCTTTCAAAACACCTCTAATAAAATCTGTGTTTAAAATTTGCAGATCTTGTGCCACGATCAGTTGGCAAAACATTCAAAACTTAATCACCCCAACATCAAATTGATTTTAATAAATATGGAAATTGAGATTTTACAGATTGGGCACAGCTAAATCCATTAGTTTCTGCGCTTCTTATCTCTAAGATAAACCTCGTTCTTCAAAAGTGAGTGGTTAAAATCTGTTGACTAAATTTAACTCGCCCCATTGAGCTGAAGAAACTCCTGCAGAATTTTAATGCCTTCCAGTTCCCTGTTGCTTCTCTAGTTTGACTGATGGACCAACTCTGGGTGTGAAGAGACTCAAGTAGAATTTGTAATCACAATATGAGCCCCACTTCCTAAATGAAGCCTTCACTCCTTCCAAAACAGAGTTCTGTATCGCCTGCGCCGCGACCCATCGACGGCCCAACCACAAAAGACAATACCGTTTCCAATTGAAAGGCGTCGTGGAGGCGGAGTCGTGCTACCGCGTCAAGTTTTGTGAGACCTGTCGAGATCTTAATTCACCCAGAGGAGAGGTCTTTCATCTGGTCTGGACCTATCACTCCGGGCTGGGAAACTAGATCCAGACTCCTGTCCCGAACCCTCCCACCCCTCTCAATGGGCTCTTTCAGTATTGTGCAGCGGCCCCGGCTCCAGGTCAATGGCAGCCCGGAGACTTCGAGTGGGAACAAATGGTGTGTTTGGTGAGCGCCGTGAAGTAGCTTTTGGTGGGTCCGTCGGGCGAGAGGTAATGCTGACTGCAGAGTTTAATATGAGAGTGATGACAGAGGCTGCAAATCCTCGCTCCAGGTCACAGTCAGGGGTGCGCTTATTTGACTTCTGCAGTCGGTTGGTCGTTGGGGAGACTAAGCTCTACTAGATTAGTGTCAGTGTGGGGTTCAGACAAGAGAGTGGGCCGAAGGAGGAGCTGGACAATCTGCCAGTGTGCAAGAGAGAGAGAGAGAGAGAAAGCAAGGGATTTTTAATTGACCTAGAAAGCCAAATTCATTCTTTCATTAGAGGTCAAGAGGCAGGTGCCAAAACCCAGCAGGAGATGGAGCTTATCTTAAGGTTATTCAAGGAGCTGACATGTACAGAGACACTGCTAGACACGGTTTTACTCTCAATCATTCACGACGGTTAATTTACATTCATAAATGGATCACATGGGGATGCTGGTACAGCAGGAGGAGAGCAAAGCTGGCAACAAACTTTTTTTCTGCCATATTTTACGCCCTGTTTTCTTCTTTATGATTTCTGGAGGCATGGCTCAAGAGCTTCTCACAATCGATGTCTTTGGAAGTTAGATACATGTTTATCTCTACAAGGGCTAAGCAATGTATTGAAATCAAAATGTCAATTAGCACGTTTTTGATGTATAGTTTGCCAGTTTATAAACATATTTTAGTTGCTTTGTCATGGCTGAGTTTAAAATGTTTTGACCTGAATTCTACTATTAAAATACAAATCAAAATGCAATACTGAAAAATATCACTTAGATGTTTTTCCACAAATCGCGCACACCTGTCTGTCCAGTCCAGTCTTGTTCATTTAGTAATAATTTTAGCAGTTGACCATATGCAATCTTTGGGTGAAAAGGAGGGTCAGGGTTCTGAAGACTTTGAGAACAGCTGATTTGTAGCCTGAGATCCAGAGCATACTTTCGGCTACAACACAGTCTCCAAAGAAAGCGTAGATATACAACAAAACGTCAAAAACATATGATGAGCACGTTTTCATGCCTATTTACGTATCGAAAAACCAAAATGTACAATAACCACAAATTTTTGACTGAAGCCACGTCCCGACATTTTCTTTAGGTTTAACAAGTAAGTGTAGGCTTCAAGTTACTAAAGTTACTAAATTTAGGACTGGGACTTGGTAGGGTTAAGATGTGCCCAATAAACCCAAAGAAAATGTAGCCACGTGGCTTCAACCAAACTTGGTAGTTATTTTACGTTTTGGTTTTTGTGACATATTGATGTAAAAATGGGGTGAAAACGTGCTCATCATATGTTTTTGACATTTTGTTGTGTAGCTACCTCACATTAAAATTGTTTTTTGCTCATTAATTCTGCAGAATCATTTTATTTTATTTTTTTTAATTCAAGAGATGATACACATCCCTGATTGGGTAATTAATCTGCCAATTACGCCTACTGAAACTTGAAAGAGGAATACAGTGGTCAGACAATAGGCTCGGGATCGTGACGTGACATCATACAGGAGTAACGCTAAATGCTAAAAATATTGTTAATTAAAGCCATTTTGACACTACTACTTTGACTAGTGATGGATAAACTTACCTGTACTGTTCCAGCAGTTTTATTGGTTGTTTCACAACTGTTTTGTTAACTTTTTAATATTGTTTTTGATAATTCACTCCTATAGAAGTTTGCTAACCTCACAAGAAACATGGCTATATTTCCATAGTAACTGCTGTTGCTTCCCGAGCCTTATATTTCTTATATAGCCTATTGTCTGAATTTTCCTGGCAAGCTGATTTCATTGATTACAGTTACAATTGTATTGACCTACATTAAATATGATGAAACATATAGATTGTGTAATTCCACTTTTGACCAAGAATATGGCATAATAGATTTCAGTGTTTAAAAAATCAGGTAAATCAGATATTTCTGTTTAACATTGCTGTAGGTTTTACTCTTGTGGTTTGCTTGATTTACTTTTTGCTAAATAATCACCACTTTTGACCATAAACTAAAAGTTGGACCAACTGGATGAATTAGAGCCCCTTAGGATGACTGCTTGCTTGTAAACCCACGCCCCCACGCGGCTCCAACCAGTCAGACTGTCTGAGACTTTGAAACTTTGAAAATGTATTATAATTTGTTAATTTGTTCTGACCTGTTCTTTCATTCTCTCCTCACAAGTGCTCAAAATGCCAATTATGAGTTATTCTGAAATCGTCCTGTGAGTAAAAGAACTTTCTGATTTTACAGCTGTCACGTCCAGATGTACTTGTGAATACGTGAACTTTATCATCTTAAGGGTATCATCGAGCGTATTCAGGAAAATGCCACCAAATGTCTGAGTTAAATTAAAGTTGGAGACACCTACTGTGGCATTTCAGAAACACAATCAAAGTGACCTGGCATTTAGACCGTCACATGCAGCGATCAGACGAAAAATGCTTAAGAGATGTGCGGACATGTGGCTGAAGAAACCCCACAGACAGACAACAGGAGCGCTGTGATTGGCTGCTCTGCTTTGGGTTGCTTTGGAGGAATCTTTTGTGTTTGTTGATGTTTAGATTGGGGAGCAAAGAGGTCACTGTCTGGTCACTTTCAGTCCAATCAACAAATTATAGTGGAGGATAAATATGCAAATGAATAAATAAAGACAAGACTAGAATTCTGTGAGGACAATGGGAGCTCTCACTTTTAGGATTAGTCAATGTTTAGACAATTTAAATCTAAAATCCAAAGTTATAAAGAATAAATAGTTCTGTCTGGTTTACTTTTTACAGGGTTATATTAGCCATTAGTAGAGTTTGTTTCATTGCTCATCCAACATTAACAGAGGCACAGTTGTTGAAATTATGTATAGTAGAATGGCACAGCACTGAGATAAAACTGCATTATGCGATGTGTTCCTGTTCACAGCAAAATGACAAAGCAATGATTCGTATTTGGAGTAAACCGGTTTGTAAAGGTCACAGGAGATGCTGTGTCTATTGGAGGTAAGGAGGCTGTTACACTCACTGTACTGGCTCAGATGAAAGGTTTCTGCAAATTCTGTTCTTTCATTTGCTGTTTTATATGTGCTACTATAGGTAGCAGAGCCTGGCACTGTCTGGCTGCTCTGATTGGCTGTTGTAAAGTTCCTCACAGTCGTAACAGATCCAACATTTTAAATAACTTTCTAAAAAAAATTTATAGATACAGTCGCATTTGGTGTGTGGCCTGCTTTGGGGTAAAAGTCATGAGAAAAGTGCTTTGTCAAGCATGGTAGCTAAACTTAAAGTTAATTTAAGATGTTTTTTGGCTTCATGTATTTTTAGCACAACTTTTCAAGCTGAGTCACAACTATGTGTAAATGAAGGTTGTGGATGTATGGTAGTATTAGAAAAGTAATGTTTTTCAGATGTTAAAATATGCCAGGCGACACTAGCATCACGTTAGCATTTAGCTTGCAGCTATCAGCATTGTTAGATATATTTACATAATTGGATCACTTTATTCATCTCCTTGTCTTTACATCTATATTTGGCACTTTATATTTCCTTAAGTCCACATTTGTGTTGTGGTTGTTGAGCAGTGTGTGATAAGGCTGTTGTTCTGATGCACTGTTTAAAGGCCTGTTCCACTTTAGGAACTTTTTTCAGTTCCTAGTACTTTTCTTAGTTCCAGTCCCCATTTTAGGGGTGTTCGCACAGAGCAGGAACTATGGAGTGAGGCCACACTTTAGACCTTAATGTTTCACATGTAGATCAACTTTCCTAAGCTTTAAGAAAAATATTTTAAAGCGGAAAATGTGGTTAATTTCTAAATAGTAGCCTAACTATAGAATTAAAGTGAATAATTTTTCAAGTTTCTTGTTAATTTCATGATGCATTTAGGTTTTGTAGATCATAGTTTTATGTGGAATCGAACACCACTTAATGATTACTGTATTTAATTATTCCAGACTTTACAGATGCTATGCTAAAGCCAGTTGGAACCACTTTCCAAAATTGTTGCTGTGTGAACACAAACATGGGGGCAGGGTTGTTCTTAAACAGGGACTGGAGGAATGTGGGCACTAGTTCTGGTACTTTCATGTGCAAAACATCTTATGTTATGTTTCCCCCGTAGAGATGATACCCCTGATATTGACTGATATTGAGTCCGCCTAACTTTCGGGAGTGAAAAATCAAATGCCTAATCCTATTGAAATAAAAAAACATTGGTCATTACTCAATTAAATTCCTTCAGAGGAAAATGTTTATCATGCATTTGACCCATCCTGTAGCAGTAGTAGATTTCAGTAATTGAAGACCAAGCTTCAGATGTTGAACTTGGCATGATCAGAGCCATGTAGCCGGAGAAAATGGAGATTATTTTGGTCTGCATGATGTGTCTAATCTGTTTGTACTAATATTTGTGCAGCCTCTGAAAGCATGCTTCCTGGTGTCGTCCTTCACGTGCCCTGGTGCCAGCCTGACATCACCCCTGCAGTGTGTCTGTGTGTCTGCAGCAGGCCTTCTGTGAGAGCCTCTGTCACTTGATTGGGTCGTATAATGTGACTCCGGTCCTTGGGGCAAACTGCTGCTGTGGCTGTGGTGAGCGGCGGGGCCAAGCTGTGATTGGAGCCAGGGACGGGCCAGAGGACGGACCGACCTCTGGGGCTGTCAGGTGTCACTGCTGAAGCCTGTTAATTATGCATCAGGACTGTGCAGCTGGAGACCACAAGCTCCACAGACACATGCAGAACTAAGTCGTGTGAGGAGGAGCGCGTTAGAGCACCAGGCACACAGGAAGCTATTGTTCTGGCTCCTTTTTAATCAGCTTTGGCTTGTGCTTTTGCTTGAATGTTGATTAACACTGGTTATATTTGCAAACTTTAGTTACTAGAAGTTAGCAGAAAATGTCTGTTGATTGAACTTTTTTTTTAATTATTATTATTGCTGTATACCAGGGGTGTCCAACCTTTTTCAGCTCGCGAGTTACTTTTAGTCTGAGCACAGCCCAAAGATCTACCTATAGATTTACATTATTTTATTTATTAACAATGTCGGGAAAAAAAATAAAAAAATGTATATATATTTTAGAGTCTTGATTGAGACACAGTTATACACTGTTATACACCTATCAACAACAACTACAACTACTGCAACTACAACTTAAACAGTTCAAGCTATCCAAGTCACCTCACTGGAAGCACTTCAAACTACTGTATTATGAGTGATTGGTGAAGGGAGGGGCTTGAGAAAGTCAACTTTCTTTTTGACTCACGACAACAACAACAAACAAGCTGCTGTAAATTGGACAACACACAGCATGAGCAGGTGGATTCTGCAGTACTACCTGTCTCCTCCTCTTGCTCCTCTCTTTCGCTCCTCCTGCTCTTCTCAGGAGTTCAGGAGTCGGTGTCGGTAAGCGTTGTGCGGCTGCTGTGCGCTCCAGTGAGCCGACAGTGGAGAATTCTTTCTGCTGCGTTTAAAAGTAGCACTCGGAAATTGCGCTTGTAATTGGCGTGTAGTACGTGCATATCGCACTTGATGGTTGCGAGTGTAGTTTGCGCTTGTAGTTTCATGCCTGTATCTCGCAGTTAAAGTTTGTATTGACAGACGGGCTTTGAGATTGACTTCTACTGCCTTCTACGGCCGATATCAGGTATATTAAAGGTGCACTGCGTAACTTTTGACCAAAAACAGACTTGAATAAATCATGTTTTTGTTATTTAGATGCCATTGTTGCAGTAAATATAGAATCAAATGTTGCTTTCCTTAGCAATAATGTCTGCACTAATATATTTCATAATAAAATACAAAATACTCTTGACAACTTGATAAAAAGAATAAATCCAATGCCAAATCACTTTTTGACTCTATTGATTCATCAAAAGTTTGATTAGCATCAGGCTCGAGAAAGGAACAGGCTGCAGTATTTTGAAGATCTGCTCTTTCATTTGGTCCATAACAATTGAAGAGTTTTGAAAATCAGGCCTTAGTCTCATCCATCCCTGCTTTGGCTGCCTCTGGATTTGGTCGTGTCCATGGGAAGATGTGCCGATGTTACACCATCTGGTCGTCATGTGAACTGTCGCCTTGTGCGTTGTTTGAACAGCCGAGCGGGGGATTCTTCACTGCTCACAGGTGTGTGAAATGCACACATTTCCCCCAGTTACAATTTCATGGCTGAATAATGTCCGCCATCTGAGCACTTCTTTGTCCATACTTCCTCCTGTTCCTCTCTCTCCATGGGCTAAAAGAGAAGCTGGTGGCACAGTGGTTAGTCCACCTTTCAAAATGATTTCTTGTGGAGATTTCAAGTATTTTCCATCTTGTGTGTCTTGCCTAGAGCGACAGTGGCTCAAGAGATAAAAGAGTTGTTCAATAATGGCCTGGTTGGTAGTTGGTTTGCCATATGGTCTATAGGACTTCAATTTGAAGCATCCTAGGGCAAGACGTGTCCTCCCTCTAGTGCAGTTAGTGTTTGAGGATAGGAACTGATAAATACACTGCATTTGTTTGTATTTATTTTGTGTAACACAACCCTCAAATACAAAACAGTTTGAAGTTCAGATATCAAAATATCATAAGATCGGAACATTGTAGTTTGATTGCATAAATGTAGGACCCTCTTGAAAACGAGATGATTCATCTCAAGGGGTTATTCCTCTTAAATGTTAAATATATAAATAAATAAATAGTAGATGTGCAGTTCCAATGTGATGCTATTTCTCACTTAGCATCTAAGCTATAGCGGTATGATTTGAAGAATTCTGGAGCGGTCCCTTTTTTCTCTATAGCCATGAGCATTAGCCCACAAAGTGCAAGTTCTGAATGATGCAGAGTGTAAGCTCGTACAAACTTATTGATCACATTGCAAAAAGTTATTTTCAAGACAAGTTAAAATTGCTTGATTCTAGGATTTGAAACCTAATTTATCATATCTGCTTTTATCATATCCTTTTTTGTGGAAAGCACAAAATATACTAAT
Source organism: Mugilogobius chulae (assembly GCA_038363315.1). Lineage (NCBI taxonomy): Eukaryota > Metazoa > Chordata > Actinopteri > Gobiiformes > Gobiidae > Mugilogobius > Mugilogobius chulae. Next base: position 8,418,754 of record CM076403.1, read on the forward strand.
TTGCAAAGAAAAAAGGCAGCTATACCAACTTTAAAGAAAAAAAAAGTGTATACAAGAAGAAATGTCTGTTTTTTGCCTCTTTGTAGAATTGAATTTGCTTGTGTTCATTAAAAATACAATTTTGGTTCAATTTTTATCAATTTTGCAACCCTAATCCCAAATTCTTCTGCTTTATTTCAGGATTGTTTTTTGCACTTTTCTCCACAAAACACCATCCACAAACTAATCTGCTCTTTTTGTCCTCAAGGCAGTATCAGTGCTGACAATTTACCAAACCAGTTCTTGCGCTAACAGTGACCAGACATTTACTGTAAATTACATTCCGTGTTATGGGATCACAGAACTCCTCAGGGCCTTACAGGGACAGGAAAAAAGCAAGAAATTAGAAGTTGTAGCTGTAGTTGTATCTTCTAGGCCATCTGATTCTCCAAACTAACAGAAGCTGGTTCAGACTAATGGGGGATGGGTTAGATAAGGCATACACAAGTGCAATTAAAGTCAGATAAGCTACTGTAGGAGGAAGAATGGAGACAGGATTAACACAATACTAAGCACATTGTCCTGAGTCTGACAGAAAGAGCAGTTCTGAGAAGAAAAGGGCACGTTTTATTGGTTTCATGAGAAGATTAGTGAAAAAAAGTGACAGATCTGTAAGACTTCTTAAAATGAAGAGAAAATAAATGTCAAGTTTAATCAGATTCCTGTTAAAACACAATGTAAATGTTACATCTTTAAGTAGAACTAAGTCATATTTTGACCTTCTCTCTTTCCTCCATTTCTTGCTGCACAAATGTAAGCAGCATCCTTGCTCTGTTTTTTCTGAACAGAAATACCAAAGGTTGATAAAAAAGACAGATAGCCTAATCTTTTCTGTGACTTCAGAAAGAAACCATCAGAAATTAGCAGACATCTGTATTTCGAAACATTTATTTACATGATGTATAGACACTTTTCATGCCACGTCACAGTGACGTCACAGCTCGAGCTGGACGCAAATACTCATCGCCGAAGCAGTAAAAGTTCGAAGTTTTATTGTGGTTAAAATGTCATTTTGTTGTGAACTGTGACTTGAACTTTTTAGTTTATTGTTAGCCTGACCCTACCCAGCCGTGTAGGTGCAGTTTCATGTTCAAACTGATCCGTTTTATTTAGAAATCTAGCTAAAACTGTACTGTTGTCAATCATTCAATTTTTACACTCACCTTATTTTCTACTTTAGCAAAGTCTTTGACGAGAGCAAACAGATTTTCAAAGCTACATGCTACCAATTTTGTTGGACTAAATTAATCTTAAAATAATGACTTGTAAATGTTGTGTCTCTGAAGCACTAGTAACGGAGGTGCACAAATTAACATATTTAGCATTAGCTTCAAGACAAGGACAGCATTTTAGCCACTACATACTAGGTTTAGCAAAGTAAAATGGACCAGAAACAAATGTAAAAATCACCTTTAAGCCTTGTGAAAGAGTAGATGCTGATCCAAGATGAGCCACACAAGCTCAGACAAAATGCTTCGATCCATCAGAAGTAATTCACCAAATCTGTGTTGGGTCACACAGAGTAAGTTACGATATAAATCCTGACCGTTCCTACCAGAATTTGACATTTTTTTTCTTCTTTTGTGTTTAAAAATCCCTCCAAAAACAAGCTAGTTTACACTGGTTTAGATGGAGGTAACGTTGTCTTTTGCCTCCGGCTAAGCTCCGCCCACCAGAATTCGACACAATGTTTACTAACATACAAAGGGGTCTATAGACATATTAGTTAATTTGCTGTTTGTCCTATTGTTGCGAAATAAAGATTGGCCAACAGCTTGTAAGTTGTAGAACATGTATTTTTGTCCAACTGTTGCCATTGTTTTTTACTTTGAATGAACAGACGCATGTACTTCAGTTCTCTAAACTCAGTCTATTCTCACAGATATGTGTGTCTGTACCACGCAATTTGAAACTGCGTGTCAAATGAACGCAATTTCTTGTTTTTGCGGGTGTGTTTCATGCGTAGCTGCAACCAGCCTCCTCAGTTAAAACATTTCTGCCGGCTGTTGAGCAATCACTTCAAGCAAGCACTGCTCAGTTCTGTGGTGGAGGTTTGGTGAGCTGCTGCCCGAGAGCATCTGAAGCCCTCAGTGCTCTGGGTTATGTGTGTCACATGTGAGGCTGCTCTGGTTGTAAGTCTCCCTCTGTGATAGTAAGTACATGTGTTTTTAGGATGTTTGAAGCATGCATGTATGCAGTATGGCTGACACCTGATCCAAAAACAACTCTCCTAGGAAACCCCTTTTGTTGTTTTTGTTCTTTACTTGCATTTAATTTTGGTATTAAGAATGCAACACAAGAAGTCCTTTCTTATCTAAGCTTCAGAAAACACTGGCTGCACTTTTGACAAGAATGACCTGGACTGGTACTGCCGAGAGCATCTGAAGCCTAGTCTGGGGTATGTGTGTGGCACATGTGAGGTGCTCTGGTGTAAGTCTCCTTGTGTAGTAGTACAGGAGGATGTTGAAGCATCATGTGCAGTGGTGACACTGAAAAAACAATCTCTCCCTTTTGTTGTTTGTTTCTTACTTGCATTTTTTTATTAAAAATGCAACAAAGAAAGTCCTTTCTTATCTAAGCTTCAGAAACACTGCTGCACTTTTGACAAAATGACCCTGGATTTGACTTCCAGGTGGGACAAGATCTTTCTGTGTCCTTTTGCATGTTCTCTGTGTCTGTAAAGTTTCCTCTGGGTGCTAGTTTCCCTTGCCACTAAAAACATGTACAAAACTTCCACCTCACTCCCATCACTGCCCTGAAAAAGACATTTTGATCTCAGCGGGACTCCTGGTTAAATAAAGCTGAATAAAATACAGGTTAATAATTAACTACAATAAATTATATTTAGTGATATGTTTAGTCATTATATGATCAAATTTAGAAATGTTTAGATTTACTTTAAAATGAATCTATGCATGTTTGAGAAGTTGTTTTGCCATTTTTTTTAGAGCTGATTTGTGGTCTTAAACAAAACCTGTTCTAAAAGACTTCAGTCAGCAGAGATATGACAACCCTGACCCTTATTTAAACCTACAGTGTTCAAACATGTATGTGATTGACTTTTATGAATTCCAGTGTTTACCAAACAGGCAGCAACAAGCCAAAGTGGGTCAAAGTCTCAGGCAGAGTTCAGACAGATCTATCAACATGAACCAATCGCTTCATTCTTCCAGCTCACATATTTACTCAGAAAAAGGCAGGAGGAATAATTCAATAGACTGATAAAATACAGAAGTTGAACTTGAATTCTGCTGAAGTCTGAAGGTCACAGCTCCTCTGATAGTCAACAAACAAGTAATAATGCAGTGCTTTTTGTATACTGAAGTTATAAAAGGAGACATACGGTAGTCTTGTAGTGTTAACCTGAAGGTGTCTGAAAAAAATAAATAAATAAATAAAACTGACCGTTTTATCTTCATGAGGCTAACATCACATAGCATGAAGAAAATCCTCTTTTTACACATTAAAACAGTGGCTGCTTGTTATTGTGTTCTGGGATTGTGTTTAACTGAGATGAACAAAACGCTGCAAATTGTTTTCTATTAAAGCAGGTATACCTGTACTTTACTCAGCAAAACAGGGAAAAAGGCATTTTCAGCTACTTCCTATAGTTTTCACAAATCCACATGAATAATATCAGCGTGCATTTCGTTCACTTACCTAATGCATTCTGAGATTCTAAATAGTTCACCACAATAATGTGTTTTAAAGTGAAACTAAACGCAGAATCAACTTTTTTTCCTTGTGTATGGGGTACATTTTTTGTTTTTTTTTCAGGTCTTTTTGGACATTTTTGCTCAAATGTGCAAATTTTGCAGTTATGTGCTCAAAAACCTGTCAGACTTGTTGAAAAGCTGTCACTCTCAGTGCAATGACATCATCAGTCATCTGGCTCAAACGGATAAGCATGGGCTGTGCCATGCAAAGTGTTGCAAGTTGAATCTCGCATCGATGTTTCTTTTTTTCTTGTTTTCAATTTTGAAAATATTCACATGAGCTTACACTAACAACAAATGTCATACATACGGTACGTATGTCTGCAAAGTAAATAAAAAGAATCTTGAAGTATAAGAAAGCAACTTATGCTGCACAGCCTCAGCAGCTGTAAACCTCACTGCACGTCAACAGAACAGAACTTGGTGGACTCTGGTGAGACAGAACAAAGACAGGACAATGTGGACTGATTTTCACTTGAGTAGATACAAAATGAAATATTTGTGCTACAGGGAAAATGATTTTAAGTTATTCTTTTTAAAAAATCGGGTGTAGTGCCATTAAGAAATCTTTTTACAAATTGCAATTGAAACTGAAGTGGATCACCCAAGACAATGAAACACTGCTTTCAGTTATCTCTAAGGAATAAAATTTAGTTCAGACAATCTAAATTTGGAAAAAAAAATTGTAATGAGTGCTTTCAACTTCTTCCTACTCCTTTTTGAGCTCTTATGAATATGTAGACTGTACATATTTTTGTTTGTTGCTCAAACAAACAAAGTGTCAGTCAATCAGTTGATTCCAATACAAAACTCATCACAACATTCTCACAAGAGTGAGTTCATTAATAGTGTTTGTAACAGAGCTCAGCAGGGGTCACTCATATGAAGAAAAGCATCAAGCAGCTACGTTAGCACGTGTCCCGAAGCAGCACATTTTCATTTCAAAGTGTCACACGCAACACAAAGCTTCTGCAAAAGTGTGGCAACAATAGTCATCTCACTATGAGCTTAAGAGCAAGGTTACAGTTTCATTTTTCTTCACTTTGGCACTAATATTGACACTTTGACACACATTTAAAACATTGCTACTCAGAGAGAAAACAGCTTACATCATTCAAATCTTTACTCTCAAAGTCACTATATACTTTGGCTTTAAATATCTGTTGATTCTGATATCAACCGATACAAATGTAAGAACTGAAATAGCTCGGATTAGATATTTGATCCTAGTATAGGATAGGTGCATCCCTAATTCTAGTGTCAGACTATGAAAGGAGCAGTAAGCACAATAATGACTTCTGAAGTCAAAACCACGAGAAACAAGTACGTAATCATTTACGAGAATTGACTCAAATTACTGGAGAATTATTTTTCTGAGAATAAAGTCAAAGCCATAAAAAAAATTAAACACAAAGTTTTAACAAAATTCTAATTTTAATATTAATTTAATAAAAAAGTCAAATCATCAAAGCTTTAACAAAGTCGTCAGAGCTTGTGTAGTACTTTGCCTGCCATGGTGCCAGATCGGGACGTTTAGGTCTGAAGTTACAAAAATGAATAAGTTTAGGTCTGGGGGTTAGAATTGGTTAAGATTAGGATTTTGTTAATATTCATAAATAACACATCTCAACATCCACCATAGAAATGAACTGGGGCAGCACGCAAGAGATAGAAAACCAAAATGGAGAAAATATGTGGTATGTATGTACGAATTTCTGTGAGATTGAGTCTGAAGTGTATTTTGTGTTTGTATTTTTACTACAAAGTTCACTTTTTACATGGTTGTCCTGAGTCTTGTTCACAAAGTCAGATTACTCTGAACTATTTGGGACTGAAATGAGTTTTGCAAAGTAGTTGAAAAATGTGCCAAAGCGATTTCAATGTTTTTTTTTTTTTTTTTTTTGTTAGCTTGGAACATAAATGATCAGTGGGCAACAGTTCACTTTCACTTTTGTTAGATTTTAAGTGGGATCTAATTTGCAATAAAAAAAATAAAATGATAGTTTCTGGATTTTTGTTTACCTTTGTAGAGAATATATTTGTAAGATCTTCCAAAGCATCAAAAATCCTCACCCTTAGTTTGATCAAACATGACTTCCTAATGTGCCCATGTTCCAAATGTGATTTTTAATTGTATTTGTGCAGGTTTTGCTTTGATCGGTCACTACAGCACATGGATCTTGGTGCATTTGGCAGAGCGTTTTTCACACCACCTGGAGGATTGGCAGTTCAGACTCATTTCCCAGGGTAAGACCACTATTTACTCAGACTTTTTTTCCCCAAATGCTTCACCACATTTTCAGAAATTTTTCATAATTCTGGCCATTTGTTAGCACACAAAATTATTCTCAAAACTGCAGACGAAGAATCTAACTTTGTGGACAACATTTAGAGCATAATTACAGAAATGGGACTTTTTGAAATAAAGTTGTGCTAATTATGAGCTGGGAGTTTGTTGTTGAGTCAAGTTTGGAAAATGTTGGCACATTTTAGACATTTGTGTCACAATGTTTGAAAGCTGTGATGGCTAAAATGAACTTTAAACATCTGCATCTTTGATATGTTGTTTTACCGTATGTGCCCAAGGCTGTTACTTACCTTTTTGCTCTCTGGTCATAAAGAAAAGATTTATAAAAGTTGTGAAGTTAATCATGAGACCAGTTTGTTTGGAAGTAAAAGATATAAGAGAATAAATTGTGTTCTTTATGCAAAAATAGTAACTACATCTTTGTCGAGATAACGGACCTCTTTTGATCTTGTGTCAAATGTGAACTTAGAATATGATATTGTACCTTTTCATTTGCAAGTTTACCTCATAGAAACGACGACAATCTCTGATACATGTTTATGCTCTACTTCATGGACAACAAAACGATCAAAAAGCATGGATTGGTTAAATCAAAAAAGTCCCCGGCTCCACCCCAATGATGCGATGTCAGACGGTTTCCATAAAGTGAAATGAAACCACTGATGCATCAGGCTATACCAAGTGCAGCCCTCAAACCTCTTCAAGAATTGACCTAAGCAGCAATACGCGTTTTAAAAATTACCTTTTTGAAAGTCAAAATAACATGAACAAATATTTTAAGGGTTGCCAGCCTGAATAAATGTATTGTGGCTCTGTTTTACATCCAGTAGAATTTTCACTGTATGACCATCAGATTGGCCCCCAGGCTATGTTTCAGCAGGACTTTATAAAGATAATGTATGTAAAAGATTGCATCATCATAATTCAGTCATTCCTGGCTCTTTTTTGTGAAACAAAATGGATTTAATGTGAAATCTCACCTCAGTATGAATATAAGGACAATAGCTGTTTACTTTCTATGACGAAGAAATGACAGTGGAATCAACCCTTTTCTAATGTTGTGTTCAGACTGGACAGCATTGGAGCGTCCAATTTACATTTTAATTCAATGTTTGCATCCAGCACGTTTGAATGTGCTGGATGTGTCGTTGGGCGTCTGCTGACATCATGACTTGTGAGTTGGCACTATGCTGCTCTGCTCTCACATCAAGAATAGAGGGCTCTTATGTCTTTTTATAACTTTTTTTTATAGAAAGGTCACTTGTCTTGGGGCTTTTTGATTGTTTGTTTTGACACAGCAAAAAAACAGTATGGGCATATGACTCACAGTGAGCTCACATGGATCGATTAATTGCTGCTTATTGCTGTGTTTAAACCACTGCTGTACGGATGTAACAGTGGTCGAGGACAGAGACAGCAAAAGGACATTACCTGCAGGAAGAGAAAGTGATGCTATTGGGTAAGTTAACTACATTTTATAAATGCAGCAAGCATCTCTCTCTTACTCTGCCCACATGCAAAACAAAACCTTTTGCAAAAAGCAGGAACACAGAGAAGCTTAAGGGGCTTAAAAAGTGTCCTTGTCCCCCCAATGCCCTACGTCATGTTGCGTTTAGGGCATTGTTGGGGCGTTAACTCAGAAAATATTCTCAAAATTGGATGTTTCAAAGCTGTTCGGTCTAAACGCAGCATAACAACACAGTAATGACAAAACTGAGCTATGAAGGGACAAATGAGGATCAAACCCACCAGAATTGAATTGAAACACCACCATCGAATGATTCAATACTATTTTTGATATTGTCACATCCTAGTCATTTAAAGTACGATTGTTTATAGATATGTATATGTAAAGTGTATTTCAGACTCAATTTTTATTAACCTTCCTCCCTGGATTGCCTTTTTGCCTTTTGCAGAAGATAACGCCAGAAAGAACATGCAAAAAACATGTCTTAACCCTCGTGCACCCCTTTAAAATAATCACACCTGTGATCCTAGAGTGCAAAAATGCACTCTCATTTTTAACACCCATTATTTTTATATAAAACATTTTTTTCTCCAACTTTTTTCACATCATTCTCTTCGTCTACTTCTCCTCTAAACATAGATATTAAATATTATAAAAATTATTACAATTTTAACCCCTTAAATGCTGTTGGTATATGAGAAAGTAGCATATTTTTGATGTTGAAAAAGTGAAAAAAGTGGATTTTTTCAAAATACTTCAGAATTTTTTTCTTTCATGGTGTGGAATTTATAGACCCTGGTGGTGGCCTAAAATAGTGTGAAAACTGATTTGATCAGTTTTATAGTTTTTGCATAATTTCAATTTTTAAGAAAAAATCACACCTGTGGTCCTAGAGTGCAAAAATGCACTCTCATTTTTAACACCCATTATTTTTATATAAAACAAACTTTTCTCCAACTTTTTTCACATCAATCTCTTCGTCTACTTCTCCTCTAAACATAGATATTAAATATTTTAAAAAATATTAAAATTTTAACCCCTTAAATGCTGTTTGTATATGAGAAAGTAGCATATTTTTGATGCTGAAAAAGTGAAAAAAGTGGATTTTTTCAAAATCCTTCAATATTTTTTTTTTTCATGGTGTGGAATTTATAGACCCTGGTGGTGGCCTAAAACAGTCCAAAACTGATTTGGTCACTTTTATAGTTTTTGCATAATTTCAATTTTTAAGAAAAAATCACACCTGTGATCCTAGAGTGCAAAAATGCACTCTCATATTTAACACCCATTATTTTTATGTAAATCAAACTTTTCTCCAACTTTTTTCACATCAATCTCTTCGTCTACTTCTCCTCTAAACATAGATATTAAATAATATATAAAATATTAAAAATTTAACCCCTTAAATGCTGTTTGTATATGAGAAAGTAGCATATTTTCGATGCTGAAAAAGTGAAAAAAGTGGATTTTTTCAAAATACTTCAAAATTTTTTTCTTTCGTGGTGTGGGATTTATAGACCCTGGTGGTGGCCTAAAATAGTGTGAAAACTGATTTGATCACTTTTATAGTTTTTGCATAATTTCAATTTTTAAGAAAAAATCACACCTGTGGTCCTAGAGTGCAAAAATGCACTCTCATATTTAACACCCATTATTTTTATGTAAATCAAACTTTTCTCCAACTTTTTTCACATCAATCTCTTCGTCTACTTCTCCTCTAAACATAGATATTAAATAATATATAAAATATTAAAAATTTAACCCCTTAAATGCTGTTTGTATATGAGAAAGTAGCATATTTTCGATGCTGAAAAAGTGAAAAAAGTGGATTTTTTCAAAATACTTCAAAATTTTTTTCTTTCGTGGTGTGGGATTTATAGACCCTGGTGGTGGCCTAAAATAGTGTGAAAACTGATTTGATCACTTTTATAGTTTTTGCATAATTTCAATTTTTAAGAAAAAATCACACCTGTGGTCCTAGAGTGCAAAAATGCACTCTCATATTTAACACCCATTATTTTTATGTAAATCAAACTTTTTTCCAACTTTTTTCACATCAATCTCTTCGTCTACTTTTCCTCTAAACATAGATAATAAATTTTATAAAAAATATTTCAATTTTAACCCCTTAACCGCTGTTTGTATGTGAGAAAGTAGCATATTTTTGATGTTGAAAAAGTGAAAAAAGTGGATTTTTTCAAAATACTTCAGAATTTTTTTCTTTCATGGTGTGGGATTTATAGACCCTGGTGGCGACCTAAAATAGTGTGAAAACTGATTTGGTCACTTTTATAGTTTTGGCACAAAGTCCATTTTAAGACCTAAAAACACCATTGGCCCAGCTTTAACCCGCCTATGACAAAGCAGTAACTGCTAACAGTACCCTTCTACTTCTTACATATTGTAAACTTTTCTCAAACTTTTTTTCACATCAATTTCTTTATCTACTCCTGCTCTAAACATAAATACTAAATATTGTATAATTATTGGAATTTTAACCCCATAAAAGCCTTGTAAGTGAAAAACTATATACCTATGTTTTTGATTGAAAAACATGAAAAATGTGGTATTTTTGCATTATACTTCAATACATTTTACTTTTTTAGTGTGGGATTTATAGAGGCTGGGGGTGTGCTAAAATAGTGCCAAAACTGACTTGGTCACTTTTTTAGTTTTTACATAAAGTCCATTTTTTAGACATAAAAACACCCTTGGTCCACCTCTGGCTAAGTAATAACATCTAACAATATCCCATTATTTTTTACATATTGAAAACTTTTCTTCAACTTTTTTCACATCAATCTCTTCATTTACTTTTGCTCTAATCATACATATCCACTTTTATTTCATATTTTGACTTTTTAACCTGACTAAGCCCAGCTCAACATGTGGAGATGGTTCCTATATAGACCTACTGCAGCAGCTCACAGCTCCTGACAGACGCCCCAGTGGCTCTAAAGAATGGCTCAAATACACACAATGATTAGGGATCAATACAGTTGACCTCTACCTTTATACTGAAACACTTTTCTACTCTTGTCTACTCATTTTGAGAGTCACAAAGAAAACTATGAGCCAAATGGCAAAAACGTTCCGATGAAGTTTACGTTCAAATGCACCTGTGTAAACAAACTGTACTTTGTTTTTTGTTTGGGTTTATCTGCTGGACAAGTGTTTGATGGCTCTAATTCTGACTCTCTCTGAAGGGGAAAAGTGAAAAAGTGTGTTTGTGTGTCTGGATAAGTCAAAATAAGGCTCTACGGGAGGATACAAGAGGACCACATTTGAGGGTGTAATTTAGACTGGATTTGATTGTGATGGATTTTCACACTTTAGACTTGCACTTGCATTCTGGCTCTCTCACACCTACATATAGTGGCCCATCTAAAAATTTTTACTCAGGTACAAGCACACAACCCTTAGGCATCCCCCCAAAATAAAAAAAATATTTTAGGTGAAAAAAAAATTGAGCAGAAGTGGGAAAGACATTTGTAGGTTCAAATGCACAAATGCATGTTTGTGTTGCATTCAAGGAAAAAAAGAAAATGCAACTAAAAATTAAAATGCTTAAAAATCTTAAAAATTTAACCCCTTTTCATCAGTGAGAAACAAAAAAAATATTTCTAAAATCACATTTTAAAACAAATCTGTAGTGTTAAAAAAGTGTGTTTATAATGGAAGTCAATGGGACAAAAATGCACTCTAGGACCACGGGTGTGAGTATTTGAATTATAGGCTTAAAAAAATTACTTGACACAAAAAATAACCACAGAATATGAAAGAGCGTCAAAAAACACACAACCTGGCCAAGTTTCATGAGATTTGGTGCACCACAGCCAAAGTTATTGAAAAAAGAAAAGTTGCGATGGACAAAAATGCACCCGGGGGTGTAGGAGGGTTAATATTCACTCTGGCTTTCTTGTTTCCTCTCCTTTAATGCTCTAAAATACTCGAGAACACAATTCCGCAGACCCACTTATCCCAGCTGTGCATCTTCAAGTGTTTATTGAATAAGAGGTGCAGAAATAACTCACCTTCTTAGTAAAAGCATTTATTTTCCAATGTTATTACAATATATCCAGCGGCCAGTGGAAAAACTATTGTTGGAGCTATTTTTAAAATCGTAATATAGTTTTATGAGCATCGTTTTGTGGATATATTATGATTAGGTGCGTAATAAAAGCTGGGAGCAACTCATTAGTGCAAATTCACGACGCAGCGGTGGCTTGTTGCTTTCCTCTGGAGGGCTGTTTCTTTTAAAAGGAAGCAAGCCATGTCTAACAAGGCTGAATACAATATTCTTCACTGCTCTTTGTGATGACGCACTTTGCCGTCTGCGTATAGACTCAAATGTGCTAAGCGCTATGTCACCTTGGATGGATGCTTCGAAGTCACGAAACAGCATTAGCCTGGTTTAGATCTGTCGCTGACTTGGTTTAGTGTGTTCTACGTAGTCCTGTTTTGTCATTTTTGGTAAAGACATTTGGACTTGCCCTTGGAGATGAAATATTGACCAGTTTGTAAATTGTATATCAATCCACAATCAGGTTTGACCATTGCATTTCTGCTGTCTGACACATTTTAGCATGTAACATGTTAAAGAGGACAGAACGTATCATTGTCCCTTGACAGAGATTTGGCTTCGACATTTAATTCATTCCTCAATACTGAACCATAACTTGAGAAAAGATATACTCACAAATGCCCATGTTGAAAAGAACAGAAGACCTATAAACCATAAGACTTTCCTTAGGAGGAAACGTACCCAAAACTCTAATGCTTTATTCATGCAGACATATTAGCATCAGAAAGTTTTTTTATATTTATGAAGCTGATGCATTGACGCGTCTTTGTTACAAGAATTGGCTTCACGCGTCTTGATGTTCCCACATTCCTGCGTTCTCCAGTTTTGTTTGCATAAATGCAGACCAGAGAGTGGCTTTGCTGATTAGTAAACGCTACTTCCTCACTTCTCCTGCTCTAGACAATGTTCTTTTTAAGCCTCTCTCTGGACTCACAGAGTGCAGCGATGTTTTTATTACTGCAATGATTATTTTTAACCATTGTTTGTCTCACTGGTCAGTTTTCAGGTTTGCCAGATTTTCATAAAACAGCAAGTGGCCAAGTCTTAAAAAAAGCTCAAAACAAGTCAACCATAACCTTCACCTAACCTACAATAAAAAGTTATAAAAGTATCAATAAATTAAACAATCTTTCTTCTTCTCCCCTGATGTGAGAGCATGATTCATCCTATCAGAGTCAGTGCCGAATTTCAGTCAAAAGTTAATGTTGATGTGCGCATGCCCAGACGCTTCTAAATGTAAGTGTTTGACTAGGGCAACACCTACGAGGACAAACAACATAAAACATGCTATATTATCATACACTTTTTAAATGTGCTTATTTTAAGTTAATTATGTTTGTTTGTTAAAGCACAATATTTAATTGTTGATGAACTTACGCAAACAGCTCAGAGCAGAGAAACAAAATAACTTCCTGGTTACAAAGTTAGAGTTAAATTTAATGTTTTTTTTTTTACTAAATGGGAATAAACTTTCTAACAGGCTTCTTTAAAATCTCATGTGATTGGTGACCTAAAGTTACAGCTGACAGATGGAATTTTTAACCATTTCTGGCAGTTTAAGTAATGAAAATATAGTCAAGCCAACAGCTAGCTTGATTGACTGATTTTCGGCAAGTAACTCCGATTGGGGAATGACACATGCAGGCATCACCGGAGAGTTCATTTATATATAAAATAATTTCTGTGACATCAATATTATACAAGTTTTTCTTAGTACTTATAATTCAGCCGGAACTTTTTGCCTTGTGATAACGCTAACACATACTCAGGACCGTCTGTATTTAAGAAGACTGCTCCTCCGTGCCCTCTTCACTGTACATCTGATGACGCACTTGGCCGTGTCTCATAAATCATGAATAGTGTTAAAATACATAAGAGGCAGCACTCTCTTGTGTCGTCTCTACGCTAACGTCACAGGAACACAAGAATAACAGCAATAATACGATTTAAATAGCCACCCTTTGGGGAACAGTGGGAGCTCTGTATATTACCGACTGTCCCTCACTCAGACAGCACTATCTCGCCTCTTCCACATTTGTCTAACACCATCAAGTATTTGTCTTCCCAGCACTTGTGAGCCTGGATTTTTTTCTCCAGAATGTGTATTTTTAGATTCCAAGTTTTTCAATGAGTCCAATCCCATCGCCAAGAGTTGTACGTTTTGAATGACAATGAAGCCAAATGAATGCGGAGGCGAGTCGACATGGAGGGTTCGCAATAGGTGCATTTGCTCTGGGTTTAGCTGTGCCCAAGTCTTATCCACACACAATGACAAGATTGTTTCAGAGACAGTCAAATATTTTACACAAATTCTCTCTCTTTCTGTTTTTCTTAACAATTGTCTGGTGACTGTCAGTCAAAAGTTTTGTTATCGGAGAAAAGAATATGTGAAAGGA